>CM061062.1:177182888-177782888 GCA_030762895.1 Sophora flavescens
AATGCATCCCGCCAAAGAGGTAAAAAAAAAGAAATACTAAAGATAGTTTAATTGACAAATACAACCCTTTAGCTGTTGTCTCAATTATAATGCACCCACCACCACTCACCTCAAGATTCCCTCAAACACCTAAGCAATTAAAAAATATCAAATGATAGTATTCCAACCCACCCAAAGCCACTTTCATTCCAATCCTCATTCTTGACGTATTTTAATTCATGGCTATAATCAGTTCAAAACCAGCCATGAGCTGGGAACATCAAGAGAATTAGGAGCAAAGGAAAATTACTTTTCTCAAGTATTAGCAGATACTTGGATTCATACTATCCAAACTTTATCTCGCTGTTTTTGAAAAACACCGCAGACTTGGAGAACTAAAGCAGAGAAACAAGGATGTGCAAGCCTTTAAAAATATTACATGACATAGATGGACCTACAATTGGTGGAACAGATAATCGCTTGTAAACCGTGACCCAAATTCAATATTCAAGAGCTTGAAATAAATGTTTCTTCCACCATCCCTCACTTACCACCCCATCAAAAAGAATCTCTGTGGCAACAAATAAGACTAGCTATGTCACCCTTATCAAACTCCCACACACTCATATACCCAAAGAACAATATAAAGTGTTCAACTCAACAATGAAAATTTACAAAATTTACAAGTCAGTTAGGACCTCTGCTCACATTGACTTGGTCTTCAAACTCATATTAAAATAGTCTTCCTTATGTCTAATACAACAGCCCCAGAATTAACATATTACATTCTTGCTTCACATTTGCTTATTTAGTGTGGATGGTCGTGAAACTTATAAAGAGTCTCTACTTCCACACACAAACAAAGAGATATAGAATCAAGAGAAACAATTTATTATCTATCAATAAGTTATTTAAATCAATATACCCCACCGGCCAAAATTTCACTGGATTTAGAACAACATCAATGATTAATTTGATGAAGATAATGTAACTTTCCTAAACCCTAACCCGATATGTGTAATCGATCGCAGTGAGACTCGCTGGTGGCAGGCGCAAAATGTAACCCTTGAGATGGTGGTGGTGGCCTGAGGAGGAAGTGACAACACTCGAGAAAGACATTAGAGAGAAACTGAATAAAGAGAACTGAAAGTAAGAGAGAGAGAGAGAGTTATATACAGAGAGGAGAGAAAAGGAGTGACCTTTACCAGTAGCTGAGGGTCACTAAGGTAAGCAAGGTAGTGGTCGTGGGTGGCGTGGTGGCACTAAGGTCGGGCCGAGGGAGGAAGAGAGTGAGACACGTCCAGAAGGAGAAGGGGAGAAACACAAAATGAGAAGTGATGGGGGTGAACCAACCCTACTACGCAGGGGACGGAGGAGGACGAGACGCCGAGGGGCTGAGGGCTGCTGCCATTAGAACAGGTGAAGTGAGTCGTCGGCCAAGGCAGGTGAGAGAGAAGAGAAGAAAAAGAGAGAAATGTGGTTGGAGAAGAAAATCACGATTTAGGTTTTAGTTTTAGCTGATCGAACTATTCGGTCGCTAAACCTATGGCTAAATGAGTTAACTTGAAATTTGAATTCATAAATTTAGCTTGACGGATTTTTAAATGTGTCGCTAATACGCGCAAGCTTTATTTCTTACGCTGCCGCGATGTAACGGACTAATGATTCCATTTTAAATATAAATAAATTTAACCATTGTGACTAACGTCACTAGTCTGTCGCTTAAAAAGTCATAATTTTCTGACTTTACTTTCCCCTTTAGTTAGCTTATCGAAGAAGCGATCACACCTGCTACGCCTATTTCCTGGTCACAAGATTTAACTTAATCGTTGTTTCATGTAGATCCTACAATCTTGTCGCCATTTCTATTCGAAAGTAACCAAAAATTCTGTCACTATTTTCGTCACTAAATAACCTTTTTTGTAGTGTGCACATCGGTTTTTTATTAACCCATGTGTAAAGTGAATCCTTCCACACGCTTTTTGAGTAACCGATGTAAAGTCAATTTTTTTAAAAACTCTTTTTACATTTCTATCATTCATTTCCGTTTCAAAAGAATGCAAAGATCAATACCTTAAAAAATAATTATGTATTCTAAATATTCTCAACACAATCACTTTTGTACAACAAAAACACACTAAATTAATATATACCGGAATTTATTACAAACAATATATGTAATGCCCAATTACATTCAGATAACAAAGATAATTAGAAACTAAAAAGCTACACATGAAATTTTGTAGATTTCATATCAAAATATTGCAGGATCAGCCGCAATTGATATACCAGCAGGTGGCAAATGGATGGATTGGATAAATTTTTACGCGATCAATTGATGGATTGAAACGCATCCATTAATTCATTATGATCCATTAAAAATTCATTAAAAATCATAATCCATCCCATGATCCAACGAAGGAAAAATTCATCCAATCCATCCATTAACAACTTTTTTATGGATGGATATTCAACTATCCATAAAAATTATTTGAAAGAATAATTTTTTTGTACAATTAAAATTTTTATTAGTTTTAAAATATCCTCTCTCTCCCCCTCATCTCTCTCTCTCTCCCTCTCTCTCCTCTCTACCCTTCTCTTTCCTATCTCTACTCCGCTTTCTCTTTCTATCTGCACATTCCTTTTCTTCCAAAAGCATGTATAAGAATTGGTTTTAGAGGTAGAGGTAGAGTTCGGTAAATCGGCCGTCCCGTCTCCGTCCGTATAGCCGGCTATCAAGCAAATTAACTCTAATTAAAAATAAAATTATAAATAAAAAATATAATTTATTTATAATTTAATCAAAATTTATTTTAATTAAAACGAAATAAATTGATTACTCACAACTTGTTATAGATATTAAACACTTCCATTAACATTTTATACCCAAAATACCTACTATTCAAGCCCTTTCGATAAAAACAATCGACCTCACTACCGCTATATTTATAAAGGCATGCTTTTTACATGTTTTTTTTGAACCACATGGCTTTACGCTTTACTTTAGAAATATTGCCCTCATCATATTTTCTAGCTAAGATACATGCCAATAGAGATTACAACCAACAACTTGACGTGGTGCAACTAGTCGACATTCTTTATAGCCAGAGGCCTAGTAAGATACAAAATGACAGATCAATAAATTTTTATTTGGATTTGTGGATGAATTAAAAAACAATCCATATTAACTATTAAATCATTAAAAAATTCATTAAAAAATCAAATCCATCAATGATCCATTAAATAAAATCCATATGATCCATCCAAGGCAATTTTAAAAATAAAACGTACGTGATAATAATTAATTAGTTAATACTTAATATAACCAAAAAGCAGACAATAAAATAAAAAGAGTGAAGAAAAATAATAGAGAACTAAGAGAAAATCGCTTGGAGTGTTTTTTTTTGTTTTACAAATGGAGGTTTTTTTATTTGGTGAAAAATAATATGAAAAAATAAATTGGTTTAATGCACAAAAGTTGATCCATTACATTTTTTATCATTTCTGGCCCACCCGATTTTAAAAATATCGATTTGATCATAAACCATCCACTAATAATGTCCATCCATCCAATCCATTTAGTATTATTTTTATAGCAATGGATGATTGATGATTTTTTCATGGATGGATCGATGGATGGTGGACAAACGGATCATTTCACACCCCTACTGGGCCTAGTACACATGATAAGTTTTTAAACTAACTACATATAGACAAACTATGGTTGTACACTTCAAGAGTAAAGTTTCTCACGCCTTCCTGGTGTTGATGCCTGTTCGATAATGGAGTTAGATTGTTGAATATCCACAAGTTTAATTGGACAAAAGATTATGGTCCTTTTAATTAATGAACTAACATAAAACATATAACAAATCTATAAATGTTACTTCTAATTGTTCCAATTAACATTTACCTCGTGCCATCTTTCGCTGATCCAGAGGAGAGAATTTCTTTAACATCCAACCCATCGAGATAGTATCCATATTCCCAATGATCCACGTTGATAACGTGACTCACACAAAAATGAACCCACTTAAGAATATGAGAATTAAATAGAAATCAATAATTATACCCACTCTATTGAAGAATTTGAACTAATAAACATATTACGTTAGGAATAATCCATCCGAAAGCCGACGCGCTCACCCACGTAACGCGTGGTTTGCATTAATAGAACTATCATGACAAAATAAACATTAATTAAAGTATATCTAATAGATTTGAGATAATTAAAACAATTGGGTTACAGATTATAAAAGTATTTTAATGCTTTACGTTTTGATGATCGTCTTCAGGTTCATTCATGGGCTTTATTTCCCGATTGTAGCGGAAGAAGACCACGCAGCGTTCATCATAGGGTACAAGATCGTGATTACACTCTTGCTGTATTTTTGTGGAACAATTGGTGACTAAGTCATATATAGTTATAATTAAATAACCGGTATTTACTTATTGAGATAAGGCGCAAGGTAGGGATTGATGATCGTCTCCGGCAAGTATATCACGTATGGTGGTGGTTTGGTCTTCGATAAGAGAACATCACCTGAATGAACATGGGGTCAATGAACCCATAAAGGGTGAGGTTACCTCGTCAACTAACATCACGACGCAGATACCTAATATATTGAAAAACATGTTAATTATCATAGTATTTAAAATTTAATTGTAACTTATAAATAAAATGTACTTACGTGCACCATAATGATAGGTGTGCATAACTAGCCATTTTCTTTATCGACTAAAAATCTCCATAAGTTCCTTCTTTGGGATATACGATTCGTCACCTAGTTCAGCATCATGTTCCAACCTTACCAAAAGCCGTGTCATTCTCCATGGTAACAACTTGTATAGCCGAGGAAGTTTAAAAGCATCACCGGGCGCCCCTTTTTCGATCCCCTAAACAACAAAGATATATATAGTAATCACGGATAAGTTATTTCATTAGTAATTAATTAAATGGTCAAATGAATACCTTGATGAATGAGACATCTCCGGTCTTCACGGATCCGACCTTTTAGGCAAAATATCATTTCAACATCCTATAACGAATAAAATAAAGCATTATCTTTAAACAATAATAAATAATTTCAACTATGATATATAGAAAAACACAACTAACTGAATACCTCGGATGCAACAAGAAAGCCCGCCAGTCTTCTTGGCCGGGGATGAAGTTATCGGGCTGACCACATGTTTGAACCTCCTCGGTGGGCACGAGGACTCGAGCATCGGCATCTCGAATAATCTCAACAACGACCTCACCGATCATCGGTAATAAATGATGGTGTATGGTATTACCTAAGTTATTATGTGCCCTCCCAATGCCACTAAGCGGCAATCATGATGATCATCAACATACGGCTACACACATAGTGGTACGTCATCATAATCATCATCATCATCATCATCATCATCATCACCACCATCATCATCATTTTCAAGTGCATGGGGAGGATCACATGAGCCACTTAGTGATCACATGGATAGAAGGTTGGACACCATTTTGTCATCTGGCAGGACATAGAAGTCAATATTGCCATCTCTTTGGGCAAATTGCTCGGCCATCTCTGTCTAGCTCATTGCAATCTCTGTTTTAGCCATGCTCTATCTGCATCAACATCCCTGTGGGATTGGTATGAAGATGAACCATGGTATTGGCGAATGCCGATGCCGCATCAATACCAATGACACGGTCGGGTGGTGCAGTTTCCCGATGGCGGAGCTTAAGATATCATCGGCGTCCTCTAGAAACAAAGGTTCCTTGGGTTACTGCTCGTCAAGGCATCCTATAACATATAAAATATCGAGTCACATTACAATTCGGTAACAATCTTAAAATGACAATTCTAATTCAAATTATACTTATAATCTTCTCGCTACTTGGCGGGCATCCTCAAGTATATTGTCCCGTTTTTCTTTGTCGGGCCCTCTTCCATTTACGATGGCATGGGGGTGGAGGTGGATCAACAACTAGGACGATTTTTCAGCTTTAGGATCCGCTTTGAGATGCTGCTCTCCCCGACATACTTTCTTTTTCCTCTTCCACCTTATTGACTGACTTTTATATCCCCCATCGAGACATGACATGTGGGTAGACATTCTTGCTTTGGTTTTCTGCCCTTTTTCCTCTTCTCCTATTATAAATAGAAGACAATTAAATTACATAAGTAAATAAAATTAATGAAATTACATAAATTTAGAGACAAATAAAATAAGTTAACTGAAAGCCGGGATCATGTCGGCTCTCGAACAAAGTGATCCCGTGCTGGTCAAGAAACGGGTACACCTCAAGTGGGTTCTTTTCACACGTTGGATTGAATACATAGTATTTTCCCAGTCGACCTTAAAATCCCTCCAAGCTCACCAAACATACTTTTTCAAACGGCTTCTTCATATCCGAAATGATCCTGTACATCAAGGTGACCTCATTAACACCAAAAGAATCACCAATTCTTTGTATGATATTAGTAAGATTAAAATAAAGTAGAATCTAGAGACAAACACGGGACGTAAAAGTATAGATGCCAAATACTCTCCCATATCTGATCCTTCACGTCCCGGGGTACATCTTTTCCAATTATCAATAAGTATACTAGGCTCGCTTCTATCAAGGGTAGCCACAAAATTAATTAAAACTTCTGCCATTGGCCCAATAGGGTTGAGGTTATTATCAAAGTCTATTCCTATCCTTTGATTTGAACCACGGTTGGCAGTCAAATTCCTCATTCGGTGGCACGTCTACCACTTTCTACCCGTAGGCAGGGGTCTCACCCCACTTCATGAAGGAGGGGATATCCTCAAGATCAGCCATGTATACTGTTTAAACAAAAAAACTTGTTAGTATGTCGGGATAAATATCAAACATAACATAAATATCGATCAGCGTACGTAAACATAACTTATAAATATCAACGTAAACATATAATATGTCTTTAAACATAACTCAAACTAAACTTACTTTGTGGTCGATTAGTAAAGTTCTCCCATAACCCTTCTTGGTGATCATTACGAGTAGCATGTACATCATCCACTTCATTTTCCTCATTGAAATTAGGCATCCGTGTTGAGAAAGAAGGAGTATCAAAATATCAGAGTTGAATCTTGATTTCCTCACTACCATTATACATGTTTTTCCCCAGAGAACCACTCACCTTTTTGTTGCAAGGATCACGGATATAAAACACTTGTTTTTCTTAGGATGCCATGATGAAAGGCTCTTCTTTATTACCTACCTTATTAAGGTCCGTCAAAATTGAATCCTAACTCATCGGTTTGCACCATTGTTCTTGTCGACCCACTTTGACATTTAAAAAAGTACTCTAAACTTCGTGTAATCAACCTCCCATATCTCTTCAATGATTCCAAAGTATGAAACGGATGCCATAACAAGGTTTTTATCTTTTTGAACTAGATAAATGCATGGACTCCGATGACCATAACCTTAACTTTTTTGCATAGTACTTTTGTCATCTCGGGACTTTGTATAGAAGGAAAACTTATTGATATCGTACCCACTCCATCATATGACATCAAAGTTAGGCCCCTGTGCTATCCATTTTTAATGTATCGGAAGCAATACCATCCTTTGTAATTTTATTTAGAAACAGAGTTCAAGAAAGTCTTGTTATGCTTGTTCAAACACCATTTTTCATTCATTCTAGGGTAAATTTCATTGATGATGCTTTTTTGTGCTCACATAAGTATGGTTCAACCTCGTCAATCTTATTCAATATATACAAATGTGTTGAAGCACTTCCTCCCGATCCATGCTCTTCGAGTGATACCTCGTGTACCCTTACCATCATATCTTCCTTCGTGGGGACTTGGAAGCCCTACAGTTCCGCTTACGACATGTAGTCTATACAAAACTCAATACTCTTCCGCAACATACCTTTCAATAATAGATCTTCAGGCCGTTGTGGATTCTTCATATATCATTTCAAGATCTTCATGTATCATTTTCAATAGGGTACATCCACCTTAAATAAATGGGGCGTACAATCTAATCTCCCTCACTAGATGAACAATCAAATGAACCATGATGTCAAAAATTGAAGGTGGAAAATACATCTCCAATTGGCACAAGATAATGGCTGCCTCATTTTCCAAGTCATCCAACTTTTTAGTGTCAATGACCTTGCTACATATAGCATTGAAGAATAAGCATAACCTAGTAATGGCATGTCCGACTTTTTTAGGCAATATGTCACCGAATGGCCGCCGGTAGTAGTTGTTGCATCAAGACATGACAATCATGAGACTTTAAGCCAACTAATTTGAGATCTTTCATTGAGACAAGTCTTTTGATATTTGAAGAGTAACCTGGGCACTTTGACTCCCAGTAGACATTCGCGAAATTTATTTTCTCTTTTTTTTTTGATAAAGTATGGCATCTTTGGGGGCAAACAAGTCTTCTTATCCCCTACTTTATGTGGAGCTAACTGCTCTCGTATACCCATCGCAACTAGATCCCAGACGGAGCATTCACACCATCATTTGTCTTGCCTTTAATGTTGAGAAGCGTTCGATTAAGCTCACACACATTTTTCTCCACATTCATCACATCAATACAATGTCTTACATCAAGCTTGCACCGGTATGGAAGATCAGAAGATCGACCTCTTCTTCCATATTTTCTTCTCAGCCTTCTCAGGTCTTCCCATAGATAATATTAGTGTTGTTCACCCTTTCATAAACTTGCTCTCCAGTCAAGGCCACGGAGCAATTTCATTCTCAGGAAGTCCATTGAAAGCTTTTCTCAATCTACGATAAGGATGATTACGTCGGAGAAATCTCCGATGCCAAGGTAAACTATCTTCCTTCCACGTTGCGGTTGATGGTAACATGTGCCTTCTTCACATATTGGACATGCTTTATGCCCATAACACTATACCCACACAGGTTCCGTATGCTAGAAAGTCATTGATGGTGCAAAATAACATGGCACACAATCTAAATGTCTCACGGTAATACCCGTCGATCACATCAACGACTTCATCCCACAACATTTTATCAAGTCTTCAATCAAGGGACTCAGATAAACATCAATATCATTTCCTGGCTGTTTAGGACCCGAAATCATCATACTTAACATAATGTATTTTGAGCTTCATGCACAACCAAGGAGACAGGTTGTAAATTACCAGGAGAACAGGTCATGAACTATGAATACTACTTAAGTTTCCATATGGATTCATTCCATCGATAGCAAGTCCAACCCTGAGGTTTCTGGGCTCATTGCCGAAATCTGGAAACAAACTATCAATTCTCTTCCATTGCAAAGAATCGGCTGGATGGCAAAGTTGTCCATCACACTTCCTCTCATCTGCTTGCCATCTAATATTCTTTTACGTCATTTACATTAGCAAACAATCGCTTGAACCACGGAATCACGGGAAGATACCATAACACCTTCGCAGGAGGACCTTTGGTGACCACATCACAACTAGAATCACCATCCTTCACTTTGTAGCGTGATACCCCACACCTGGGGCACTCGTGCATCTCCTCAAACTCTTTCCTGTACAATATGCAATCATTGGGGCAAGCGTGTATTTTCTTATACTCCATACCCATCAGACACAATATCTTCTTCGCCTCATAGTTTCGAGATGACAATGTGTTGCCTAAAGCATGTCTTTCAACAACTCAAGAAATTCGGTAAAGCTTTTATCGCTCCACCCATTTCTCGCCTTCACATTGAACAATCTTAACACCTGACAACCGTGTGAAATTAGTGCACCCGGATACAAAGCCACTTCCGCATCATTGCACAAAGTATCATACACATGTGCGCTTGAAAAGACCTTCTTGCCCGACATCATGGATCATGTCCTCTAGTCCATCGTCCATTTCCACGTCATCAACTTCCTCTCTATCCGACACCCTCGGCTTTGTCTAACGATTCACCATGACATATCCATGTTGTATTACTATTGCAAATCCCCTCACAAATAAGATGATCACGTATCTCTTGACTTCTAATCGTCTCTCATTCAAACAGTTAACACAAGGTTAATAAAACCTTCCGTTACCACTATCGATAGCATTTGTTTTTGCAAACTGTAGAAAATCTTCCACTCCGTTCTCATACTCATCACTTGTCCGTTTAGCATTCATCAACGCGATCCATGACTAAACCAATAACCCGTACTTAGTCCAACATATTCATCAACCACTTCTTATGATAGGGTATGGCCCTATCCCATTCCAGAAGAAATTTTTTCAACATCGGTTACGAGTTAGTCCTTAACTCATGCTCATCCTAAACAAAATTTCGGCAACATTTCCCTGGGTCTCCGGCGTACATAACTTGAATACGATGACATCCACCACGATAAAGTATGCACCGGGAGAACGAAAGGAAATGTATCAATCAGAACTTTCATCAAGTATATAACATTAGAATCAATGAATAACTATTTTAACTGAATGAAGAAAAGTTTTTTCCCAAACTGTCCAACTTTGGACAATTCAAGATCCAACACAATGAGCGGTACATTAAGCACGTACACGTGTGCTCATTAGTATGTGCATCTCAAGCGGGAAACTAAGGCTTTACTAATTAATTAAAATGAAGAAAAATAATAAAACACTCCAATCCCCAAGTACAATGCAAACAAAAACCAAATAATTAGGAGTAATCGGAGAATGTCTATCCGGCTTTCCAGAAATCCTTTGCAACTCATATGGAGAGTGGATACCATATAATTAGGAGGAACAAAAATTATCCATTTTGAAATCTTGCACCGGCAGATAGGCATATAAAAAGGAATAAAAACATAGAATATGGAAAGAAAATCATGGACAATGATATATCCTAATAAAGCCATAATAACAGAGATTTTTTTTAACAAAATGGAAATATTTGAACTTCATATCATGGTATTGGAATCGTTGAATTGCTTAAATAATTCTTAAATAATTGCTAGATATTTGATGTGCTTTCCTTTGAACTACCATGATGTGTAAATGCATTAAGAACTAAAATAGTTTGATTTTCTTATAGTTCACTGCTGTTTTCATGCACATCAACGTCATTTTGTGAAGATCGATGATCCACTTTCACCTTTAAAATTACCACAAAAGTAGAAGAACTATTAGCAAAAGTAATTCAAGTAAATAAATTAGTATGCATGCAGAATTTGTCAGTTCTAGAAATCATGAAACTGCATGCAGTTATGATTACTAACATATATATGCATATCATTTATTAATTAGATAACACGTAACTCACAAATTACTAAAAGATGCACTATGTTAATTGTTAATCTTTTATTGATCAAATTATCAAATGAAAACATGAATTACTTAAAGAATGGTAAATACATGTCAAATGATTACATGCCCAGTTAGTAAAATAGTGTTAATTACATGTTACTTGCTAATTAAAATGTTTCATTAAAAGAAAATGGTCCATTCATTCACAGTATACGTACAAATTACCTAGGAAAAATCATACACAGGTTGCTCATTCACAGTATACTCAAAATGGTCCATTCATTCATTCAATTAGAAATAAGAGTGTAGACAAAGTATAAGCGAAAACAGTTAGTGGAAGGCAGAGAAAGACCATGATGTATAATTTCAACCAAAAGCAAAGTATAGCTACAAGGTTTATAAAAACATGATGGCCAACCCCGACCAGAAGACTTAACAACACATTAACCTCAAAAGTATTAATCACAGACTGAAAAATGCCCATAAAGGAAGCTATCAACCATGGCATCAACACCACCAAACAAATTCAAACTGAGACCCACTGAAGAATCTAAGAGACAAACATCAAACAAATTCCAACAGAGCAAACGAGAAGCAAACAATAGATATAACTCAAGCATCTCTAAAACAACTAAATGGGTTTCAAAATATGCATTGAAAACCCAAAGTGAAGAGTGAAGAGTGAATATGGATTGAAAAATAGGAGTACCCATATTTGTTCCCTCACTCTCACACCCATCCAGTGAAACAAAAGTATAGAGAGAGAGAGAAAGGAAGAGAGAGTAAGATCTTGACTTCACCGCGATGGCGAACGGAAGAAGAAGAAGATGAAACAAACAATGCTAAACAAAACACGCAACAAACAGAGGCCGCGATGGGCGGTGAGATGGCGACCGAGAGAGGATGGTCAAGCACCACGGGTGGGAAGGTGGCGACAAAAGGGCGGAGAGATGGCGTTCCGGTGGCCCGGCAATGACGGCGGCGGCACACTAGTGGAAATAATGTAATATCACGGGAGCGTTTACGTCGATTGACCATATGTTTGACGTTAAAAATGAGGCGGTGGCAGTTTTGTAAATATTAATTCACTATTTGCGTCAGTTGTGTAATGAACTAACGTTAAAAGTGATTTGTAAGAATTATTAACACTTTTAACGTCAGTTATTTATACAACTAACGTTAAAAGTGTGATTTTTACTTCAATTAAATAAATAACTGACGTAAATAATCCTATATTCCTATCTGAAACTCATTCCTATCTTTCTTTCGTTGTCATCTCCCTGTTGTCACTCTTAACGCAGATCACTCCATATAGTGCAGTTTATTTCTAAACTTTTTTAAACAAGTTTATTTTTAATCTTAATTAATTAGCTTGAATTAGTAAACAAATTCTTGTGCAAATTAAAATAAATAAACACTTAATATAAAACAAGTTATATGTATAATCAAATCGTATCTCATTGAAGCGATTCATAAGTTACAATTACATGATTAAAAAATCAAAAATTTCTGCAACATAGCCCTAAAATATAAAAAAGTTTTTGCTTCAACGTCATTTTCTTCTCAGTCCTGTCCTCAGAAACTCCAATGGATGCATCTCCTCCCTCACTTGAATTCCTTGATGCTCCATCTGAATCCACTGATCACTTGCAGCCAAAGCTAAGTGAAAGGGTATGAGGGGATGAAACAAAGTGAGGGAATCGCATTACATGATTCACCCGACCTTACCATCCATGTTACGTGATTTACTCAACCTCGAAAGTTTTTTTAACCATTAAGACAGAGACCTTTAAGTCAAAGTATAGGAAGAAATAACAAAAGTCTCAAATATGATAGAGCCATATTGTGAAGGAATAGAAAACGTACGAAATATAGAGGAAAAGAAGAGGGGGGTGTATTACTGACTGATACAGAAGAATGGTACTTTATATAGAGAAGAGAGACTACCTGATTTTCTTGAAAACTGATCTATAAACTTAATGCTCATTAAGAGGATTAAGTTACAAGGTGCATGGGTAAGTAGCACAGTAGTCATAGGAATGAATGTTTTTGCAGAAACTTATACACTTTTAACGTCAGTTGTCTTGACAAACGACCGGACGTTAAAAGTGTTTTTAAATAAAAAAATTATTTTTAACGTCGGTTGTTACAAACAACCCGGCGTAAAATATTTTTTAAAGATGGTTTTGATTATAATGTTTACACCCGCTCGCCTTCTTCACTTCGCTCTGTACGTCTCTGTTTTTCTCTTTCATCACGCTCACTCTCACTCTCACTCTGCCCTAATCGCGAGCTCCTCTCCACCGCAACCACCGCAAGGGCTTCTTCTCCACCACCGTGAGGTACTCTCTTAACCCTAACTCTGTCTTTCCCGCTCATTATTTGCAATAACTTGACATCTCTCTTTCCCCTTCCCACGCACTAACTTTCCTTGTCCCTCTGCTCTCAGTAACCATATCGAACGTTGGCCACCACTTGAGCTCCCCTCACCACCACCACGCGAGCACCTATTTACGGTGAGTCTTTAGGACACATTTTTTATTTTTGGTTTTGAGTGTATGTTGAAAGCTGTAGTCTCGTAGTTGAAACTTGAAAGCGTGAGTTTGAGTTGTTTGGAATGTCTCTATTTCTGGTCGTGGGTTTTGTGTTTTCTCTTGTTTTTCTTCTGCTATCATGACCTATTTCAAAATGGGAAGAAATATATAGTTGCTTGGAGCATGTGACATCAACAATATATTGTTCTTTGCTCAACCCGAAAATGGTGTAAATTTGAAATAATTTTTAAACGCCTTGCTTGTATATATCATGCTCTCTTGAGCGATTCATATGGCTGAGTGGTTATAGTACTAGATATAGAAATAGTCCTAATATGTGTTGTTGCCTGCTTGATGAGAAGAATGATGTGAGATTACGAGTGGAAATTTTGTTTTAGGCAGTTAGTCAAATAAGATATACATGGTTGACGGGATTTCAAAACTAGTTTTCAATTAGGATTTCAAAAGCTAGTTTTCAATCTCCCGTATTGTCCTTATATTGGATATATGTTTTGTATATCTCAGAACCTATCTAGTTATGGATCGTAGTTGGATGGTTTGTAAGCGCACTAGTGCTTGAGTATTTGAAGGGGTGGGAGAATTTATTGAATTTTCTCAAAGGAATGTTCCTAATAGTAATGGAATTTTCTGTTGTCCTTGAGTCAAGTGTTTGAATACGAGGAAATGTACGGTGAAGGATATACGTACTCATTTGATTTGTGAAGGGATTTGCTTGAGTTATACAAGATGGATATGGCATGGTGATGTGTTGTTGAGTCGTACGGCAAGTGTCTCCCAAAGTGAGGACGTTGACGTAGATATGGAGGATGATCGGAGTAGAGGACATGATCCGTGATATTGGACAAGAATCTTTTCATCGAGCTCATGTGTATGATAGGTTGTTCGGTGATGCGGATAAGCCTTTATATCCGGGGTGTACTACTCATACACTTGTTGTCGGTGCTAAAATTGGTTTGTGTGAAGGCGAGAAATGGTTGGACTGATAAAAGCTTCACGAATTGCTTGAAGTGTTGAAAGACTTGCTTCTGGGAGGACAACATATTGTCCGACCGTAACTATGAGGCCAAGAAGGTATTGTGTCCGATGGTATGGAGTATAAGAAGATACACGCATGCCCCAATGATTACATATTGTACATCGGTGTTCATGAAGACAATCACGATTGCCCCAAATGTGGGTTATCACGATACAAAGTGAAGGGGTGGTGATGATGATGATGATCTTGATGATGTGAGAAAAAAGGGTCCTCTTGCGAAGGTGTTGTGGTATCTTCCAATAATTCCAAGGTTCAAGCGATTGTTTGCCAATGTGAAAGATGCGAAGAATCTTAGATGGCATGATGATGAGAGGAAACGTGATGGAAAGGTTCATCATCCTGCTGATTCTATGCAATGGAAGAATATTGATACTATGTTTCCGGATTTCGCCGATGAGCCAAGAAACCTAAGGCTTGGACTTGCTACGGATGGAATGAATCCTTATGGTAACATGAGTAGTATTCATAGTTCATGGCCTGATCTATTGATAATTTACAACCTTCCCCCTTGGTTATGCATGAAGCGCAAATACATGATGTTGCCTATGATGATTTCGGGCCCAAAGCAACCGAGAAAGGACTTAGATGTTTATCTAAGTCCCTTGATTGAAGACTTGAAAATGCTGTGGGTGGAAGGTGTTGATGTAGTTGATGGGTATTCTCATGAGACTTTCAAGCTTCGTGCCATGTTATTTTGCACCATCAACGACTTTCCAGATACGTGTAACTCAGGCACAGTGTCAAGGGGCATAAAGCATGCCCTATATGTGAAGAAGCACATGCTACACTCAGTTGCATCATGGAAAGAAGACGGTTTACCTTGGGCATCGGAGATTTCTTAGACGTGATCACCCATATCGTAAGATGAAAAAAGCTTTTAATGGATGCCATGAGACAGAAGAAGCTCCGGCCTTAATTGGAGAGCAGGTTTATCCCGAGGGTAAAGGGCATCGATGTTATATTCGGCAAGTCCAAAAGAAAGGTAAAGCTGTTGAGAAAAACATATGGAAGAAGAGGTCAATATTCTTTGATCTTCCATACTGGCGCAAGCTTGATGTTAGACACTGCATTGATGTGATGCATGTGGAGAAAAATGTGTGTGATAGTGTGATCGGGATGCTTCTCAACATTCGAGGGGCAAGACAAAGGATGGTTTGAATGCTCGTCTCGACCTCGTTGCTATGGGTATATGAGAAAGCGATTAGCTCCGGTTGTTGAGGATGGTAGCGGACTTATTTGCGCCAAAGATGTCCTACTTTGTCAAACAACTAACGTTAATAGTATTTTTATAAAATATACAGTACACTATTAATGTCGCTTGTATTAGGAAACCGACGTTAAAAATAAAACCGTAACGCCGGGTTCTTTATGAAAGCGGCGTTAGTTTGAACAACATTAACGCGTCGCGTGGTAAAGAACTGATGTTAATAGTTTTATATTTAAGTCAGTTGTTTAAACAACTGACGTTAAAATATTAACTATTAACGTCAGCTGTATTTACGTCAGACAATATTCTGACGCGTAAAATCAATTTTAACTGACGTAAAAAGCACTTATTGCACTAGTGGCGGTAGGGTTTAGGGTTGCTTCGATGTGGTGTGTTTCGTGAATAATGTTTAACATAAAATAAAAGAGGGAAACCTTTGTCATACAGTATATGGAAGAGAAGAGCAAAAACAAAGGAAAAGGGCACGTGACAGATGGAGGGAATGAAAATAGAGACAAAAAGAATGGTTTTGATAAATATTACACATTGGTTATCCAAAAACCGATGTGGTTAGTAATATTTCACATCGGTTATAGGAAACCGATGTAGAAACTTACGATTTAGTTTAAAATTTCATTTTTTTTTTAATTTATTACATCGGTTATATTAAAACCGATGTGGTTAATTTATATTAGACATTGGTTCATCAGGAACCGATGTGGTTAATCAATATATTAGACATCAGTTCATAAACAACCAATGTTAAAAGATAAAATTTTAAAATTTAATATTTTTTTTAATTTTAAACATCGGTTAAAATATAAATGATGTTGAAAATATTTACTAATCGGTTAATTTTTAATAAGATGTGGTATACTTTTCTATTAATTACAAAAATGACACCGCCTCATTTTTACACATCGGTTTTGAGAAACCGATGTAGAATCTCCGATGTTAAATGCATATTTTGCACTAGTGAACAACAAGATTTTGACTTACTCACTCCATAGTTGCAATTATCAAAGAATCTTTAGAGGTAAAAATAACACCAATCTCAACAAGCATCTTAGAAAGATTGTAAAGCTAATCATGCAATCCTATGAAGAAAACCTGAAGACCAATTCAAGAAAGATCAAGTTACAGACAATTTCGGTAAAGTTTTTATATTATCTCTAATGCATCCCTTAAGCAAGTCATAGAAGAAATCGTCCAAGATCTGTCAAAACCAAGAAGGAGTCTGAAGACATGTCAGAACTGACAAGCACTCATAATACGTCTAAAAGTAATAGTCATATGTTGGAAGACATGATAAAGAAAGCATTTGAGCATAAAGGCATAGTCCTTTGTTAGTGAGAAACGTTAAAAGAAAAATATTTCTTGAAGCCTCACTCTGAAATCCGAAGGAAATAGAAATATCGAAGAAAGGAATCAAACATTCAAAGAAATATAATAGTAATTCCCTTGTCTTCGAAAATTAAAAAAAAAACCAAAAGCATGAACACCCTGCTACAACCCTCTTTCTCGCAATAAATGAAAATCACATTTCTCTAAGCTTTTATCAATGTTACACAAATAAGGAAAGCTACACCGCCCAAGTCATAAAAGTATCTCTACTATGCTCTCGGTCAACAAAAGACTCCAACGTTGGAATCATTTAATACAAATCAGAACGACCATTTTATATCCGGGAAGACAAAGAGAAGATCTCTGCAGAGTGAAGATTGTGTCTCAACGGAACTTTTATGGATGCGTATAAATGAAAGAACATGAAGACTCAAGAAGATATGAACAAGAAGAGAGACAACCACTAAGAGAGAATACACAAAGAAGAAGAATTTACTCAAACTCAAAGTTCTCACAAACTCTAATATTCCTCTCTCAAACTACAAATCATTTAGAGAAGATCATACTCAGCAATCTACCGATTCTAAGTTCTCATTTACACTCCGAAGTGTTAAACCGATTGATTCGCATTTGTATAATATTGAAGTTGTGCTTCAAATCAAATTTTGTTCTCTTAAACCCTAAAGAGGCTTACTAAATGAATACTTGTTGTTAAGCCTGAAGTGGCTAGGTGTGCAAACAATACTTGTTGTTGAGCCTGGAGAGGCTAGGTGTCCAAATAATACTCATCTCGAACTTGATCGAGTTATAATGATAAAACTTGGTGAAGCCAAGGACTGGATGTAGCCCAAAGTTTGTGGGTGAACCAGGATAAATCTCCGAGTATTCTTTTCTTTCTCTTAATCTTTTTCGCTTCTGTTGATTATTTAATGTTACTAATCTTTTGGGGAGTTTTTGTAGTTGCTCTTAGTAATTCGAGTTTGTTGAAGCGGGACATCCGTGAAAAGCGTCTGACTTGCACTGAATTTTGCTTTGTGCTAGAAAACTTTTATTTACGAAAACACTATTCAACTCCCCTTCTAGTGTTCTTTTGTGCCATTTTATCCATCACCCCTTGGTAAGTTTAATTTGGACTTCCTTTGTAATGGAAATATTTTTTTCTTAAGTGTACCCATACATAATCACCCCATTTAAGTGTAACTTGTTTCCATCCTTTATTTACTTGCCTTGCATTATGCTCCCTTATTTTTCAATGTTCATTTTTACTTGTTCATGGAACTTTTTAGCATATTCGGTCTTGGCAAGCCCAACTTGATGCAACAATGATTGTTCAATTGGTAATGGAAGCAAATCAAGAAGGGTTTGTGGATTGAATCCATAGACTATGTCAAAGGCAGAATCCTTAGTGGTAGAATGTTGCACACGATTGTATGTAGGGATGTAAATAGGGCGGGGTGGGTATGGGTAGTAGCCCACACTACCCGCCCCTTTGGATGAATTTCATACTACACCCCACCCCATATCAGTGTGGGTATTCATCTTGCAGGTTTTAAACAGATTTATCAATATTTTCGGGTATCCATGGATATCCATGGATATTCAAACATCTCACAAAATTATTTAATATTAGACTTTTTTTATTCAAACAACCCTATCTTGATATTATTCACACATAAGTATTAATCCACAAGCATTAATCCAGAAGCAATGATCCATATGCATTAACCCATAACACAATAGTTGAACAAAAGCAATAATACGTAAAAATGATCCATAGGGCTTGGGTATAATGGAGTTTGGGTGCTGCGACTGCCATATTTCATAATGAAATAAGGATAGTGAAAAAATAGAGCATTTGGTTTATATATGTAAAGGTGTTTTAGTAATTTCGGGTAGAGAAAATATCCGTTTAATTGATATGTGGATACTATGGTATCCACTTTCCACCTGTTGCGGATATTAATCGCGGATATCCATGTGTACGGGTAAAATTTACATCCCTAGTTGTATGCAAACTCTATGAATGGCAAACATTCTTCCCAAGACTTGAGGTTTTCTCTTGAGGATGATGCCTAGTTTATGTAAGGGTTTTACAGCAACTTGAATTAATCCTATGTGAAAAAAATTATATTTTTGCTTATGTTCTTTTATCATAGATAGGTTTACAAGTTCTAAACTATCTTGAACTTTATTAATGTTAATTGTATATTATGATGTTCTAATTATGTAGTTAGACTGAAATCGATCAACTATATTAGTTTTATAAATTAATGTTTTAAACATTTAATTCATGAATGCTTCAATTATTTAATTTATGTTCAATTTATGATAGAATTCTTTGATGTTCATTTATTAAAGAATTATTAAATTCTTCACTAGTTTGTCATATTTCATCAACCTTTTCCTTACCTTTTCTAGATACAATCCTAAGTAGCATAGACAAGATAATTGAACATGAGTATTCTAGTACCTTTATTAAAATACTATGTTTCTTACCCAAACGATGGGACCACCTAGTTGACCAACGGGTTTACCTCCCTCTCAACGGGTCTTACTTCCTGGACCACCTACACGGCTGACCAACAACGTTGGGCAAGGGACACTAGTTAGATAAAAAAAAAATTACCAAAGCACTAGGGTCTGAATGGCCACTATGGATCATCTCTTGTAACATAACTAAAAGTCTAAAAGAATAAAAATAAAATATTATCAAAGAAATTTAGATAAAGATAAGATTACAAAAGAAATTTGGATAAAGATAATTAAGATATTTAAAATGATATTTATAATCGAAAATGATAAAAAAAATAAATAACTTGAATTATTTATTTTATTAATAAAACTAGGAGTACAGAGATTTATCATATATATATATATATATATATATATATATATATATATATATATATAAAAGAATGAGAAGTTAGCTTTTACTCTTAATTTAATTTTTGGACAATTGATTTTTTTCAAATTCACAAGACAAATGATTCATAGACAATAAAGTGAGATAATTCCATAAACTGTATCTCAAGTCGCATTTATTTTATAGCATAATTAAGAAAGTTTGTTGAAACATAATCTATATTCAACTACTACATATTGCTTATCATAATTCATTGCAATATAGCTATACCTGAATTAATTTGTCCAATTATCGTCTATCATATTTCATGGTTGATCAAATTTGAAGTTAGTAGAAGGATCCAATTTAGCTATAGTATCATTTGACCACACATCTTCATAAAACTCGTCTACGCCCATTGAATCAGCCATTTCCAGATTTGTGCTTGAGTCATTGGAAAATTGTAACCCCGAAGAAGCAAGTTGTTGTTGTAAGGTTGGTTGAAGCATCTCAACTGTAGGCACAAGCCTAGACCTGAGATCATCATTGTCAGGGCTTTGAGTCACACTCACAGGAATAACCTCCTCACGATGTGTCATAAGATCACCTTTGACATTATTATTACGATAGCGATGGAGGAAAATAGTGAGAGCCTCAACATATTCATTAAATCCACGTTCTTTCAGTGCCCACAATAGGTCCTCCGCCTTCAACACCATCCTATACTCGCTTTGGCGTCGCTCCTTGGCTTTTTGCATTATGAAGTTAATGTAGTTAGAGGCACATTGTTGTATCATCCTCTTGGAATCGTTAGAGATTTTTTAATCGAATGGTAGCACCTGTCGCATGATTTTTGTCACAATCGAAATCGATATATCATTATCTTGCCTAACCAAATGGGGAACACGTCCATCATTATTCGAGTTGCCTGGAGTAGAATTTTTTTTGTTTTCAAAGTTTGTTGTTGGTTGCACACGGTTTGATCCTAAACTCCCCCAACCCAAAAAGAAACAATCACTACAAAAAAAAACCTAATTAGCGACCGAATATTTCGGTCGCTAAACATGATAATTCGGTTGCTATACTGTATAACGACCGAATTAACGACCGAATTAAGGGGGTAGCAGAAACCCTGGCCGCTAAATGTTTAGCGACCGAACTTATATTTCGGTCGCAAATCTGCGACCGATATTTCGGTCGCAAAAGTACATATTTCGGTCGCCGTATAGTTGGTCGCATACCCAGCTAACCTAATTTGGTGACCGATATTCGGTCGCTATTTCGGTCGCAATTTTTTATTTTTTATTTTTTTTTCCTGTAACAATCCTGCCGACCAAATATAGTTTTTCAACTATTACCCCATTTATTTTTAATTTCTGATATAAACAAAATACACCAATATTTTTTTTAAATAAATAGAAAACGTAAATATGATGTACTAACGATCCAAAACACCACAGTCAATATGATCAAGAAAACATATACATTAATTAACGCAAGTTTAATAATGGTTTATAAAAAAAAGTTTAATAAGTACTAATTAACGATCAAAACATAAAAATACACCACAGTCAATAAGTACTAATCAAAATATCAAAACTCATCAATCTTCCAAAGGGATGAACATGTAGAAACGAGAACCCCCAAGGTACTTAAACTTTGTCAATGCACCAGTGGACAACAAATACATCTCCCTGATACCATTTGTATCTGTTGCAAAATATGGGCAATCCTCATGGATTACTATATTCCCATTGAACGATTTCCCCTTTTGTCTTCAATAGTCACAACACGCGGTATTTGTTGTCCCCAACGACGGTAGAATGATCGCGGGATTGAAATCAAATCCTGCAAATACACAAGAACAATTTAGTAAATGATTAGTTTATGCCTTAACCATCATTACGTGAATCCGATCGTTATTCTTAAGTTGATGAGATCACTGCACTGGTCTATATGGATGGGCTGTCTCAAAACATTTAGTCGGGTCCATTTTCTGATAAAGCGATAAGGAAAACAAGTCATATGTCTAAACTTCATCAAGTGATAATAAGAAAAGATGGAAAGATCCATGTAGCATACTAGCATGTTAAAATAGAACAAAGAAATGCAACTTCACATGCAACTTTACAGATTAGCAAACATAGTAGTTTTCGAGAAGCGGATGCTTTTACGTCGTTTTGAAGGATGGTCATAGAGAGGACTTTTCCTACCGGAAGTGCCTAGATAACCTAGTAAGGATGGTCATCAACAACTATTTCTGGAAAGCTCCATTTCCTAGTGAAACAAATGAGTAAAAAACCAGAGTTGTTTTCATAATATTGTGTACAAAGCTGTTTTCTAATGTGAATAATGTTTTAATGATGACGCACGTCATGCATGTGCCTGGAAAACTGTGCCTAGACCTTCATTTTATCTAACCCTATACTTAATCCTTCATTATCTAAGAGACTCGCTTTTGTTGGCTTCAATAAGAGACTTTCTAATTAAGCTCATGGACTTTAATTTAGTAAATGAATATTAACAACAACAAAGTCATGCCATTTACGAACTAATAACACTATCAATTAATGCTTATAATGTAAATATATACAAATATGATTCCATAATCATTTCCAAACAAGTTAACAAGAACTTGAAATCCCTAAAACCCTTTTTTTAAATTTTTGAAACAGATTCAGACAAGAACCAACAAATTCATGGATTCCAACCGAATCAAAATACAATAAAATCGGAATGCATACACGTACAATACGATATGAAATTATTCACGGCAAGTAAACAGCTGCATCACAGAGGCTATAGATCATCTTTGTTGTGAGATATTCAAACACATAAAGTCAGCCACGATATGGAATGATAATCAGAGCAGAAATTACAAGTTCCATATTTAATAGAAAACACATCATTAACACAGGGACAATCTTGTTACTGGACATGTTAAACTAGATTGGTCTTCAAACAACTGCCTCAGTATTGGTCATTTGTTTGAACTATAGCCATGAACTATCCATGTTTGAAATTGTAGACACCTAGCACAAAACAAATTGAAAATCCATAGCACACATCCTCACTAACCAATTTAGATGCATTTCACAAAGCAGAACTGAATCTAAATCAAAGACTAAGATGCTGAAATGGAAGGTAATTTCACAACTAATTCAACAAGAAGCAAACCAGAAGGGTTCTCAGATTAAATTTTCCCGTTAAATTGGTACGTCAATAATCAACAAAAAACCAAAACCTGTTTATGTTTCGCAGTCTCACAGGCAGCAATGGCATTCTGTGGCTCAAGTAAACATCAATTCTAATCTCACAGTCTTGACTTTTGATATTTCGATGCATTCAAAAAAAAGTTACAAAAACAAATTTCTCGTGCTTTCTCAATGAGAGCTTCCTAATCCTAATAGGAGTGATTAAATAATGACACATGAAAACAAATGATCATCACAACTCACAACTCACATGAAATACACAAGTAGCTCTTCTCAGTAGTAAGCAATAAAGCAAGCAATGAAATACATACAATCCACAAAATTTTTGAAATGAAACAATGAAGCAAAATAAAAAATGATACATAGAGAGTCCATGCATGGTTACCTCAAGGCAGAGCAGGGAATGCACAAAATGAGGAGAGAAGAGGGTAGGAGGAGCTCTGTGCGTACATGGTGACCGGGAGAGCTGCGTTTTGGTAGCCGGAGTATTGGTTGGCGGCTGAAGCGAGAGGAGGGGGGAATTAAAAATAAAGCGAGGAAGCAGAGAGGGGAAAGGAAGAGAGGAGAGGAAGAGGGAAGAGATGGAAGAAGAAGAGGAGGAGGAGGACGGAGGCTTACGGGAGACGGCGGTGGTGGCGGTGCGCACCTTTGCACGGTGGTGGCGACGGTGGCCGTGCTGGCGGCTGAACGCGAGGGAGAAGAAGATGGGTGAGCAAGGAAGAGATGGCAGAAATGAGGAAGAAGGGGAAAGATTTCACGATTTTATGGATTTATAATTTGGCGACCGAAATAATCGGTCGCTAAATCGATCGCCAATCACTTAAATAAAAAATGGTCGCTAAATTGGTCGCTGGGATGAGTTAATTTGAAATTTGAATTCATAAATTTAGCGACGGAGTTTTAAATCGGTCGCTAACACGCGCGATTTTAATTTTTTGTGCTGCCGTTTAGCGTAGAATTAATATCGGTCGCAAATGTAAATAAAATTTAACCGTTGCATTTAATTTGGTCGCTATTTTGGTCGCTAAGAATACATAAAATTTCTGACTTTCAACCGTTGCATTTAATTCGATCGCTATTTGGTCGCTAAGAAGGCATACAATTACTGACTTTTAAGTTCCTTTATTTAGCGACGGAAATAGCGGCCGATAACCCCGCTACGCTCTACTTGGTCGTTATTTTGGTCGCAGATTATCTCTAATCAGTCCTTCATGTAGATCCTACAATCGGTCGCCATTTGGCATTGTAAAAAAGCAACCGAAAAATTCGGTCACTATTTTCGATCGCTAAACAACCTTTTTTTTTGTAGTTAATCGAACTCATAATAATCAAACAAGTATATTGCAAGAATGCAGAAAAGACATGATAAATTTCAATTTACTACATTTGAACCCATTGATGTAGAATGAAAAGAAAAAAAAGATTTTGTGGGAATTATTTAAAATGCAGTGCAAATTTCAAAAGTTACCTTCTCACAATGTATTGAAAATACTATAACATCTTGCCATTATTGTAAGAGTAAGATCATTACATGTAGGGGTGGCAAAATGATCCATTTGTCCACCATCCATCTAATACATCCATGACAAAATCCATCCAATCCATCCATTTATAAAAAAATAATATAAATGGATTGGATGGATTGGATTATTTTTGAGTGGATGGTTCATGATCCATCCAATATTTTTTAAAATTCATTGAACCAACAATCAAAAATGTAATGGATCAACTATTATCCATTCCAAAACCAATTTATTTTTTTCATATTATTTTTCACCAAATAAAAAAAAACCTCCATTTGCAATAAAAAAAAACACTCCATCTAAATTTCTCTTTCGTTTCCTATTATTTTTTCTTCACTATTTTTTATTTTATTTATTTGCTTTTTTTTCTTTTTTTTGTTACATTAAGTATTAACTAATTAATTGTTCTCAAGCACATGTTGTAGTCCACGTTATCACGTACGTTTTCTTTTTTTGTTGCCTTTTTTTTTGCTGAGAAACTTCAAAAAAAAGTATTAACTAATTGAAAGCACGAGAAAGTCGTAACAAGCTTCGTAAAACAATATCATTGAATGTTGAGGCAAAACAACCTCTGTCAATGCACATAATTAATAACTCCCATATAATAATAGAAAAATGGCCGTGATACAAAATGATCGTGAGATAGAGTGGAGAGAGAGTAAAGATAGAGAGAGTAGAAAAAAAGGGAGAGAGAGAAATGGTAGAGAGAGGAAGAAAGAGGAGATCGAGGATGAGATAGAGATAATATTTTAATTTTTTTATAAATTATTTTATTTTTAAAAATATTTTATGTATGGATAAAATATATATAAAATTATTTAATTTCTCAAAATAAATTTTAGTAGATGGATTGGATATTCATTCATGAAAAGTTGTTAATGGATGGATCGGATGAATTTTATTTAATGGATCATGAATTGATTGGATTTTTTTAATGGATTTTTAATGGATTATAATGGATTAGTGGATTGTTTTTAATCCATCCATTAAGATCCGAATAAAAATTTATTCCATCCATCCATTTGCAACCCTTAATTACATGCGAGGAGCTAATGTGGCAAAAGGATAATGTATAAAAAAGAATATGCATATTTGACACAGATATAGGAGTCAGATGCATGCAGTATAGTACATATATGTAGGAACAGTAAGTGTAAGATTATAGAGAAATTTATGCACCTTTGGGTGCATGTCGATAAAGAGATTATGCATATTGAATATAGAAGTAAATGGGATGACATTAAAAATACCACCTTGATATATCAATTGTAAGAGAAATTATGTAGTCCTCTTGAAGGAAGTATTTTTCTTCCTCTAGAAGGATTACTATCATCAAATATACGTGGATCTACTAATGTAATAAGAACCTTAGCATATTAGGATAAAAAAAAATTGGATAGTTTGGTTCCTTATTTATTTTATTTTCAATTTGATTCATAACTTAATATATTATAATTTTGATCACTTAACTTTAGAATCGTCTCAATAAAATAAAATAAAAAACTTTAGAATCGTCAACCAATATGATCTTCCTTAACGATTGTCACCCCCACTAGTATCACCACATAATTTCAATGTTATATCCACACACTACAACATAACACGTGATATATCATCACCATTAGTGACATGTCATTGTTGCTTTCGTTAGTATGAGTGATAAATCGTGGTAGAGGATCATGTTGAATGATGAATCTGAACTTACAAAAAGAAACAAGGATAACGGACCAAATAACTCTTTTTTTCATAGAAAAATAGATCAAAACCATTATCAACATCAAAACTAAAAAAAAAAAACTGAAAAGAATTAGAAGAACCAAGATAATTATCAGTCCATGGTCAAAGTTTAAAGATATATCCACATAAAAGAAAATCTACATGTATGTGTGAAAGAGATATTTTTTTTCCCGTATTTTTGTCTTTTGTTTACCTGAACTTGGTTTTGTATGTTGGCCATTGTTAATGAAGGAATCTCCATGCTCCATGATCTCCGTTTGAAAGCAACTATTTTTCTTCACTAAAAGACTAGGAAAATTTCGGATTTTGAGGGTTGAGTACTTGAACTTGGAACTTGAATGGGTATTATTGCAAGTCTAGCTACTGAATTTATACTAGGTGGGGAATGACAAAGAACTAGTTGTGCACCTGGATTTGTGAAGAATGATACAAAATCTGCTTGGATTTCACTAATTCAATAAAAGGCAGTTCTGGTGATCAATGTCACTAGATATTTTCTTAAAGTAGACAATACTGGAGAACTTTTTTTTTTTTTTAATAATTTTTATATCATTATTAGAAAGCAATTAATGAAAAAAATTAATTAATCATTATTATAAAGCAATTAATAAGAAAAATTAATTATGAATCTAAATAGTTCGTTGATTACCTTTACGTAAAAAGTACAGAATTCATACAATATCTCGTTTATCTATAAACATTTAGTACATATGAGCATGTTTTATTATTTCTAATTCATAAATTTTCATTTTATATTTTCAAATTAAAAAACTTTGTAAGATTTTTTTAATGAATTTAATTGGTATATACTATTAGGGATGACAAGGGGTAGGGTAATATAGAACTCGTCCCCATCCCCGCTTGAAAAAAATTATCGTATCTATACCCTTTGGGTACTTATGTATCCATGGCCGCACGCGTCACCCGCACTTTAACTATGAAAAAAAAACATTATAACTTAATTAAAAGAAATCCAAAGTTATTTCCAATAGACTCATAAAACATTACAAATCAAAATTTTTAAATAAATAAAAATATCTTAAACATTCAAAATGAGTAAATATCGCAATAAACATCCAAAGCAATAAAGTCATTAAATTGTAAGTCCTGAGCTAGTGTTATATCCTAGGTTTATACTAACAAAGTAATGAACTATCCCAGATTTAGGACTTTTTCTGCAGATGATTGATAGGGTTGGAGATGCCGGTCCTAGTTAGGATGTCTTTCTCTATTGTGAAGCCTTTGCACTCTAACCTTGTTTATTAAAAGAAGTTTAGGACATTTAGACTAATTACATTCTTAAAAACTTATATATAATTATAATTATATGTACTTTTTATATATATATATATATATATATATATATATATATATATATATATATATATATAGACACACACACACGCATCTTCTTCTGGCTGGTGGTGTCTTGAAAGTACTTGTATCCGCATTCATAGCCATTAAAATTGACTCACACTCATCAAATTGGTATTTACCCTATCCATCGTGGGTATTCTGGCCAAAAACAAAAACTCAATAGTGTCACTTTTGGTATTGGGCCTCTGTTCATTTGGCCAAATATTCTAGCTCCTTCTTCTTCCTTTCTCAGTGTCATCCGACCTATTCTACCGTAATTTTTAGGGAGACATGCTCCCGTGAAGCGGTTGGGGGTCAACAAGGTCCCGATGTACCTTCGGGTCTTGCATGCGTGCCCTTCCTTCTGAACCCCTTGTGCTTCCTCCTCTTGGTAGCACCATTTCCCACTGGGAAGGTGTCTTACGGGAGAAGGGGATTTCTCTGTCTCCTAGGTCCTCTTCTGATTCGGACTCCTTATTTGTTTTAGGGGGAGTCGATATGGGCCGAAGTTTTGACCCTGAGGATTCGAGAGGTATCCTTAGCCCCCGGCGCTAACCAATATTCCTGGGTTGATAGGGAAGTTCTGGGGATTCATTCGACGACACACCAATTGGGTGAGTTAGTGGTGGTAGAGGAAGAGATCGAGGAGGAAATCGAGAAATACGACATCCTATTTCCGTCCGTGGATGAGAGGGTATGCTTGAATGGTTCTGCTGAGGATGGCAATCGATCCTTCTACACGTGTCGTGCCATTTTTATAGAGCTCGGGGTTCATATTCCTTTTTCCCTTTTCAATTAGTAGTTTCGAACTTTCTACAGTTGGTCCCTTCTCAACTTCATCCAACTCCTAGGGCTTTATCCGAGCTTTCGAGATATTTTGCCGAGTGTACCGTCTAATATGTACGTCAAGGCATTTTTTCACTTCTTTTCCATAGGCAAGACTACAAACCGATCCGAGCGGGAGGTCGGTCGTCATGGTTGGACCACGCTCTCTTCCTGTCATCACATAGGAGTTTTCATCACTTTCAAGTACCCCTACAAGGGCTTTAAGGAAGAATTTGTTCTTATCCGTGTCCCTCCTTGCTTCGTTACTTTCTTTCTGGACGATAATGGTGCCCTCTTTTTTTCCCTGTACTGGAATAGGGAAGGGCTAGCCGGAAGTCCTCTTTTTACATTCATACTGCTGATTCGTTGAGTCCCAGTGAGTCCGCCACTGTTCAATTTCTGTCAGAGAGGGTCGGGATCTCTGGTCTTCTTAGCTGCCGAGAGTTTGTGACTGCGGTGGATCCAGAGGGCTGGCTAGGTAGTCCATTGCCTTTTCTTCTTTCGTTTTTGGTGATGTATTTTATTGAGTATTTGATTTATTGTGGTTTTTCTTATTTCCACAGAAAACATGGCTTCTACTAATGAAAGGCTAGCTGCCCTTATCTGAAGGAGGCATGCTCTTACCCGAGATGGCCCGACCGTTGTTCCGACCACTGCTTCTATCATTGCTCCGGTACCGGAGGCGTCACAAGTGGTTCCCAGTTCTGTTCCAGGTGGTAACCTTCCGTCTGGTGGTGTTGTTATGGCAGAGAGTTCTCCTTCTAAGTCGTCAACAATGGTCGTTTCTCCCTCTATTGAGTCTGGTCTATTTCTATGGGGGGACGGTTGTATTTCGTCTTATAAGCACTCCTTTTCTCAGCAGCAACAGGGATTCGTGCCTGCCCCTTCGCAACAAGAGAAGTCGCCATGCCTGGGTGGCTCGGCCATGCCAACTTTAGTGGTGCTGTTCAGGACAGACTGTGCTTACCTACGCCATCTTAACGTGGCGCTCCTCCATTCGGGTCGGGACTATTCTACATTCGAGGGACTTTCTTATGAGGCTATGTTGGCTACAGCTAAGGGTTATGCCCATACTATCACGATTATGCTCCGATTTATGAAGGTGAACAATCCAAGGAAGTATGAGGGTTTGACCAAGGATTCAGAGGTGGCCCGAGCTAAGGCGGCTATTGCCTTGGCTAAGTCGGGGAAAAATCATCAGAAGGCGGAGGATGCAGAAGTGAAGGCAGAAAGCGATCACCTGAAGGCTGAAGATGCTTTGAATAACAAGGAGCGGGAGCTTCAATCAGCCTTGGTAGTTTTTGGAAAGGCGAATGAAGAGCTGAAGGCCGCTCAAGAGGCTAGCGACAAAGTCTCTGAAGAACTCTCTCTGGTACGAGAGTCTAATGAGCGGGTTTCTCAAGAGCTGCATCAGGCTAATAAGCAATTGGAGTATTGGAAGGGGGAGGCTACCAAGTATGCTGATTGGTTTGATGCCACTTCTGAGTATTCCTTCCAGAATGCTGCTAATCAAATTCGGCTGTTGAATCCGTCTGTCCCGCTCCGTGTGGATTTGCTGTCATTGAATCGCACGGTGGAAGACGGGCGCCTGATGGAGGTGCTCGACTCGGGGGATAAGGTGGAGGTGCCTCTGGGGCTTTCCAGGAGTGTTGAGCCCTTCCGAGCAACCTCCTCATGATTCTGAGGGTGCCGCCTCCTGAGCTCCGTTGTTTCTAAGTCTTTTTTGTAATTTTATTTTACTTGTCATGACTTGCTTTGTACTTTTTATGTACGGGACCCTTTATAAATGTCAGTAACTTTATTAGACTCTTTTCCATTTGTTGGGATTTTTTGAGTTGACGTTTCAACCTTTATCTTTGGCATTCCCCAGTGGGATTATTAGATATTCCTCGGAGGGAAATCATTTTCATTGGGAAGCGATTGTTGTGTACATCGCAACCATACGATTCTGTCGATTATAAAAATATCGATTCATTATCATCGTGTTGTTGACTATCAATTAAGCATAATTATGATTATATAGACGAAATTAAGTTTAGTAGAGTGATAATAAGAATTATAAATTCTAAAATTATCAGATGGTAGAAAAACAATTTATAATAATTTCTAGGATTCGGGTTCACCATAATGATGATTAACGGTCCGTAATGATTTCTCCCTTTCTTTACTAAACTACTTTTAAAGGTGATTTATCTTAGGTAATTATCGTTTCCTTTCAGAATATGCTAACGTGCCAAATTAGACCAACTCCTACTTTCGTGGTAATTAAATCTAGGTTGGACCCCTTAAGAACAGTGATAAATCAAAACAACACCTCAAAATCATGCAAAGGTTCACCTTTCAGTGCTTCCCTAATATCAAAATCATGCAAACATGTGGCCATGGATCGTTCCAGCTCCTTTAAAAATTTTGCGCAGCATGGGTTCTTCAAGATCCACGGTCATGGAATGTTCCACGGCCTGGCCGTGGATCTTTCAGCTGATTTCTGAAATGCTTCCTCAATGTTCCACGGCCATGGCAGGTTCCATGGTCAGGTCGTGGAACCTTCAGCTACTGAAATAAATAGTGCAGAACCTTCTGTGGTTGTGGTACATTCCATGGCTAACCTATAGAACTTGCAATCCACCTACTTATGCAACAAAAACAAACAGAAATCATCCGAACTAAAGGTAAAATACAAAATGCATGCTAAATGCTAAAAAACACTAAAAACTATGCTATAAAATGCAACAATTAAATGCTAACTAATATGAAAATATATACATGTTTCACACACATCAAACTCCCCCAAGCTTAAAACCTTGTCTGTCCTCAAGCAATAACCATGGCCAAACAAAGATGTGGGATCAAGAGACAATATTAAATAAGGAACCCAAGAAAACACACAACCAATCAATAGGCAAAGGCAATCCTAAAAATAGAGAGGTAACCAAAATCAAGTCCAATTAGAGGCTAAAGTTCTAAGAAATCATGCTCCTCACAGAATTAGGATCACTCCACTAACCACACTCAAAGTGTTTGAGGGTAAAGACAATGCGCTCGAGATTCCAAAAATAAGATGCACTTCCATAAGCTTGATAAGAAACCAAATTTCCACTAATAAATTGCAAGCATACAAGAATCAAAAGGTCTTTCAATGGTTGTAACGGGGCCCATGGGAATGATGTTAGGAAGGGTAAAGAAAGGAAGGTATACATAAAGGGCTAACAAAAGTTTTCAATAAGCACAAGTAACCCAATAGAACAAAAAATGGAGCACATGCATTTTTTCTTCAATATCAAGAGCATAACTCCACAATTCCAATCCTATTTTTTTTCTCTTTCCTCTCTTTCTCTCTTTCTCCTTTCTCAAGCCTTCTTCTCATGGCTTCTTTGTTTTTTTTTCAATCTCCCTTTATACTTTTCTTCCCTTTTTTTTAACATAGGGGAGAGACTTCATCAACAAATTTTTATTATATTGAGAAAGATGAGGCTCAAAAACATGCAATTCCCAACATAACTTTCAAACACAATTTGCTCCATTTAATATTCTACTTGATTACCAACAATGAATCTTCATAGGCATCAAGAAAAATAATTATGCAATAGACTCAAGATGGGCAACTAATGGATGAAAGTCTGAAAATTATTTCAAAGGGCTAGAAAGATACCTAAGATGCCTTTATCATATTCAAGCATGCAAACAAAAATTTCGTCTTAAAATGATTTCAAATCAAGTTCTAGAGCACAAAATCAATGTGGAATTATCACTCAACACAAAGAATGGGAGTAAAGAAAATCATGTATTGCATACATCCCATGAAGGTTCAAATCTCACATTCAGTTGTTCAAAAATCAATGAAATGCATAAATTCAGAGAACCACAAGCTAATTATCAACCATCAAAAGATTACCTCAATTATCAATAAAAATCATGACAGTTGCCTACCACAAAGATCAACAAATTGGATTCCAAATCAATACTATCTCACAATCCTCAAAAGAAAGGGCCACAAAGTTCAACAAAAACAAAGAGACATGATGTGTGAAAATGGAAATGAAGATGCAATGCAATGTACAACATGGGAATGCATGAAACTACCAAAGATTTAAAAAAAAAAATACGAATATAAAAATACCCCCTCAAGCTTAGAAATTTACATTTTCCCCAATGTAAAAATCTAAAACAAGAGAAGGAATAAACATGCATGATAGTTCAAGGGGCATGGCATTTTTCAAATGGGAGTTAACACAATTAATCCACAATCTCAACATCAACTCAATGACACAAGAAAATAAAATCACACAAGGGTTCGATGCAACCAAATTTATTCAAAGCAAGAAACAAATAAAGAGAAAAGTTAAGAAACCACCCGGATCCCATAGCTTGTGGTACAAAGACCAAGGTGTGCTCAAAATATAAGACCTTCCTCCCGGATCCCATTGCTTGTAGAAGAAGAACCAAGTGATTCTCAACAAATAAGAGCTTCCTTCCGGATCCCACGGCTTCAAGCATGGCGAATGTAGGAGCAAAGGCTTGAGAGCTATAGTGTTGCCCCTTCGAATGTGAAGATACTTTCGATTCCTCTTGGATCGAAAAGTAAGTGATACATTCCTCTTTTGACCTCTTCATGCATTAGACCTCCATAAAGCACATGAGGTCTTGTTTCTTGAGCAAACTTTGTAATGTCCACACATGCATGCAAGCCAATATACTTATCCAATTCATAATTTCCAGGTTCTTTGGCAAGCATGGTGAAGCAAGTGTTTTCCACATGAATCTTCTTTTCCACCACCACTTCATCTTCATATAGGTTCATCCTTGCAACCATGTTTTTCTCCAATTGTGCTTCATATGGTGCTTGTTCTAACTGTTTACAAATTTCCTCAACTTGCATTTTGAAATTTTGCATCACAGCTTTGATACAATCTAAATTGGCTCTTGCTTTGGCCTCGGAGTTGGATAGTCTTCTGAATATTACGCTAGATCTATCTACCAAGGTTTTGGCTCTTCGGGAATCACTTGTAAGCATGGTGGTGGTGGTGGTAAATACGAACAAAAGGTTTCCCACTCCTCCTTGGAATAATAATAATAGTTGTAATCCATGGTCCTGTTAATTCAAAATCCACCTCACAAAAGAAACCCAAAAGAATTAAAAAAGTCTAGAGGAAGGGAAAACAGGGGAATAGGAAAAGATAATTAAAACAAGAAAAAAAAGTCCGGATTAACCAACATGCAAGTAAAACTGATATCAACAAATCACAGTCCTCGGCAACGGCACCAAAAACTTGTTGTGTAAATCGCAAGTGCACGATTCTGCCAAGTAGTAAAATATCGTTCCACTAGGACCGTGTTGTTGAGTACCAATTACGCATAATTATGATTATCTAGATGAAATCGAGTTTAGTAGAGTGACAATAAGAATTGCAAATTATGAAATTAACAAATGGTAGAAAAACAATTTATGATAATTTCTAGGATTCGGGTTCACCACAATGATGATTAACAGTCCGTAATGATTTCCCCCTTTCTTTACTAAACTACTTTTGAAGGTGATTTATCCTAGGTAATTATCGTTTCCTTTCAGAATACGCTAACGTTCCCAATTAGACCAACTCCTGCTTTCATGGTAATTGAATCTAGGTTGGACCCCTTAAGAACAGTGATAAATCAAAACAACACCTCAAGCGAATTAATCTAATTTTGTGAGTAAAAGCACATGTTCAGTTTTTAGAGTTCAGATGCTAAGGTTCACCTTTCAGTGCTTCCCTAATATCAAAATCATGCAAACTTGTGGCCAAGCATATTCACAAGTAGTCGGCGTGCTAAAAACTGAATGAAAAGCGATTTAATGTTGAAAAAAGGAGAAATTCAAGATAACATGTTAATACATCATGGGCTAAAACCAAATCCTAGAATAAAATAATTACTTAGACATGTTCATAGAGATACAAGCCATAGGAATCCAAAAGAACATTCAGAATAAAGAAGAAAGTACAAAGGATGAAGAAGAAAAACTCTGAAGGTTGCAGCAATAGAGAATTCCTAATGAACTACCTTAGTAAAGATCCTCGAATCCTTGATGTTTCTTGTGTTTTGTAGTGTCCTCTCCCTCATTTTCGAGCCCCCTCCACTCCTTTTAACATCTTTCTTTGGTTTGTAACCATTCCTCCTTCAATAAAAGGCAATAACTTGGAAGTTACAATTCTGACGCACACGATCCACGGCCATGGAATGTTCCACGGCCTGGCCATGGATCGTTCCATCTCCTTTGAAAATTCTGTGCAGCATGGGTTCTTCGAGATCCACGGCCATGGAATGTTCCACGGCCTGGCTGTGGATCTTTCAGCTGATTTCTGAAATGCTTCCTCTATGTTCCACGGCCATGGCAGGTTCCATGGTCAGGCCATGGAACCTTCAGCTACTGAAATAAATAGTACAGAACCTTCTGTGGGTGTGGTACATTCCATGGCTAACTTGTAGAACTTGCAATCCACCTACTTATGCATCAAAAACAAGAAAAAATCATCTGAACTAAAGGTAAAATAAAAAATGCATGCTAAATGCTAAAAATCACTAAAAACTTTGCTATAAAATACAACAATTAAATGCTAACTAATATGAAAATATATGCATGTTTCACATACATCAACGATCCCTAATTTCCACGATAAATTGCCCTATTCACTTTTTTTCTTGTTTGTCTGGAGTTTCTAGTGCATTTTGTTTTTCCTTGTTCTACTGGCTTTGTTGATGATGTGTTCCTGTACTGAGTTTCGATGAGGTTTGCAAAGTGGAGGGTGGATGGTGGTGAGATTCATCATGTCTCTTCACCTCATCCTATTTTTATGGTGGTGAGGCAGACAAGGATGCCCGTCCTTTTCTTACTTCTTGGGAACAAGTAAGGCAGTTTGCCCTTCGTTGGTTTTACTGAGTAGCAGAAGAAAGATGGTACAACTCCTTTGCTTTGTCCTCCCTTTCCGGCGATGTGTTTCCAGAGGAGGTGTTGTTCGGATATGCTTGCCTCCTGCTTTGCCCTCAGCATGGTTTGCTGCTTTGGGAGATGCCCTGGCTTGTTGCTTGTTGCTACTTCCCTGAGGGCCGCTTTTGTTAGGGTGTATTTGTTGGGAGTGTGTCTGGGGAGGATCTTCTACGACAAGGGTTAGACTGTTTTCCAATTCGTCCGCGGGTCCAGATTTCTCTTGTCCTTGCCTTGTCTGAAGGGAGCCATGTGTTTTGACATTTATATCCTTGTAATGTTTCTTGGAGTAATAAGACTTCGTTTATTCTGTGAGTAACAAGACTTCATTCAATTTCTGATGTTCTTGATCGTCTTATCTTGCAATTCTAGAGCCTTATTTTTCCTTTTTTACCGAGTGGAGACTCGAGGCTATTCATATGGACCAACCGAGTGAAAACTCAAAGTTGTGATGTCCTTTAGGCTGAATGAAGACTCGAGGTCGTTTGTGAGGATCAAGCGACTGAAAACTCGAGGTTGTGATATCCTTTAGGCCGAGAGAAGACTCGAGGCCATTTGTGAGGACCAACCGAGTGAAAACTCGAGGTTGTGATGTCCTATTGATCGAGTGAAGACTCGAGACTATTTGTGAGGACCAACCGAGTGATAACTCGAGGTTGTGATGTATTTTTGACCGAGTGAAGAGTCAAGGTCGTTCATGGGGACAAACTGAGTGAAAACTCGAAGTTGTGATGTCCTTTTGGCTGAGTGAAGACTCGAGGCTGTTTGTGAGGACCAACTGAGTGAAAACTCGAGATTGTGATGTCCTTTAGTCCGAGTTAAGATTCGAGGCCGTTTGTGAGGACGAACTGAGTGAAAAATCGAGGTTGTGATATCCTTTTGACCGAGTGAAGACTCATGGCCGTTTGTGAGGACCAACCGAGTGAAAACTCGAGGTTGTGATGTCATTTTGACCGAGTGAAGACTCGAGGTCGTTCGCAAGGACCAACGTAGTGAAAAATCGAACTTAGGACCAACTTAGGTGTCCCCGCTGGTTCCTACGGTCCGAGGCACTTCGATGCTGATCTTGTAGCATTTCCCTGCTTCTACTTGATCCCCTTTTACCGTGTAGATCTTCCCTTCTACATTGGAGAACTTCATAGCTAGGTGTGGTGTAGATGCCACTGCTTCGACCATATTGAGGGTCGGCCTTCCCAAGATTGTGTTGTAGGCGTAGGGGCAGCCTATCACTAAGAACCTAGTCTTGACTATTTTTGATAGCGGAGGTGATCCCATGGTTAGCCTTAGCTCCATGTACCCCCTAGGGACTACCCTATGTCCCCTTGATGAGGGGTGAGCTTCTCTCTCTTCAATCCCAGCTTTCTCAAATGTGTCAGAAGATGATGTCGGTCGAGCTCCCTTAGTAAAAGAAGATTTTTTTCACCTCACAGTTGTCCATTATGCTAGACAAAGCAAGAAGGTCGTCATGATTGGGAATTAATGTGCCATAATCATCTCTGCTAAAGGTGATGCAGGGGTTGTTGACTTTTCCCTTCTTGATGCTCTTCGAGACGCTCAAGATTTCCCTTAGATGCTTCTTTCAGGCGGCGTTTGACGATCCTCCCCCTGCAAACCCTCCGACAATGGTAAAAATGACTCGGGGAACCGATGAATCCCGTTGTTTGGGAGAAGTTCTAGTCCTCGCTCGCTCTTCCATGGCTTGTTTCCAGCGTGCGTAGCTAGTTACTCTTGGATTCCTGTGTAACTCTTTTCCTCTGGGCGCCACGTTCCTTACTCGAACTGGGGTGGTAGCTCGGCATTGATAGCTTGAGGGATTGTCTTCTCTCCTTTGTACGTACCATTGTAGCCGCTCAGCTCTTACAAACTCTTCAATGGTGTCTTTGAGCCTGTAGCACTCCTCTGTGTTGTGCCCGTAGCCTTCATGGAAGTCACAGTATCTTGTGTGGTCTTTTACCGCTTATTTTCTTAGACGCGACCTTTGGATGCTTGCCAATTAGGTGAACATGACCTCCTTTAGGACTCTAGCTCGAGGGGCATTGAGGGAAGTGTAGTTGTCCTATTTTTTTTAGCACAACCTCTTTCCCTTTCCGAGTGATCTTTCCCTTTCAATCATCCAATTTTTCCAGTTGGTCTCTCCATCTGGGCATGTTTCTCTATCCTTTCAAACTCCTCCAAATTGATAATCTTTCGGGATCGTGCTCTTAATTCATCCATACTTTCTGCTTCCTTCTTGGGTAGGGAAGTGGTGAAAGGTCATGGGCGTAGCCCTGCCACGAGCAGATGTAAGGTTACTTTTGGGCCAAGGTTGTGTACCTGCGGGGTGTCTTGGCTACATCGGTGGATATAGTCTCTGAGTGACTCCACTTTTTGTTGCTTAACCTTAGCCAAGGTGTGGGACGAGTGAGTTTGTTGCATGCTGGTGGTAAAGCTTATCAAAAAATTCCCCTTTAGCTCCCCCATCCGTCAATTGATCCTTTGGAATGCACTGTGAACCATCGCAGGGCTGCCCTTTTGAGAGTTAACGGGAAATGATCGACACATGAGGTGTTCATGCACTCCATGTAACAACATTCCGGTGGAGAAAGTATCTACATGGTCTTTTGGGTCCTAATTCCCATCATACATCTCCAGGTTAGTCAACTGCCTGAGGTTTGCTAGCACACAGGAGCACATGATCCTGTCAGTGAACGAATGTCCGATTGGTTCTTCCATTTGTTCCCTAGATTGTCGAAGATCTCGGGTTCAGTTGTGGGTTCTGAGTTGTCCGTTCTGTTTCGGAGGACGAGTCCTGATATGTGGGATCGTCATCGGAGGAAGAATCCGCCCTTAAAGCCTCAAGCAAGCACATCTGAGCCCGGATTGCTTCGTTCTGTTTGTGGAGTCTCCTTAACAGATCTTGTTGAAGGAGGTAACGCCTTCTTCCTTGCTTGAAGGGGAATGCCCGAGTGTGTCCTACTTCCCAAGCTCTGGGAATGGGAATGAGCTTCGGAACCAGTCACACTTGTACTCCGGGTGTCGGGTGAACGACTTTGTTTTCCCCCTTTTCGTCATTTTCTGATACGGTCTGTTTTCTTGTAGTTACCATGTTGGTGGGAGTAGAAGTTTACAGTTCCCATAGACGACGCGAATGTTCTGGCCAAAAACCAAAACTCAATAGTGTCACTTCTGGTATTGGGCCTCTATTGATTTGGCCCAATAATCTGGCTCATTCTTCTTCCTTCAGCTCCTTCGTGTTGAACTGAATGGGGGGGGGGGGGGGACTGCAAAAACACACCAATGCTTAAGTCAGTAATGGTCTTGCATATATTTTATATTGTTTATGTCATGATAAATTGTATACCTTCTTCATTGGTGGAGGTTTACTTATATACCTGTACTTTGGGCTCATCCGAATGACTCCAAGCATGTTGTCCCATGTTTCGTAACGTGCTTATCCTTCGAACTTAGTAGAATGGGATGTCTGTAATGATGGTTTTAGGTGAATAACTACGTGTGTCAGGAGGAAAGGGGCGGTTGACCCTTCTTTTCTAACGTGCATGGGGGTTGACATGATTGGTTTTATTGCATGGCTTCTGACGCTTTTGAAGCTAGTTTTCGTCGGGTCGAGCCCTTCTTGGGCCAAAAGGAAGTGGGCCTTGGGCCTTGTTATTTTTGGATAGGAACAATGGGTATTTTTTGCAGGTACCCAGTGGGTAGGGTCTATATTACCATCCCTAGCTCGGTTTACACATCCATTTATGGATGGCAAGTAGTCTAAAAGGGTAATTTAGTTCCAAGCTTGCCTCCACAAATTCTCCAAAAGTGACTTAGGAACTTTGTATCCTGATAGGATATAATGCTTCTTGGGATCCCATGTAGTCTAACTATTTCGCTAAAGAATAGATTGGCTACATGACATGCATCATCACTTTTATGGCAAGGTATAAAATGGGCCATCTTAGAAAATCTATAAACTACGACAAAGATTAGGTCATTCCCACGCCTAGTCCTTGGCAACCCTAATACATAGTCCATAGAAATGTCTGTCCAAGGAGAAGAAAGACTAGGTAAGGGAGTGTACAACCCATTTGGTTTACTCTTTGACTTAGCTTTTAAGCACTCAATGCATTTTGACATTTCTTTTGGACTTGTTTGTTTCATGCCAGGCCAAAAGAAATGTTCATGCAAAACCTCCAAAGTCTTGTGAACACCAAAGTGCCCCATTAGTCCCCATTGATGTGCTTCTCTCACCAACAACTCTCTAATAGAATGCCTTGGCACACAAAGTATATTGTCTTTGAAAAGAAACTCATCATTTACGTAAAATCCTTTATGTGTCAAGACCCCTACTTGAGTATAAATTGTATAGAAGTCCGGATCATTTGAATACAATTCCTTTATGTGATCAAACCCAAGCAGTTTTGTTCCAATAGTTGAAAGTAAGGCATATCTACGTGAAAGTGCATCAGCCACAACATTGATTTTGCCTTGTTTATGTTTAATCACATAAGGGAATTGTTCTATAAATTCCATCCATTTGGCATGATGCTTGTTTAATTTTTCTTGGCCCCATTTGAAAGGAACATTTTTATTTAAGACCTCATTTAGAGGATTTACCAAAGTGCTAAAGTCTTTGACAAATCTTCTATAGAAGCTTTCCAATCCATGGCAACTCACAACATCTCCGACATTTTTAGGTGTTGGCCAACTTTGGATGGTCTTAATTTTCTCTTCATCCACTTGAACACCTTGTGCACTAACAACATAGCCCAAGAATACCACTTTGGTGGTGCATAATGTGCATTTTTCAAGGTTTGCAAAAAGTTTTTCCTTTCTTAATACTAACAAAACACACTTTAAATGTTTAAGATGTTCGTCAAGTGTTTTGCTATATAATAAGATATCATCAAAATAGACAATCACAAGTTTACCAAGGAAGTCTCTAAGGACATGGATCATGAGACTCATGAATGTGCTTGGTGGATTAGTGAGTCCAAAGGGCATCACAAGTCATTCATAAAGTCCATACTTGGTTTTAAAAGCGATTTTCCATTCATCCCCTTCTCTTATCCTTATTTGATGATAGCCACTTCATAGGTCAGTTTTTGAAAATATACAAGACCCATGTAGCTCATCCAATAAGTCATTTAACCTTGGGATTGGATGTCTATATTTGATGGTTATGTTATTAATGGATCTACAATTGGTGCACATTCTCCAAGTATCATCTTTTTTAGGTACGAAAATTATGGGCATAACATATGGAGAAAACGACTCTCTTACCCATTGTTTTTCTATCCATCCTTCATTGCTTATGAATATCTTTTGTTTCTTGTTAATTACTCCTATAGGCCGGCCTATTAGGAAGAGAAACACTTGGAATTAAGTCCATGTGGTGCTCAATCCCCCTCATAGGTGGTAAACCTTTAGGTAGCTCTTTTGGAAAAAAAAAATCTTTAAAATCATCCAAAATAAACTCAAAGGGTTTTCGCAAAGAAAGAGATGGAGTGGAATTTTCACAATTATTTTTGGAGTAAATTAAATACATTGGTTGATTGGCCAAATGTATTTTATTTAATTCCTTTTCTTTTAAAAACAATCATTCTTTGCCATCTTTTTCTTTAGCCGTATGGTTTTCAGAAAAATTTTGCCCGCTGGTGCCTTTTTCGTTTTGCATATTTTTTTTGTGTCACATTCTTTTCTTTTGCATTTTTTCTTTTCCTTTTTTGTTCTTTTCCACTCTCGACTTTTATCTCAAGCTCCCTTTTTTCTCTCATTTTCTTTTGATCCTCACTAATTTTCTTTGGAGAGAGGAACAAGAGTAACTTTTTTTGTTATTGTGCGTGAAAGTAAACCTATTTGTGAAGCCATCATGGATGACTTTTCTATCAAATTGCCATGGTCACCGTAACAAAACATGCCCTGCCTCCTAGGTAACACATCAAATAGAACTTCATCCTTATAAGAGCGAGTGGCAAAACTCAACAACACTTGTTGGCTCACCAAAATTTCACCCTTCTCACTTAGCCATTGCAACTTGTATGGCCTAGGGTGTGCATTGGTTTGGAGACCAAGTTTGGGCACCAACCTTTGGCTAGCTACATTAGTGCATCTTCCTCCATCTATGATTAAGGCACACAATTTGCCTTGCACTATGCATCTAGTGTGAAAAATGTTTTCACGTTGGCTCTCATTCTCCTCCTTAACTTTGACTCCTAAGAGTGTAACACCCCGTTTTTCGTATATAAGCCTTTATACATTTGTATGTGCTTCGCATAGTTGTGTTTTGTGCTAGTTTTATAGGAATATGCCTTAGGGAAGTTAAAATGGGGTTAAGTTGGAATTTCTGGACAAAAAGTCCTTTTATGGCACATGAGCATGGCTGTGTTCATGTGCAGTAAGACCTCGTGATGTTTAGCCTGCTCTAGTGGTTGCGCGAGCCACGAGCACGTCCGTGCTCAAGGGGAGCACAACCGTGTCAAAAATCAGACGTGAATGACGTGAATAGTGAAGACCCTGTGCTCCTTTATTCACGACCTTGTGCTCTGTGTCGAGCACGACGGTGATAAAGATTAGCACGCCCGTGCTCAGGGTCTGATGTTATAAATAAGTGGGTTTATGAGGGTTACGAGTAATAACCCTTATTTTGACACTTTTTCACAATCCTTGTACGATAAAAACCTCTCTTTTCTGCTCCCTTTGAAACCCTTAGACGTTCTTGGCGTTCTTGCTTTCATTGGGGAGAAGTCGCGCGTGCTAATTTCAATTAAGATAAAGTAGTTATCCTTTGTTAGTCTCTTTCCTTGTTTTTATTCTTGAGATGGAGATTAATGGTTCCCCTTTGATATTTTGGCCAAGGCTTGAGGAACACATCGAGCCGTTCGAGGGAACAAAGAGTAGATTCGCTTACGTAGTTAGATCTTCATACTAGGTATGGGGAGAAGGGATTAGTATGAACGTGTAGGCCTTGGGGTAGCGTAAGATGAAGGGTTAACCCATGACCCTGTTGTGTGCTAAATGCTTAATTGATGTTGTTTGCTACATGAATGACTATGTTTTCTATATGCTTGGCATGTTGTAATTGTGAATTATTGTTAATGATGACGATGTATATCATGATTGAATGTATTGATTCTTGAGAATTGATGTTATGAGATGAATGTTGTTGTTGTTATAAATACACTAATTAAAGACATATGGATGTTAGTAATGATGTGAGAATTGAAAGTTAATTCCTAATGCTCATAAGACATGAATCTTAGTAAAGAGAGGCGAGAATAATGATCAATGGTATAGTTAAGACCCTAGGTTTGATCTGAGTGCTTTAGGGATGTTAGTAAAAAAAACAAGAATTAAAGGATTAATTCCCAACAATCATAAGACATGGAGATTAAAGTAAGAGGAACAAGATTAATATTCAATGGTGTAGTATAAAGCCAATAGGATTGATCTATGAGTGCCCTTAGGATGTTTATCAAGGGTTTCCAAACCTTCTGTCCATATCTGTACGGTCATGCTCCAGTAAGCATGGTCGTGCTCGATACATAGCACGCCCTTGCTCACTGACCAGCACACCCATGCTGGGGGTCAGCACGATCGTGCTCCTCAAACATAATGAGACATTAAGTGGAAACAAGGACAGCTTCCCTCAATATGTCTCCTATAATGAAATAAGACATCAAGCAAATTAAAGATAAGATGGATAGTCTAATTAAGTCTTAATACATACAATAAAACATAAGATACTAAGGTGGTTAAGACGGTAACGATAAGTTACCGCACGATGTTGGACTTTGATGCTTAATGGTTAGAGTTGCCTTGATGCTTATTGGTCAAGGTGTTGTTGATGTTAAACCTTGATGCTTATTGGTCAAGGTGTTGCTAGTGTTAGAACTTTGACTCCTAAAGAATCAAAGCGGAGATGGTGGCTACGAGTGTTTGATGTTGTTGTACATGCATTTACGCATTGGAGATGTTAGTGGGTGAAGCTGCAACATAGGGGAGGTCATCCAAGAATAAGGCGATTGGGCCGTCCGCAGTGATTCATCTAGGTGAATCGTGCACCCCCGCAATGGTGCATCCGAGAGTAAGGTGTTCAACTATGGTTTGGTGAACTGTCGGTGTTGGTGCTTAATGGTCAATGTTGATATGTAACTCCAACGTTGTCTTCCTGAGATAGTTATGGATCCACATGCATAACGGAGTAGTGGAGTAGTATTGCACCGCATAGCATACATTGTTGGTTATGTTATGATGGGATTATTATGCTATATGTTGTGTTATGTGATATGTTATGTTAATGTGTTGTATGATCATCTTGCTAGCTGCCCTATTGCCATTATGTTTATACAATGGTTCCTTATTCCCCATCTTCTGTTGTTTCTTTGCATGTACCTTATCTTTATGCAGAGGATGGCGAGCAGCTTGTTGAGGAGTGACTCTGAGGAGATCGCTTGCTCGTAGATTAGGACTTAGTTTTTACGTAGTTATTTCCAATGTATTTTCCAGATTTTGGTTACCAGCTCTGATATGTGACATCATGGTTTTTGGGTTATGTTTTTGTTTGCTTATGTTGATGTTTTAATTTTGCAGATGTTATGTTTTTGTTCATGTGGTGCTCGCTACCTCTTGTGTACGTTTATTATTAATATGTATATGCATGTTTTCTTTATATGTATTATATATATATATATGCGGGGTAGAGGGTGTCACATTTAGTGGTATCAGAGCCGATCTGTCCTATCAGGTCGGGGTATGTGTTTGTTATATTATCTTATGTGTGCTCTTGGATAAATTGTCTATATTTATTATAGACAACAATATATGTACCTATAGTTTTTCCAGCTTGGTTCTCTGTATTAAACGGTTGTTTTAATAGTACAGGAACCCATAGTAGGAAGAGGTAGGAATGACCAAGCTATCACAGACACTTTGGCATTGCTTGCCAATGCTATAGGACGGAATCAGAACAACAACAACGGAGGACCAGCTGAATTTCGAGGTCTGGATAAGTTCCAGTGGATCAACCTGCCCTCTTTCAAGTGAGCTTATGACCCTGAGGGTGCTTGATGAGCCTCTGGCTCATCTAGTTTCCATCTAGAAAAGGGGTAGATTTTGTGCCTAATTGGGCGAGTCAACCTCGCTAATCTCCCAAATTAGCCTTGTTTTGTTCCTAAGTTAGAATTTGATTCGTTTTATGCATTTTTAGTAGTTTTTAGTTTATTTTGAGTAGAATTACGCTTTTCGTTTTCTTTTATTGTTTCAGGTTAAAAGTGAAGCTCTTAGAGTCAAGGAAAATGAAGAAAACAGTGGAAAAGCAATTCTAGAAGTTTCGCCTTGTGAGCCTGAAGACCAGCCTGAACAGCAACAGTAACCCTTTCTGTCTCACCTCGCGAATCACTATCTCGCCTCGCGAGCCTGAAGGCCTAACTGTGCCAGAAAGGTCACCCTCTCTGTCTCGCCTCGCGAATCACCATCTCGCCTCGCGAGCATTCAAATCAAAATGGAGCCAAAACTGGATTTCGCCTCGCGAGAGCTTGCTCGCCCCGCGAGCGGGCGCGAACCAGAACCCCTATTTATAGGCTGTTTTAGGTCATATTGGAAATATTTTGTTCACCACTTGTTTTAGAGCATTTTTCTGGAATGAATCCTTATTCTCTGGAGCTGCGTCTCCCTATTTTCTTTTTCTCTTTTACAATCATGATGAATTCCAATTGTTTGTGCGTTGTTACAAGCATGAGAAACTAATCCCCCTGTCTAAGGGATCAATGAAACCACCCATGGCGGTGTAGCGTTCAATGTGATGTATGTTTCCCTCCTTTACCTCAATTCATGTTTTCCAATTCTGAATTTATTGTGTTGATCATAAGCATGCATGATTGACTAGTTAACATGATGAGGCTTGATAGGCAATTCGCGTTTAGAACTTGAATTGGGATCATTGATTGAATATTGCACAAGAGTGAGTAGGAGATCAGTGCAACCTTATAGGGAACAAGATTTAATAGAGTTTGATGATTGGGTTATGAGACCTAGCAAGTAATTAACTCAACCGTTGAATACGTCCTATTGAGCACGATAGTGTCATTAGGAGAATTTAGGGGTCCTGGTTGACATTGCAATTGAACTTAGGAAGGGGATCATCATCACTTGGGTACTATGCATGATTGGGTAGGTGGATTTGTGACCTTAGATGTTTTAATCCAGATTTTAATTCTTTACTCTCAAATTGATTTGTTGATTTGAATTGCCATCCTATTTTCTCTCTCTCCACAACCACTTGCTTTTACTTGGTCAAACGTATCGAACTCCTTGCAAATTAGTAGAATTGGTAGCCCAATCCCTGTATCCGACCTCGGTAATTACTTACCGTGATTTATTACTTATGACGACTTGGTACACTTGCCGGTGACTCAACAAGTTTTTGGCACCGTTGCCGGGGATTGGCACAACCAATTTTCCTAATTTTTGGGAAGTTTGATTATTTGGTTAAGCTGTTTTTATTTTTATTTTGTGTTATTCATTTACTATTATTTCTCTCTACTTCTTTGATTCCACTTGGTCTTGCCTATTTTTTGTATGCGAGGTACCCTTTCATAATAGGACTTGCTATTTGATTCGGAGATCACCAAGACCGAGAAGCGATTAAGGAAAGAAGACAGAGAACGAAAGAGGCTTGAAGCAATTAATTTTGAGGGGATGGCCGAAGCAAACCCTCCTCCTTACAAGCCTCTCTTCGAGTACAATCTACCCAATTTGGATGATTGTTCTTCTTCTATCGTGAGGGGCAACCTCAATACAGATTCCTTCAGAGTGGAAGGATGTGTCACAGCCCATATCCGTGAGAATCAATTTGATGGGAGTGGCAAACAAGACCCTCATAAACACATCACTCACTTCCTTGAAGCTTGTGACTTGCAGAAGACAAGAGGAGTTTCTCAAGATGAGTTTCGCTTGAGGCTATTCCCTCTCTCTCTTAGGGATGTCGCTCGCGATTGGTTAGACAGCTTGGATCGCAACAGTATCACAACATGGGAGCAAATGGCCCAAAAGTTCCTCATTAAATATTTTCCTCCTCAGAGAGCGGCACAAGCAAGAGTAGCCGTCACATCTTTCAGGCAGACAGAAGATGAATCTTATAATGAAGCTTGGGAGATGTATAATGTGCTCTTGAGAAGATGTCCTTCGGCTTTATTTGACCCGGTCTCCAAGGTTCAACATTTCTTTAACGGGTTAAGGGGGCGCTACTAGATGAATTGTGATGCCGCAGCGGGCGGTTCTTTTTCTTATTTATCAGTTGAGGATGGATGGGCGTTATTGGAGATGTCGAACAAATTACAACCGTGGTAGGGAAACCTCAAGTAGAGTCAGTTCTGCAACAATAGAAGCCATTCTAGAGCAAAATAAACTGTTGAAGATGCAAAATGCGGCATTGTCCGCGAACAAAAGGGTTAATGTGATACACGAAGGAATGCCTCCGGGTTGTGATAATTGTAATGGAGATCATGACATTCAGAGTTGTCCGTTCAACTTCTCTCAGGAACATGTGGACTCATGCCACAATTTCTATGACAGTGTACCTCGGAACAACTATCAGAGGAACAGACAGAATGATTACAGTCAGAATCAGAATAGGGGTTATATGGGGAGAGATCATCCGGGTTTCACTTGGAGTAAATCTAGTGGTGGTCTAGCCGGGCAACAACAACCTCAACAGAATCAGAGACCAAACTATGGAATCCAACAATGCAATACTCAACAGGTTTTTCCAGGGCATAATCAATTGCAAACAACAGATGGTGGAAGGCAACCTTGTGAGTTGGCTATAGAAAAGACGAATGCGGCAATTGAGAAGTTGTCAATCAATATAAGCACAACCATTGACAAGTTGGAAACTCATACAGGGGCGGCAATTCAGAATCTAGAGACGCGGATAGCTCAGCTCGCAAAGCAACTAAATGAGCGTCTCCCAGGCACTTTCCCAGGTGATACCGAGAACAACCCTAGGAACCAATGCAATGTCGTAACAACCAGAAGCGGCAGGGTGTTGGGATCTAACAGGGGTGCAACTAGTTCTCAGGAAGCTGAGGCCTTGGAACAACCACATGTTGAGGAAGAGCAACCTAAGAAAGAGGAGTTGGCAAGTGACAAGGCACCGGAGCAAGGGGGAAGGTTAAAACTTGTAGATGAAGAGTTTCAAAAAAAGAAGTGGGTTGAACCCAAAGACCTCCCGCCCTACATGAAGGTATCATATCCTGAAAGATTGAAGAAGCCTCAACAAGATAAGTAGTTCAATAAATTCCTTGATGTCTTCCGCAAACTTCAAATTAACATTCCATTTGCGGAAGCCTTGGAACAAATGCCATCTTATGCCCGGTTTATGAAGGAGCTTCTCTCCAAGAAGCGGAGAATAGTGGATGAGGAAATGGTTGCTTTGACCGAGGAGTGTAGTGCCATTCTTCAAAGAAAACTACCTCTAAAGTTGAAGGATCCCGGTTCTTTTTCTATACCATGCACCATTGGGGAGATGACTCTAGGAAAGGCGTTGTGTGATCTAGGGGCAAGCATCAATTTGATGCCCCTCTCTTTGATGAAGAAGTTGGGGATCAAAGAAGCCAAAGATACATGGATGTCACTCCAACTAGCTGATCGTTCTATAAAATATCCTTACAGGGTGGTCGAAGATTTGTTAGTGAAGTTGGACAAGTTCATATTTCCGGTGGATTTTGTGGTGCTCGATATGGATGAAGATGCTGAGATCCCTCTCATATTGGGTAGGCCCTTCTTGGCCACTGGGCGTGCCTTGTTAGATGTGCAACAAGGGAAACTCACCCTCCGGGTGCAAGATGAGAATGTAGTCTTCAATGTCTTTGAAGCAATGAAGCACCCCGCGGAGAGGTCGGATGTGTATCGAGTGGATATGGTGGACTCAATTGTCAAGGCAAAGGCCACTAGAGAAGCCCATGGTTCTTCACTTGCACAAGTATTGGTAGAATCCCATGATGATGATGGTGAGGAAGAAGACCCTTTGGGGGATGAGGACTATCTTGAGTGCTTAAAAAACATGAAAGCCTTACTGAGTCTCCCAAAGGATGAATGTGCAAGGGAGAAGCTCAACAACGAAGGAATGGAAGAAGATAACAAGACACCGGAGTTGAAGCAACTCCCAACCCACTTAAGGTATGCATTCTTGGGGGAGACTTGAGTCAGGCTCGGGACATTAAACAAGCGCTACTTGAGAGGCAACCCAAGCTAGATATCCTTTATTTTTATTTTATTTTTAGTTCTGTCATTTCCTCTTTAAAAAAAATTTAAAAAAAAAAAAACAGGTTCGCCCCGCGATTCCACAGTGGCCTCGCGAGACAAAAGCCCTGAATCTCAGAGGCTTGCTCACGCTTCTGTCTCGCGTCGCGAGAGCCATTTTCGCCTCGCGAATCTGGGCATCATCAGCTATTGGAATTCCATATTCTCCTCGCGCGCTGTTACTCGCCTCGCGATTCTGGAAAGTGTGAAGAACAATTTTTCCAGATTCGCCTCGCGAATGATGTTTCGCCACGCGAATCTGCAATTAGGGTTTTCTTTGGAAAGTTAATGGGCAGCGCTTGAAGCTATTCCATGAGAGCTCGGTACCTAAGGATGCAACCGTAGAAGAGCTTTCCTTGGAAGCGCCCACCTACACTACAACTTGATCAGGGAGCACCTTCTCCTTTCCCTCACTCTTATGTTATATTTATGTTCTTTCATTGAGGACAATGTATGCTTTCAGTGTGGGGGAGGAAACCAACTGCATTGCTTTGTTTTTGTTTTCTTTCCCTTTTTCCAGTTGTTTTTGAATTTCGCTCTTGAATAATTTGAGAAGATCAAGAGTATGTGTGTGAGTTTTGTGTCGGCAAGCTTGGTAGATTTTAAGTAAATTTAGCATAGATTGACTGCGTGAATTATGTTGACCATTGATGATTTCCCCCTAGGTTCTGAAAATCGAAAATTTGATCCCCATGTGAAAAATTGAAAATTGAACTTTGAGGAATTTTATTGTGATTGCTTGATTTATGACAAGTTTGGGGTGAGGGGGTGCACACACTAGGAATTGTATCTCGGTCATACAATTTGAAAAAATGTCCAGGTGATAATTTGAGCCTCCAACATGTTCTTAATTGTGTGAATCGCTTTTAAGCTGCACTTTCTCGGATTTGCTTGAATCTGTTCATGGTTTGCATATTTATATGTTGCATCAAATGATCTAGGCAATGTTTCTTTGAAATAACTACTTGGCCATAAATTGAACCAACCTTGATGAATGATCCCTAGTTAGCCACATTGAGCCTTGAAGCCTATTGTTCTTGATGACCTTACATTACAAGCCATTAACTCAGAAAAACCATGATTTTCCCCTATCCTAGGATTTAGGAGAGCATGGAATTTTAGCTTTGTGAGTGTTGTTGTGGAACTAAGTTTGGGGTGGCTACAAGTTCATGAATCATAGTTGAGAAAAAGAAAAGCGAAATCAAAGGCCGAAGGCTTGGAAAAAAAAAGTGATGAAAAGTATGGAATATATGCCAAAAAGGGCAAAGTAAAAAAGTATAAAAAGGAAGAGGTGTGTAGCCACCCAATGCAAGGAATAGAATAATATGAGAGTAAATTCAATTGTTGTAATGCTAGTTTCATGCTCTCATTGATCCTAGGGACTAAGCCTCTATCCTTTGAATATCTTACCTTGAGCCAGGCCTCATTACAACCTATGAAAGACCTTTTGATGATGCATACATATTTTTGTGGGAACTTTGTTTAGATGAAAATCAAATCCATGGAAAGTGCTCTTGAATTGCACAATAGAGTGAAAAATTGGTAGCTTAGACAAATTGACCGAATGAGTGAAATATTAAATGCCCTTGTGAGGAAGGCAATTGTTTGAATTTGGTGATCTCCCTTTTGTGTGCCACTTGGATCCTCAACTCAGATTACTGATTGCATGAATGATGGAATTCTCAATTGTTTAAAGTAAATGAATGTGGGGATTACATTGTTGCAAAGGGGAAAACATTGAAGAAAAATTGTTGTGTTAAATTGCATGAAATTTGTGCAAAATTTGATTGAATCCTTTAAGCTTGCCAAGTTTTGAGTCTTTTTGAGTTTTAGCTTGCTAGAGGACAAGAAAGATTTAAGTTTGGGGTGTTTTGATTAGCCTCTGGCTCATCTAGTTTCCAGCTAGAAAAGAGGTAGATTTTGTACTTAATTGGGCGAGTCAACCTCGCTAATCTCCCAAATTAGCCTTGTTTTGTTCCTAAGTTAGAATTTGATTCGTTTTATGCATTTTTAGTAGTTTTTAGTTTATTTTGAGTAGAATTACGCTTTTCGTTTTCTTTTATTGTTTCAGGTTAAAAGTGAAGCTCTTAGAGTCAAGGAAAATGAAGAAAACAGTGGAAAAACAATTCTGGAAGTTTCGCCTCGCGAAACAGGATTTCGCCTCGCGAGCCTGAAGACCAACCTGAACAGCAACAGTCACCCTTTTTGTCTCGCCTTGCGAATCACTATCTCGCCACGCGAGCCTGAAGGCCTGACTGTGCCAGAAATGTCACCCTCTCTGTCTCGCCTCGCGAATCACCATCTCGCCTCGCGAGCATTCAAACCAGGATGGAGCCAAAACTAAATTTCGCCTCGCGAGAGCTTGCTCGCCCCGCGAGCGGGCGCGATCCAGAACCCCTATTTATAGGCTGTTTTAGGTCAGATTGGAAATCTTTTGTTCACCACTTGTTTTAGAGCGTTTTTCTGGAACGAATCCTTATTCTCTGGAGTTGCGTCTCCCTATTTTCTTTTTCTCTTTTACAATCATGATGAATTCCAATTTTTTGTGCATTGTTACAAGCATCAGGAACTAATCCCCTTGTCTAAGGGATCAATGAAACCACCCATGGCGGTTTAGCGTTCAATGTGATGTATGTTTCCCTCCTTTACCTCAATTCATGTTTTCCAATTCTGAATTTATTGCGTTGATCATAAGCATGCATGATTGACTAGTTAACGTGATGAGGCTTGGTAGGCAATTCGCGTTTAGAACTTGAATTGGGATCATTGATTGAATATTGCACAAGAGTGAGTAGGAGATCAGTGCAACCTTATAGGGAACAAGATTTAATAGAGTTTGATGATTAGGTTATGAGACATAGCAAGTAATTAACTCAACCGTTGAATACGTCATATTGAGCACTATAGTGTCATTAGGAGAATTTAAGGGTCCTGGTTGACATTGAAATTGAACTTAGGAAGGGGATCATCATCACTTGGGTACTATGCATGATTGGGTAGGTGGATTTGTGACCTTAGATGTTTTAATCCAGATTTTAATTCTTTACTCTCAAATTGATTTGTTGATTTGAATTGCCATCCTATTTTCTCTCTCTCCACAACCACTTGCTTTTACTTGGTCAAACGTATCGAACTCCTTACAAATTAGTAGAATTGTAGCCCAATCCCTGTGTCCGACCTCGGTAATTACTTACCGTGATTTATTACTTACGATGACCCGGTATTCTTGCCGGTGACTCAACAGTGCTCTTCTATGGATCTAAGAGACAAAGTCTTCCGGGCTATGGCATGCAATGATGTTCAAAAGGTCGTTTTCGGGACTTTTATACTGATAGAGGAAGCTGAGCATTGGTGGGAGAATTGTCACCAACGTATGGAATCCGAGGGTACATAAGTCACATGGAATGTATTCAAGGACAAGTTCTTAGAGAAGTACTTCCCAGCTGACAACCGCGACAAGAAGGAGATTGAGTTCTTAGCATTGAAGTAGGGGAATACGTCCGTGGGGGAGTATGCTGCAAAGTTATAGGAACTTGCGCGTTATTACATGCTCTATCAGTATGTGAATGATGACCGCTCCAAGTATGTGAAGTTCGAGGATGGTTTTTGCCCAGAAATCAAGCAAGCCATCAGCGATCTGGAGATTCAAGTGTATCCTATCTTGGTGAACAAGTGTAGAATCTTCAAGGATGTTGTTGAGCAAAATTGGTAAGTGCACCAAATCGCTTTGTAGTAATAAAAATATCATCCTCAAGGATTGAACCGTTAACTACTAATGTACCAACTCAACTTCGTTTGAGCGACCGAATGGTTTGAAATTGGCTTTCGCCAATAAGTAAGAACATAAACTTAACAAAGAACAAAAAATATTTTTGGTATTTTGAAAATGAGAAAATTAAGCAACAGAATAATTGGCTTTTAACAATCAAAGAAGAAATTATTAAAGGATCGATTTCCCTGCCTTTTCTACTTGTTCAATCCTGGAAATTAACTCGAACAATTTATCTAATTTCAAGAAACTGAGTTTTGTAATTTATCCCCTAATTCCTCAGGTGGAAACATCTTTCTGTTTAAATTACTAATTCAATTCCTTGAGTATTAGATAATTAGCAGAAGCATTAAGAATGATTTCAACTCAAAAAAAAGTTAACTTGATTGTGTTCTTATTCCTAAGTAACAGGCACGAATCGTTTATTCACAAACAACAACTATGAATCCGAATTTCCCAATTGAAAAATTCATACAGTAGATAAACATGAAAACAGTGAATAAACTCTTGAAATTAAACAAACCAGAACAAGCAATTATCAAGAATCAAAACAAGTTATCTAAGCAGTTCCATCTACCTCTAACAAGAGAGAATTAGCTAGACATAATAGAAATAGAACAAACACAGGAAAAAGATGACGGCAAGGTAGTCATCATGAGTCTCCACTCGTCAGCTTCAACTCTCTTGATTGCTCCCTTTTCTCCTCCTCAAAACTGTTTAGTTCTCTCTGTATGCAAAGCCCCAGTAGACGGAGTTGCTTCTCTTCTCTTATTATTTTTTATCCTGCGTTGTGTGACGCACCTATCATTTATTCACGCCGCTGCCTCCTTATTTTCTAGTGGCCTCTTTAATTTTTTATTAACCATTATTATTAAACGGTGCCGCTGTGCGTTACTCTATAGCTGCTGTCTCCTTCCTTTAATTTTTAACCGTTTCATTCTTTTAATTCAACGTCCTCAGCCTCCAAAGCTTCTCAAGAGGCCCACTCCTTTTTGCCAATCAATTTTTCCATTCTTTCACGTTGACCATCTTTCTACAAGTTCCCTTTTCAAGTCCAATTCAAAGAAATATGGCATTTACTTGGTTTTTTTTAAATGCTCCATGCCATTTAGCAAGTAATATATTATGGGCCCAATGTCATTCTTCATGACTGAAGCTCTATTATTTATTTCCTACAAAATAAACAAGGGCAAACATTATTAAATTGACTCTAAAAAGATAAAATTAAACTAAAATATGTAAAAATCACATAATCTAGTGGATCATCACACCCCCAAACCTAAGACTTTGCTTGTCCCCAAGCAAAAAGACAAAGACCAAACAAACATTGACTCAAGGGACACCCACAACTTAACAATAACAACACAATGCACCACCCAACCATGTAAGAAATCCTAAAGCAAAAGAATCGCCTTATAACAAGTTTACATCCAAGAATATTCCAAAGAAGACATCATAACAATGGCGCTCCAATATTTCCACACTTGAAAAATTAAAGAACATGGCTAATTCAATTAAGGAAGAACTATTGGACATCCAACTACTCACAGGAAGTGCAATTTCACTCAATCACTCAAATTTATGTGGGTAATAATTGCAAGTGTCTCACTCAAATTCACACATCAAAACCATGCAACTTCAAGTTTGATTTTCATCTCAATCATTCATCCACAATTCACGACATGCATAAATCAAATGGACTTTATTTAGGATGTAATGTTGCCAAGGTAAATGGGAAGGATAAGAAAGGATAAACAAGCTAGCACCAAAGTAAATAGGAGAGCAACAATTATTTTAAAAGAACCATGCTTTGCATACAACCCTTTTCCCGCCTCTTTCTTTTTGACTTCCTTCACCTTCTTTTCTTTCAGAGCACCACTTTATTTTTTTAAGTATTTCATACCATTTTTCATATTCCTTCTTTTTGCATTTCTTTTTTTTATTCTTCTGTTTGATAACCACCCCTTCCTTTCACCAACATATAAGCACAAAATATTCTACCCCACACTTATGCCAAACCCACACACAATAATTCAATGCTCTCCTATCCACTAAGGTTTGGGTAGAAACAATGTTTTTCAAGTTAAGGCTCATGGGTAAAACAAACAAAGATTTACATTGAAAGCTCAAATGGGCTAAGCAAAGGGAAAAATTCAAGGTTGGTTATTTGGTCAAAGTGGCTACATGAAAAACGGCCCAAATCATTTTTATAACATGCATGTGAATCATGAACTTTAAACAAGAACCAAGCAAACTCAAGAACATGAATTTCAATGGTGCACTCACAAGAAAAAAATTGACAATTATAGGCCCAAATGACTCACAAGGGTAAAGTTAAGCAATCCAATTAATTCTCACCAAAATTTTATAGCCATGAACTTTAATCAACAAGGTTTAACACAATGCACCAAAGTTATGAAATCCAGTCAAGAACAAACTAAAATGACAAACTAAACCACAAGTGTCATCTTCACATCAAAGGAAAACAAACATGGTGGGTGCACAATACAATGAAATTGCCAAGAATGGGGTTCCACACAAGCAAGCTTATTATTTTTTCTTTTTCAAAGAGGATTACTGTCATTAACTTTCAAACACTAAAAAAAACACTCAAAAATAAAACAACACACAAACAGAAAAAAATAAATAAAAACAAAATAAAGCAAAAGAAAAGAAAACTTCCCTATCTTGCGCTTCCAAAATTGGGTCCAAACTTGAGGCCACCATCATTAGTGCCTCATATCATTTCTTTTTGTCATGAGATACCATGAAGCACAACTAAATATATATCTCAAAACAGAGAAATCATTAGCACAAGATAGGCAAGTCATACAAGAAAAAGCAACTAAATATATATCTGAATCAATTTTTTTTCTTTCTGTTTTCTAAATTTTCAAATTTTTTCTTCTTTTTATTTATTTATTTATTTTCAATAGAAACTAACAAGTTAACAAAACTAAAAACAAAAAATATATATATATTTTTGTATTTTTATTTTTTATAAAAAAAATTAAAATTAAAAATTAAAAAAGAAGAGAAAAACTAAACTAAACTACCACTTGGAATGTCTCCCAAGAAAAATTCATGTTATAGGACTTAGTGAGATTGCTCACCCTCCTTAGAAGGCAAGTGGTCCTGTTCAAATCACCTCCAAAGTACAATTTCAACCTTTGGCCATTAACTTTAAAACTTCTTCCAGCATTTGGCTCTGCAATCTCAATTGCACCATAGGGACTCACTTCCTTAACAACAAAAGGACCTGGCCATCTAGACTTTAAGTTTCCAGGGAAAAGTCTTAGTCTAGAATTATACAATAACACTTGTTGTCCTGGTTCAAATTCTTTCACAATTATTTTTTTATCATGCCATCTTTTGGTTCTTTCTTTATAAATTTTAGAACTCTTATAGGCTTGTAACCTAAACTCTTCCAGCTCATATAACTGTAGTAACCTTTTCTCACCCGCAGTTGTCAAATCTAAATTGAGCAGGTTCACTGCCCAATAAGCTTTGTGTTCCAACTCAACTGGAAGATGGCTTGATTTGCCACACACTAACTGATATGGAGACATTCCAATTGGATTTTTAAAAGCTGTCCTGTATGCCCAAAGCACATCATCCAGTTTTCTAGCCCAATCTTTCCTTGAGGAACCCACCACTTTTTCTAGGATCCTCTTCAGCTCTCTATTTGAAATTTCAACCTGTCCACTGGTTTGTGGATGGTAGGGGGTAGCTATCCTATGTTTCACACCATATTTACTCAGTAATGATTCAAATTCTTTTTTTACAAAAGTGTGACCCCCCATCACTTATCACAACTCTAGGTACCCCAAACCTTGTAAAAATGTGTTTCTTAAGGAAAGAAATCATAACCTTGGCATCATGGGTTGGTAATGCCACAGCCTCTACCCACTTGGAGACATAGTCTACAACAACCAAAATATATTTATTAGAGAAAGACGATGGGAATGGTCCCATAAAGTCAATCCCCCAAACATAAAAATTCCAATCTCCAAGATGGATTTTAGAGGCATTTCATTCCTCTTAGAAATGTTCCCTACTCTTTGACATATATCACATTTTTCAACAAAATTGTGTCCATCTTTAAACAAAAGTAGGCCAGTAAAAACCACAGTGCAAGACCTTAGCGGCAATTCTTTTGCCACTATAATGCCAACCATTTTCAGACCTAAGACAGTACCACGAATTTTTTTCAAATTCATCATCAAGGACACATCTCCTAATGATCCCATCAGCACATCTTTTAAACAACAACGGTTCATCCCACTCATAAAATTTAGCATCATAAAAAAACTTTTTCTTTTGCTTCTAACTTAAATCAAGAGGGATAATACCTACAGCCTTATAATTAGAAAAATCAACAAACCAAGGGAAAGAATTTACCATCATCTATTTTTCATCAGGAAACTCCTCTGAAATGGAAGGAATGTCCTTGTCCCCCTCCATTTGGACAAGTCTAGAGAGATGATCGGCCACATCATTTTGCTTTCCTTGCTTGTCTCTTATCTCCAAATCAAATTCTTGGAGAAGCAATATCCAACTAATCAATTGTGGCTTAGCATCCTGCTTAGCAAATAAATACCTCATGGCAGAGTGATCAGTGTAAACAATGACTTTAGACCCAACAAGGTATGATGTAAATTTGTCAAAAGCAAACACAATAGCAAGTAACTCTTTTTCAGTTGTGGCATAATTTTTCTGAGCATCATTCAACACACGACTTGCATAATAAATGACATGCATAATTTTATTTTTTCTTTGTCCTAACACTGCACCTACAGCATAGTCACTCGCATCACACATAATTTCAAAAGGTAAACTCCAATTAGGAGCAACCATCACAGGTGCAGAAATTAGTTTTACTTTTATTTTATTAAAAGCATCCAGACATGCATCATCAAACACAAAATTTGCCTCTTTTTCCAAAAGGTTTGTCAAGGGCTTAGCAATTTTAGAAAAATCTTCTATAAACCACCTATAAAAACCAGCATGCCCAAGAAAACTTCTTATCCCTTTCATATTAACCGGTGGTGGTAACTTCTCAATTACCTCCACCTTTGCTCTATCCACCACAATTCCTTTTGCAGAAATTTGATGACCAAGAACTATACCTTCTCATACCATAAAATGACATTTTTCCCAGTTAAGAACAAGGTTAGTTTCTTGGCATCTTTTTAAAACCAAAACAAGGTTGGATAGGCAAATATCAAATGAAGATCCAAACACAAAAATCATCCATAAAAATTTCTATGCATTTTTCAATTAAATCATAAAAGATTGAGAACATGCACCTTTGAAATGTGACGGGTGCATTACACAACCCGAAAGGCATACGCCTATAGGCAAAAACCCCAAATGGACAAGTAAAGGCTGTTTTTTCTTGATCTTCCGGGGCTACTGCAATTTGATTGTAACTCGAGTACTCATCTAGAAAGCAATACTACTCGTGCTCCGCCAACCTCTCTATCATCTGGTCAATAAACGGAAGCGAAAAATGATCTTTCCTTGTAGCTTGATTAAGCTTCCGGTAGTCAATACACATCTTCCAACCAGTGACTTGCCTTGTAGGAATCAACTCATTGTTTTCATTCATCACCACAGTCATACCACCTTTCTTGGGAACCACCTAAACCGGGCTCACGCACTCACTGTCAGAAATGGGATAAATTATACCTGCATCAATCAACTTTATCACTTCTTTCCTCACCACTTCCGTCATAGTGGGATTGAGCCTCCTTTGATGTTGAACCACTGGTTTAAAGTCCTCTTCCATAAATATTTTATGCATGCAGAATGTAGGACTGATCCCCTTCAAATCACTGATGTTCCAACTAATGGCTGACTTGTGATCCCTTAATACTCTGAGTAATTTGTCTTCCTTACATTCTGACAACTCCACATTCACAATAGCTGGGTTCTTCTTTTTCTCATCCAGAAAAGCATATTTCAGATTTGAAGCCAATGGTTTCAACTCCATGGGTGGCTCCTCTTTCACTACCTCTTCCTCTTTTTCCAATTCTTATAATTTTTTATTAGAAAAAAAGTTAGATTCCAATGCCTCCAATTGGTAGATACACTCCACTACATCAGAATTGACTTCCTCATGCACCTCCTTAATCTCTTTGCCCTTCATCAAAGTTGCTTCCGAGGGACTTTCTGCAGCACTTTTTTCAAATTCCTCTAGGACCAAGGAATCTAAAGCTTCAACCCGAAAACAACAATCAGAATCTTGAGCATGCTTCACTGCATCTTTGATTGAGAAAACCACTTTTTCATCTTCTACTCTTAAAATAAATTCACCTTTCTGCACATCAATTAAAGCACGACCTGTAGCCAAAAATGTCCTACCAAGGATAAGATGAACTTTAACATCCTCTTCCATATCCAGTACTACAAAATCTGCAGGGGAGATGAATTTATCAATCTTAACAAGCAAATCTTCCACAATACCATAAGGATATTTTATCGAACGATCTGCCAACTGAAGAGACATCATAGTAGGCTTCACTGTACCAATTCCTAGCCTTTTAAAAATTGACAAAGGCATCAAATTGATGTTTGCTCCCAAATCACAAAGAGCCCTACCAACCTCCATATTACCAATCTCACAAGGAATGGTGAAGTTTCCTGGATCCTTCAACTTAAGAGGCAATTTTTGTTGAATAATAGCACTACACTCCTCTGTAATCATAATAGTTTCCTCTTCATTGGTCTTCCTCTTCTTGGACAACAAATCCTTCATGAACTTAGCATAACTTGGTATTTTTTATAATGCCTCAGTCAATGGGATATTAATCTGCAGCTTTTTGAACACCTCCAAGAACCTGGAAAACTACTTGTCTTCATTCTTCTTCTTCATTCTTTGAGGATAAAGAATTTTAGGAACAAAGGGAAGCGGCTGTGTTGGCTTGTCAACTTGTGAATTTTCATATTTTTCAGCTTCTTCTTTCTTCTCTTCAACCATTTCTTCTTCCTCCTCTTACTTCTCATCATGAACAACTTTTTCAGCATCCTTTTCTTTAGAAGACTCCTCTTGGTCAACATTGTTCAGAACCTTGTCACTCCTTAAACGAATTGCTTTGCATTGCTCTTTTGGATTAGGAACAGTATCACCTGGCAAAGTACTTGAAGCTCTTTCAGACAACTGTTTAGAAATCTGCCTAATTTGCACTTCTAAATTTCGAATAGACGCCTCTTGATTCTTGAAGTTGGCCTTTGTCTCAGTCATGAAACTTGAAGATTGCTCCACAAAATTATAAGTATTAACAGACAATTTCTCCAAAGCACTCTCCAAAGATGACATTCTGTTTTGAGGTTGTGATTGTTCTTGGAATGAAGAATTCCCTTGTTGTTGTTGTTGAGGCTTGAATTGATTCTGACCTTCTCCACCCCATGAAAAATTAGGATGGTTCCTCCAACCTGGATTGTAAGTGTTTGAATAGGGGTTAATTTGTTGCCCTAATGCATTCACTTTCTCTCCCGGTTGATTTGTACCACAATCACCATTACGATGCTCTCCACCACAAAAATCACATACCAAGGGAGGTGTATTCAGTGCATTAACTTGGACATTCCCCAACAAAGTAGCAAGTTGTTGAGAAATAACCTTGTTAACTTGTTACTCAATTAGATTACTATCCACGACATTCACCCCCAAGACTTTCCTGTTTTTCCTATCTTGTTGCATATTAGCACTGCTAGCAGCCATGGTCTCTAATATTTCCAAAGCCTTTTTTGGACTCTTCAAATCAAAAGCTCCTCCACAAGCAGCATCCATCACCTGTCTTGCATTCGGATCTAGCCCATGATAGAAAGTTTGAGTTAACAACCACTTGGGCAAAGAATGATGAGGACATTTTCTAAGTAGCTCCTTGAACCTCTCCCAAGCATCATACAAAGTTTCTGACTCTAGTTGCACAAATAAGGTAATTTCACTTCTCAACTTTGCTGACCTCGATGCTGGAAAATATTTTTGCACAAACTTAGACTCCAAATCATCCCATGTTGAGATACTGCCCTATTGTTGTGACTGAAGCCAACTTCTAGCTTTATCCTTCAATGAGAAAGGAAAATGCCTCAATCTAATAGCGTCATCTGAAGCTCCATTGAACTTCACTATATCACATATCTGCAAGAAATTCTCCAAATGATGATTGGGATCCTCTTGAGCTCCTCCACCAAACTGGTTCTTGTGCATCAAATTAACGAGTGTGGGCTTGATTTCAAAGTTGTTAGCGTGCACAACAGGTCTCACAATAGAACCCCGGGCACCTTCCGTATTGGGCTTGGAATAATCCCTCAATGTCCGCCTAGCAGGTTGCTCGGCCATGACAGTTTCAACTTCAACCACCTGTTGTTGTAAAAGTGCTTGTTCCCTTTCTTGTTGCCTGCGAAGCTTGGCTGCCTTCTTGTTACTCTGAGCTATCTTTTCAATTTCAGGATCAAACAGCAAAGAATTCTTGTCAACGGTACCTCACATACACAACTCAAAAGTAAATCAGTGCACAATGATAATATAAAATAAAAATAAAATTGCAGCAATTATAATAACATAAAACAAAATGCTCAAATCGAGATTTCATTGGCACAACTAATATTAACAGAAATCAATCCCCGGCAACGGCTCCAAAAACTTGTTGAGTAAAATTGGCAAGTGCACCAAATCGCTTTGTAGTAATAAAAATATCGTCCTCAAGGATTGAACCGTTAACTACTAATGTACCAACTAAACTTCGTTTGAGCGACCAAATGGTTTGAAATTGGCTTTCACCAATAAGTAAGAACATAAACTTAACAAAGAACAAAAAATATTTTTGGTATTTTTCAAATTAGAAAATTAAGTAACAGAATAATTGGCTTTTAGCAATCAAAGAAGAAATTATTAGAGGATCGATTTCCCTGCCTTTCATACTTGTTCAATTAAGGAAATTAACTTGAACAGTTTATCCAATTTCAAGAAACTGAGTTTTGTAATTTATCCCCTAATTCCTCAGGTGGGAAAATCTTTCTGTCTAAATTACTAATTCAATTCCTTGAGTATTAGATAATTAGCAGAAGCATTAAAAATGATTTCAACTCAAAAAAAGGTAACTTGATTGTGTTCTTATTCCTATGTAACACACGCAAATCGTTTATTCACAAACAGCAACTATGAATCCGAATTTCCCAATTGCAAAATTCATACAGTAGATAAACATGAAAACAATTAATAAACTCTTGAAATTAAACAAACCAGAACAAGTAATTATCCAGAATCAAAACAATTGATCTAAGCAGTTCCATCTATCTCTAACAACAGAGAATTAGCTAGACATTATAGAAATAGAACAAACACAGGAAGAAGATGACGGCAAGGTAGTCATCATGAGTCTCCACTCGTCAGCTTCAACTCTCTTGATTACTCCCTTTTCTCCTCCTCAAAACTGTCTAGTTCTCTCTGTATGCAAAGCTCCCGTAGACGGTGTTGCTTCTCTTCTCTTATTATTTTCTATCCTGCGCTGTGTGGCACACCTATCATTTATTCATGCCGCTTCCTCCTTATTTTCCAGTGGCCTCTTTATTTTTTATTAACCATTATTATTAAACGGTGCCCCTGTGCGTTACTCTATAGCTGCTGTCTCCTTACTTTAATTTTTAATCGTTTCATTCTTTTAATTCAACGTCCTCAGCCTCCAAAGCTTCTCAAAACGTCCACTCCTTTTTGCCAATCAATTTTTCCATTCTTTCACATTGATCATCTTGCTACATGTTCCCTTTTCAAGTCCAATTCAAAGAAATATGGCATTTACTTGGTTTTTTTTATATGCTCCATGCCATTTAGCAAGTAACAGATTATGGGCCCTATGACGTTCTTCATGACTGAAGGTCTATTATTTATTTCCTACAAAATAAACAAGTGCAAACATTATTAAATTGACTCTAAAAAGATAAAATTAAACTAAAATATGTAAAACATTATTAAGAACTCAAATAACTAAACTTAGGGACAAAACTCAATCAATTAGCATAACTGGGAACAAAAATCCACTCAAAAAGTATATAAAAATCACATAATCTAGTGGATCATCAGATGCTTACAAATCCAGAGTGGCAAGCTACAAGAGCTCAGATGCTCAGGGCAATAAGAAGAGCGGTCAGAGGGATAAGGGAAAGCAGCGTCTAGCTCCAGCCGGCCGGGACTTCAAGCAGAGTGGTAAGAAGCCTCAGCTTTCTACAGGCAAGTTTAGGAACTAGGATTCTTCTGCTCCTAGGCCCATCAGATGTGGCAAGTGAAGGAAGGATCATTTCACAAATCAGTGTAAGGAGACCGACATCATCTGCTTCAAGTGTGGCAAGTCTGGCCACATCAGTCGAGAGTGTTGAGGGACAAAGCCAGAACCGCATAGTGCTAGCAAGAATCAGCATTTCCAAGTCAATTGACAGAATATCAGTGGGAGAGTCCTTACTCTCAGTGGAGCTGAGACCTCCGAGTTCGAGGACATGATCCAAGGTCTGTGCCTTATCGATGGAACTCCTTTAGCTGTTTTGTTTGATTCGGATGCGACTCACTCGTTTATATCATATGACTGTGTCAAAAACCTTAATTTGCCTGTGACTCTTCTTGATTGTGATTTAGTTGGTGTTGCCACACCCACAAATAAGCCTTTTATTACTTCACAAGCATGCAAGAATTGTTTTATTACCATTGATGGTAGGAACATTATAGTTGATCTTGTGTGCTTACCCTTGAAACAACTTGATATTATTCTTGGTATGGACTGATTATCTTCCAACCATGTGCTCTTAAACTATTTTGATAAGACCATTATTTTCGGAATTCCTATCGAATCTAAGGATCCGAGATTTCTCTCTGCCTGTCAAGTTAAGGCTTCTATGAAAAAAAAGGCCCAAGTTTACATGATGTTATCTTCCCTGGAAGTGGAGAGGAAGCCTGATGTTGAGAATGTGCCAATAGTGAGGGAGTTTCCTGAAGTGTTCCCTGGGGATTTACAACTTACCCCCTGAAAGGGATGTGGAGTTTACTGTTGGTTCGTTCGTTTGGCAAGTATACCAAATCGCGACAAGTAATAATAGTGAGAGTAAAGTATCGTCCCATCGAGGATTGCGTTTCAAGTAACAACGTGGCTTAAGCAGCTGATATTTGAATCAATGAAATTAATAGTTCCAATAATGTTTATGGATTTTTGATTTTAGAATTATCCAAACAATGAATGGAACAAAACAATTGATGAATGAATTCAATCAAGGAAAAAGCGGTTAGGTGTCGGAATCCTCCAATTCTCACTTAATGTAACTTTATTCAACTCTAAGTTCAATTCATTCCACTCAATTGACATTCAAATCACTAACTTAGATTTATCCCTAATTCCGTAGGTGATAATCCTTTTGTACTAATTAAGAAGCCTAATTCCATAGGTCATCCAAGCATTAGCACAAACATTAAGCATGAGATTCATAAGAATGCATTGAAACATAGTTCTATTCCTAGAATCAATATTCCAATGGTAAACTACTTCAATTCCAATTCAATAACCAATTTTCCAATTGTGTAATTGAATCTAACATCAATCTAGAGTTGATCAATCAATAGAAGCATCAAGAATAGAAGTAAATCACTCAAATTGAATAAACTTGAATTGAAATCAGAAATTGAGGTCAATTACATCAAGAATACAATTAGAATCATCCTAAAACTAACCTAGGTGATCTAGCTACTCATAATAGGGAGATATAAGAGAGATGAACTTGAATAGATGTAGAAGGAAGACTCCATTGAAGCTCCAATTCTTGTTCCCAAGGTTGAATCTCCAAGGAAGATGAGAGAAAATGGTGTTTCTATGAGTGAAAATGTAAAAAATGAGTGAAAGATTCCTCCAACTCCATCCAAAATCGAATTTATAGAGTTTCTACACATCCCACAGCGTTGAGCGTCCTGATCCCAGCGTTGGACGCTTGTTTTCACCGACAACTCCAATGCTGTTTCCCAGCTGGCGTTGAGCACAACACTCTAGCATTGAGCTCTAGTTCATTTTGGTCCTCTTGAGAGCAGAGTGCCCAAAACCTGTGCTCAGCGCCTGGCTTGCTGTCTGATGTTGTTTGGTTCCTTGTTCACGGGCTGAGCGCCCGGTTCCAGAGTTGAGCGCTTGGCCTTCAATCCTACACATTTTCAACATCTTTTTGAGTATATTTTTCATATAAAAGACAAAAATCTAATCAAATGAATGTGCACATTTTCTAATCCTTTTCAATCACAAATCCTAAGATTATTTACAAACGTATTCCTATTTACACTTCCAAACTAACATAAATTGTACATTCATCAGTTACCATAGACTTAGTACCGGGAACGGGACCCATACCCATAACACCTTATAGGATGTCTCCTCTAGAACTAGTGGAGTTGAAGAAACTGTTGGAGGAACTGATTCAGAAACAGTTCATTAGGCCTAACACGTCCCCACGGGGAGCGCCAGTGTTGTTGGTATAGAAGAAGGATGGCAGCATGAGGTTATGTGTTGACTATCGGAAACTCAACAAAGTGACCATTAATAATAAGCATCCCCTCCCTAGGAATGATGATCTTATGGACCAGCTGATAGGAGCTTGTGTCTTCTCCAAGATAGATTTGAGGTTAGGGTACCATCAAATTTGGGTTAAGTCGGAGGATATTCCGAAAACTGCATTTAGAACGTACTATGGTCACTATGAGTACTTGGTTATGCCCTTTGGTACGACCAATGCTCCTGCTGTGTTCATGGATTATATGAACAAGACCTTTCACCCTTACTTGGATAAGTTTGTAGTGGTTTTCATTGATGACATCTTAGTGTACTCCAAGACCAAGGAGGAACATGAGGAATATTTAAGGGTAGTATTGCAAACCCTTAAGGAAAAATAGTTGTATGCTAAGTTGTTTAAGTGTGAGTTTTAGATAGAAGAGGTGAGTTTCTTAGGATATGTGCTCCAATAGGAGGGTACTATAGGAGGTTCATAGAGGGTTCTCTAAGATAGCTTTACCTTTAACCCGCCTCACTAAGAAAGGTCAGATCGTTGTATAGGATACTAAGTGTGAGGAAAGTTTTCAGTCCCTAAAGGAAAGGTTGACATATGCACCCGTGTTAGTTTTACCCAATCCTAGTGAGCCTTCCGTAGTATATTGTGATGCTTCTAAGCAAGGTTTAGGTGGTGTGTTGATACAAAATTGTAAGTTAGTAGCCTATGCCTCTAGGTAGTAGAAAATCCATCATAAACACTTCCCTACCCATGATTTGGAATTAGGAGCGGTAGTGTTTGCCTTAAAGATCTGGAGGCATTATCTTTATGGAGAAAGGTTCGAGGTTTTTAGTGATCATAAGAGTTTGAAATACCTGTTTGACCAAAAGGAGCTCAACATGAGGTTGCGTAGGTGGATGGAATTTCTTAAGGATTGTGATTTGGAGTTAAGCTACCACCTAGGAAAATCCAATGTAGTGGAACATGCCTTAAGTAGAAAGACCTTACGTGTTTCAGCCTTAATGGTTAGATAGATGGATTTGATTGAGGAATTTAGAGACTTGAGCTTAGCATTGGAAGTTACCCCTAAGAGAATTAGGCTTGGAACATTAAAGATTACCAACAGTTTGATGGACCATATTAGAGAAGGTTAGAAGATAGATGTGTACCTCTTAGGCCAGAGAAAGTTTGCTTAGGGTAGAAATCTTAGTTTTAAGGAAGGAACTGATGGAGTTTTGAGGTTTCAGGACAGAGTTTGTGTACCTAATGTTCTAGAGCTTAAGAAGTTGATCCTTGAGGAAGGACATAGGAGTGGTTTGAGTGTTCACCCAGGTGCCACTAAGAAATACCAAGATCTGAAGTGCATGTTTTGGTGGCCTAGAATGAAAAAGGATACAACCTAGTTTGTGTATGCCTGCTTAGTGTGTCAGAAGGCTAAGATAGAACATCAGAAACCTTCAGGTAAGATGCAGCCTTTGAGTATCCCAGAATGGAAATGGCATAGTATCTCTATGGATTTTGTGTTTGGACTCCCTAGGACTCCAGTAGGTTGCGATGCTATATGGGTGGTAGTAGATAGGTTGACTAAATCTGCTCACTTCATCCCTATGAATATGGAATATCCATTAGAAAATTTGACTAGGTTGTACATCAGGGAGATAGTTAGATTTCATGGTGTACCCTCTAACATAGTGTCAGATAAAGAGATTTACCTCTAAGTTTTGGAATAGTTTGCATGATGCTTTAGGAACCAAGCTTAGATTGAGTTAGCTTACCACCCGCAGACTGATGGTCAGACTGAAAGGACCATCCAATTCTTAAAGGATTTGTTGAGAGCTTGTGTGCTAGAATAGTTGTAACACCCCGTTTTTCGTATAAGTCTTTAAAACCGCTTTTATATGCCTTGTATATATGTTTGATTGTTGGGTAGTTGATAGGAATGTGCCTAAGAAAAGTTAAAAGGGACTAAGTGAGATTTATTAAGTGGAAAATCCATATTGGAAGCATACCCATCGGGTAACTTTAGTTCTTTAACCCACTTACAGACAGCTACTTTCTGTGGTTTGCTTAGTGTATAACTTGCCTTCGGTTTGATAAGTCTGCCATGACCACCGTCTTGCAAATCAATCTCATTCCGATAACAAATTTCCGCCAAATCCAATCGGGCTTTATTTGTATCCTTTGTCCTCCCCTTAATGTCCATCACAGTATCAAACACATTCCTCTCAGTTTGCATGACATCAATGTTGTGAAGGAGTATGTGCGTTCTCCAATACGGCAACCTCCAAAATATACTTTGTTTCGTCCAATTATGCTTGATGCCATAATCAGGAATATGTTCTCTCTGGGATTCATGGACGAGCGATAAATTCTCTACTCTCCACCATACATTAGGACCAGACAAACGCGGGGGAGGGGGTGTGGTCTCCGCACAATGCTTCTTGAATGCATTTTTATTCCTCCTATAAGGATGATCTTATGGAAGGATTTGACGATGACAATAAAAATATAAGATCTTTCTACTATTTTTGAGCATGAATGCCTTCTACCGCTCCATACATATTGGGCAACCAAGCTTCCCCACGCTCATCCAACCCGACATCATCCCATATGCGGGGAATTCAATGATCGTCCACATTAGCTGCTTTCATCATGAAATCTGCCTCAAAGATACTTCATAAATCACCACACCATCATTCCACACTACAAAAAAACAATTGTTTAGCGACCGTAATTTTCGGTCGCTAAACCATGTAAATCGGTCGCTATTTGTTTTAGCGACCGAATCAGAGACCGATTTATGGTGGTAGCTGAATACCTGGTCGCTAAGGTTTTAGCGACCGAATTAATATTTCGGTCTCTAATTAGCGACCGTGTATTCGGTCACTAAATAATAATGAACGGTCGCTATTAGGTTGGTCGCATTTTTGGGGTAACCATTTCTAGCGACTGATAATCGGTTGCTAATTCGGTCGCTAATTTTGGTTATTGTTAACCTATATTAGCGACGGATTTTCGGTCGCTATACCTCATCTGTAAATGTGAAATAAAGTTTAGCGACGGAATTATTGGTTTCCAATTCGGTCGCTAAACTGGTTATTATTTTTTTAAAAAAAATTTAAATTTTTAAAATAAAATTTTTATTTCTGGTTTTCTTTAAACGTTAGCAAACTTACTAATAAAACACACTAAATTACTTATGAAATATACAATCATAAGAAAGAATAAATATATATATAAAGAATAATCTAAAATGTCGTACAAGAATCATTTAAAGTCAAAAATATGGAGAGAAAAAATCAGTCATGATGAGGGGGAGATGGAGGAATCCAATCATCCTCAGCGTCCGTACCACCGCCGTCTGCTAGCTGATCATCCTCTGGAGTAGCAGCATCAGTAGCTGGCGGCGGAACTGGAGGAGCGGCAGCAGGCGGCACAACCGTCAGAGCATCATCCTGAGCAACTGGAGTCTGGATCCTCATCTGCTCCAACACCAGCCGCAGTGTCTGGCCCTGCTCGATGCTCGCCTGCATCAGCTGCTGGTGTGCCCGAGTCAACTGTGCAATCTGGTTCGCCATCTGCTGCTCTCTCTCGCTCTTCTCCCGAAGCTCCGCGTTCAGCTGCGTGATGGTGTCCTGCATTTGGTGGAACTGCTCCTGAGGGACGGTATCGGCGCAGCAAGGAGCAGGCGTGCCGGACGATGAAGCGATGAACTCGGCTCCCAGGTGTCCGAGGCCATACACGTGCCCCTTCTTGTTCCTGCCCCCGACGACCTCCAAATAAATGGCATTATCGTCGACGGAGACAGGAGAGCAGCCATCACCAGTCAAAGCCTCATCTTGTGACTGTGAGGCACGTGATATGGCATCGTCCTTCTTCTCGTTGAAGCCCACCTACAAAGTATAGTTGAAGAGATTTAGTTAAAATTATATCCAATATTAACAAATCATTTATAATAAATTACAAGTAAACACTAAATTATTTTTTTGCTTACAGCATAGTTACGGGCCTTGTCGTTGACCCATGTCCCCGACTTCAACTTCTTCGTCCTCTCCACCAACTCCATAGCAGTCGGGGCCCGCTGTTTCTGTGCTTTCTGCACAGAAAAATATAATATTAAATTCATAAGAATAATTAAAAATGAAAACTAATTAATTAAATAGTATATTAAGTCAAAAGTTTAATGTATTACCAGCTCGTCGTAGTGGGCGGCGGCTGATTTAGACCCACCGGTCCAAGCACATGCGCCACCATCAGAAGCTCGATTACGCCGAGCTGTGGCCTGGATCTCCTGGAACTTCTCAGTAGCCCAGTACTGGTCCAGCTGCCTCTTGATCTCAGGATCCACCCACCTCCCCTTATTCTGACCCTTCCTCAGCTTGTTCATCAGATTCTTCATGACCAGTGAGCCTTTATGCTCAAATATGTCCCTGACGAGAGCCTCTAAAGCTAAGTCTCACCTATACTCTTTCTGCAACTTACAGTTGTTAGGAAATTCGTGTGTACATATATATAATGTAAATTTAATTTAAAAAACTTAATAAATTGTTACCTTAAACTCTAGAAACAACTGATCCCTATGGCCCAGTGGGATGGCCTTCCATGTAGGCCATGGACCATCAAACTTGCGTCGCTGGATCTTCAATATCGAATCAGAAGGGCCCTTCGCGGGCAGAAAGCTGCAGCAAAATTAGAACATTAATAAATGTTGTAATTAAATTTAAAAAACAAGTAAATAGAAATTAACGATACTTTATATATATTAAAAAATTAAATTAGCATACTCGTTATCCCCCCTGGGGATAAGAAGAATCCTCCTGTCGGATGGACCACGACTCTCCTGTCCCGATGATGATGATGGTCCTATCGTCGTAGGTGTGGATGATGAGGGTGCAGCCTGTGTCCCGACCACATGAGGCTGGGTGGGGGGTGCAACTCCATCACCTAAGTATGTCCCGTCAACAGAGGTGCTGGTAGGGTGGTCTCGATCTGAAGGCTGTGGGTCGACCGGCGAAGGGACTCTCGCAGCACGACCTCCACGACGACCTCCATGACGACCCCTACCTCTGGAGGAATCTGCCATCTGTGAAAAAAATGAAAATATGATTACACAACAGTGTAAATAATACAAAAATAAATTACCTAATAAGTAGAATGACATTCACACAATGAATTATGACATAAATAAATTACCTAAGTAGAATCTTCGTCACTAAATTCACCCTCACTCTCATCAGTATCACTTGATCGGAATGTACCTTCGCTAGATGCGTCCAACTCGGATTGATCCATTAACTCTCTTTCAACTTCTTCCCCATTTCTGGAAATGTCCGCCAGAGAATTAACAATAATGTCCAGCGTAATTTTCAACGGTACGTGGGGTCTTGAAAACTCATCATCTTGGTACGGAGCATCTTTTTCAGGCTGGTTGATTACATTATCAGTAATTATACTGCGAGCCTTTATCTTAATAACACCCAACCAGCCATGATGTCCTTCGGGATCTGGCGAGTAATAAACCTGCTCTGCCTGTTGTGAAAAAATGAATGGGTCGTACGCCTTATTATACCTTCGAGACAGCCTAACTTGAACAATACCATAATTTTTATCTATTTTTGTCCCTACGTCAAGAGTAGGATCAAACCAATCACACTTGAAGATAACTAATTTCATCACGGGGAAACCGGTATAATCGAGTTCAAGGATGTCAGTTAGAACCCCATAGAAATCATCCTCTACATTGCCATCAGTGGCTCGCACACAAACACCATAGTTACACGTCTGCATTCCTTCATTCCATGTTTTTGTGTTAAATTTATATCCATTTACAATATAAGTATTCCATGATGTAACCCATCTATTAGGCCCCCATGCCAAATTTGTCAACAATGGATTTTGAACATTGTTTTCTGGATCTAGTACCTAAACAATCAAATATTATATTATTCTTATACATGCTATATATTTAAGGAGATAAAATGTATGCTTCAAAAAATGAAGATGCTTAACCTACATATTTACTGAACCACGTAGCAAAGTGAGAAGTAATTTCTCGATCAACCTGATCGTTTGAAATGTCAGGTTGGAGATCCCTTAGAAAATTGCCGTACATCCTACATATGGGAGATTAACAGCAGGATGATTAATAATCATAAATGTCAATTGAACTTATTAAAGACGTTGTAGAAACTTACTCTAAATATGGCGCCACCTCTTCACAATTTTGAAGGATATACAGATGAGCAGCATTAATGTCATCTTTGCTCCAAGAAATATCCTTTTGATTTGCCACTAAATCTGCCCGGATAGTTGAATATTGATATAGGAGGACTAGTTGAACATCCTTCGCCCGAATCAACGTTTCTAGGCATCCTTGTCCTTCTCGTGTTAACTTCGTCCAGATAGTAATAAGAGGCAAAAGTGGAAGTCTCCTCTACTAAGTATGCTTCACAAATGGAACCCTCCACTCGTGCCTTGTTCTTGACTTTGTGTTTAAGGGAGTGCAGGAACCTATTACAGAGGGATACATACAAATAATTACTAGTTTTAGGGAAAGCTAAACTACGCTCTCGTGTTCGTGAATTTCATATGTATTAAGTAAAATATTTGATGTTGTTTGTTTACCTCTCAAAAGGATACATCCAGCGGTATTGGACTGGGCCACCAACTCTTGTTTCGTAAGGTAGATGAACTGGCAGGTGTTCCATGGAATCAAAGAAACTCGGCGGGAAGATTTCCTCCAGCTTACATAACAAAACGGGTATCTTGACTTCCATATCCTTTAATTGATTCACATTTAGTGTTGTCGATGTAAGCTCCCTGAAAAATTGGCTAAGCTCAACAAGTGGGTTCCAAATTTGCTTCGGTAATGCGTCGAACGCAATTGGAAGCAACCATTGCATGAACACGTGGCAATCACGACTCTTCATTCCATGTAACTTTGCTTCCTTAATGTCAACACATCTACCCAGATTGGAAGCATACCCATCTGGTAACTTTAGTTCTTTAACCCACTTACAGACGGTCACTTTATGTGCTTTGCTTAGTGTATAACTTGCCTTCGGTTTGATAAGTCTGCCACGACCACCGTCCTGCAACTCAAGCTCCTTCCGATTACAAATGTCAGCCAGGTCCAATCGGGCTTTATTTGTATCCTTTGTCCTCCCCTTGATGTCCATCACAGTGTCAAACACATTCAAAAACACATTCCTCTCAGTATGCATGACATCAATGTTGTGACGGAGTAGCTGCGTCCTCCAATACGGCAACCTCCAAAATATACTTTGTTTTGTCCATTATGGTTGACGCCATAATCAGGAATATGTTCTCCTTGGGTTTCATGGATGAGCGGTAAGTACTGTACTCTGCGCCATACATTAGGACCAATCAAACGTGGTGGAGGCGGTGTTCTCTCCGCACAACGCTTCTTGAATGCATTCTTGTTCCGCCTATAAGGATGATCTTCTGGAAGGAATTGACGATGACAATCAAAATATGAGATCTTTCGACTGTTTTTAAGCGTGAATGCCTTCGATCGCTCCATACATATTGGGCATCCAAGCTTCCCCGCGGTCATCCAACCCGACATCATCCCATAAGCAGGAAAGTCGTTGATCGTTCACATTAAAGCTGCTTTCATGATGAAATTCTGCCTCAAAGATACGTCATATGTCAACACACCATCATTCCACAGCATTGTCAACTCATCTATCAGCGGCTGCAAGTACACATCAATCTTACCTTTTGGATTAGACGGACCCGGAATTATGACTGTTAGGAACATAAACTCCCGCTTCATGCACATCCCCGGGGGAAGATTGTGCGGAGTCAGGATAACCGGCCAACAATAGTATGCTTTTCCAGACTGCCCAAAAGGATTAAATCCATCAGTAGATAACCCCAATCGGACATTGGGAGGGTCCTGCGAAAATGCCATATGAACCCTATCAAAATGCTTCCAAGCTTCTCCATCAGATGGATGACACAAGATATCTTGCTCCCTCTCATGCTCACTATGCCACCTCATGTGAGATGCAGTGGCCATCGAAGAGTACAATCTTGTAAGTCTTGGCACGAGCGGAAAGTACCACATCTTTTTTAGCGACCTCTTCTTCTCAATGCCCATCCTAGTGGTTGTCTTATACCGATCCGCACCATAAAATCGACAACATGTTATGCTTTCCGCTGAATAATCCTTATAGTACAACATACATCCATTCGAGCAACAATCAATTTTCAAACACCCCAGACCCAAATTTTCCACGGACTTCTTAGCATGATAAAAACTTGTAGGCATCCGATTGCCTTCTGGCAACGCCTTGGACACTGACCTGGTGAGGCGATTAAAACAGCCTTCTTGCATATTGTAGTCAGATTTGATACTCAACCATTCCATTCACATCGACAACTCCGTGTACTCCCGACATCCTTCCCACAATGGAGATCGTGAACCACTTAGCATATCATAGAATCTTTGATCTTCGGGATTCAGATTCACCTCTATGTATTGGGAACCCATTCCACCATCTTCTCCCCCATCTTCTTCTAGTACAACACCAACCGATGGTCCAGTATGATCCATTATCATCTGCTCGTATGGATTCAATTCTTCCCTCCCGTCACCACTTCTATAGTACGAACCTTCAGCCACAATTGGGTTTAAGTCAGGCAACATCTCACCATGGTTACTCCACCAATAGTAATCAGGGATGAAGCCCTTCTCATAAAGATCGACTACAACTCCATCCACGCTTTTGAAAGATTGACACTTGCATCTTTTGCAAGGACACCTCAATTGATCACCGCCTAGCCGTATAAATCTCTCCTGGCTAACAACAAACTCTATAAACTCACCCACTCCAACTCTATACTCTTCCCTAAGACGTTTATTCCGATCCAACCTACGATACATCCATTTCCGATTCTCCGGAATATCCATTGCTGGCAATTAAATAGCCTGACCAATCATACAATAACACTTATATATTACGATGCATTCCAATAACTCCATCAATCTCGTTCTTATGACAAGGTATGAACCTATCCCATTCGAGAAGAAACCTTTGCCACACTCGGCTACTAATAGTTATTCCCATATTCAAATACCTTATACTTGACAAAATTTCGGCAGCATTTCCCATCGGTCTTCAAGTTACACGACTCGAGCATGGTCAGAATCACCGCGATCAAGTATGCACCAGGAGAACAAAAGGAAATGCATCGATCAGAGATTTCAACAAGTATATAAGGCATTTGAACATTGAAATGACTATTGTACGAGTGTGAAAAAGGTTTTTTCCCAAACTGTCCCACTTGGACAATTCAAGATTCAATACAATGAGCATGCATACCTTGATAAGTTACGCATGCTCATTAATATTGAATCTCAAATATGAAACTAAGGCTTTCGTAAATTAATTATTAACTCTAACAGAAAATAAAACCATTAACCTATAAATATTGCAACATTGTTGAGCTTATATAAATTGCAGCGTAAATCAATACAAACTTAGATTAAATATTGTAGCAAACATCCTATTGAGCTCCGCTCTCCACTAACAAGTAGTGATTAATTGTCAAACACATGCATAATTTCTAAATTATCAGCACACAACCAACATCCCGCCTTTGGACGAGGACCACATCCTATTGAGCTCCGCTCACCACTAACAAACAACACATATTGACAAACACATGCATAAACATTAAATTATCAGCATACAATCAGACAAGATCACATCCTATTGAGCTCCGCTCTCCACTAACAAACAACACATATTGACAAACACATGCATAAACATTAAATTATCAGCATACAATCAGACAAGATCACATCCTATTGAGCTCAGCTCTCCACTACCAAACAAGACGATAATTCACATAATACATTACACTGAGTGTTCAGAGAACTGACCTGAGAGAGAAAACACAACCGAGCAAGGATAAGGGGAGGAGCCGGAGCCAACAGAGAGTAGAAGAATATGACAACAAGGACCTATCGTGCATAAATGAAATTATTCATTTCAAATCAAATCACTATTCTATATATACAGAATCCAGTACAACTATTTATAATACTAGAAACACATAAATTAATATAAAATAGAATCAACAATATACGGTTACAAATTTATAACAACTTGCAAAGGTGAAACAACATACATTATTAAAATAAATAAAAATAAATAAAAATAAATAAATTTATATCTAATCAAATATAAATTACCCAAGCGACAAAATCTACCAAGATGAATTTTTTCATCTACTATGTTAAATTGTTATACCTAAATAATTTATCTCATGAATATCTAGTGGTAAAGCACGTGCTCACGAAAAAATAATCAATGAAGCATAAAAAATAATAAGAAAACGTATGATTATATTTCCCTGAATCAATAGTAAATTATCAAACATCATAGGGCATACCAATTATTCTCCAACGTTAAAATCATTCAAATTAATATAATGGCTGGAGAATGGTGTAGTAGATCCTACACTGGATAATTGCAATTTAACTTCCAATCTGAAAAGAAGATTCCTATTTTCTTTCCCATGTGAAAATCTCACCTTTTTATTGAATGTGTAGTAGGTTTCAGAATGATTAAGGAGGAAAAATTTGTGGTAGAGTGTCAAGTATGTTATCATGTAGTATAATTTGCTCAATTTGAATGGCTTTTAGGAAGAAATATGGGTCCTTATTCTTTTCAAAGGACAAAATGACCTTAATTGTCTGTTGTTAGTGCCCAAATCATTGTTTCTTTCTTGAAATATTCTCCTCATATTAAATTAATGACTTCTTTCATTTCAATATGCAAGGAGAATGTAAAACTATCAAATTAATGAGTTTCACTGTCCATTCCAACTTTCCAATTTTGTCTTTCACTACAAAAGATGTCTTATCCTACTCCTTATTACTCTTCCTCGTGTTAATAAAATTTCATCTCTATTCAGAAGTAAACTATGGGTAATTGGGTATGACAATAGATATGTGAATCAGTCTCTTGTAGGTTGTGAATTAGTAATGCAGTAATTCTTGTGCACAAAAAGCACTGATTTATGGATAAAGGCGTGGACCCATGTATGATAACTTCACAGACAAGTTATGTCATCTAGGTCTTGAATAATCTCTCTAACGGTTTAATAGAATGTTAGTATTGGGATCTATAACAATCAATATGTTATACTACATATCTGCTATATCATCGCCCTAGTTATGATATTTTATGTATCCCACCTTATCCGTGGTTGTTAAACTATCGAGTTAACTCTTAAAGTCTAAGAAGTTTACAATCCTATGTTACAAAAATGAGTTAACTCACATATAAACCCTCTTTTTGGTAAACTCGTGCGAGTTCAAGTAAACTTTGATAAATGATCAGCCGCTGTCTCATCTAGTTTTATGACTAGTATGACCATGGTTTTGTGCTAATTATATTTTGTTTTCGCCCAAATTAGATTAAATTGTCCTCAAGCAACATTTTGAGTCTATAAAGTATTTTTAGGCTAATTTAGTTAGTTTTGAGTCAAATAAAGCATTCACTGCTATTTCCTATTATTTCAGGTTAGAATAAAGCACTTAGAGCCAAGGGAATGAAGAAAATAATGGAAAAATGCAATTCTGGAGGATTCGCCTCGCGAGAGGATGCTCGCCTCACGAGCCTGAAGACCAGCACGAGTAGCAACAGTCACCCTCTCTGGCTCGCCTCGCGAATAATGTTTCGCCTCGCGAGAGAGCGACTGTTCATAAGATTCGCCTCGCGAAACATGTTTCGCCTCGCGATCGACCGCAACCCAGAATCTGTATTTATAGTTGTTTTAGGTCAGGACTGAATGAGCTCTCTTCTCTTCTTCTTTTCTTTTCATAGACGGCTACGAAATTAGGTTAGGTTTATGTTTGTAATGGAGAGCTAGTCTCCTTTGATTAATCTACTGCGATTGGGTTCCATTGACGCTTGAGGTTTTGTAATTCCTAAACTTAATGCTATTCTCTTTCAATATATGTTCTGTTTGCTTAATTCAGGATTATATAGGATAGGTATTGATTTGTTTCGATGATTGTATGTTCCTATACTTAATCGCGTTTGCTTAATTCGCGTGTGTTCGTTCATGTTCGCTTAGTTCATGAGTGCTTCACCCCGTTTGCTTAATTCGGGAATAGGAACATTTGTCTCGTAGCATTGGTTTCGCTTGTTAATTGATGTTACAATCGAAAAGAGAGTAGAATCCGCTTAGGGCATGGAATTATGTAAACCGATGATAGTGGGAAACCGAGAACAGTAGGTTAATCGTTGTTTAGCTTATTTGGTAATTGTTTAGTTTACATTGTTTTTCTGCTTTGTTTTCTTTGTTTAATTTCAAATCCAAAAACCCCCAATTCTGACTTTTTCTGTTAACAACAACCCAAGAGTCCTTATGAGACGATACTCGAGTTGTCGCTTCCTGAACTACATATTTTGTAAACCGCTCGCTTTTTGGCACGTGCGCGACAGCGCATCCAAAAAATTGGCGCCGTTGCCGGGGACTTTTGTTGTTATTGACAGAAAATAAAAATAAAAAAAAATAAAAAAAAATAAAAAAATCTCTTTGCTGAATTAGTTTTGGTTGTTTTGTTTGGTTATGAATTTTAGTACTGCCATGGATAATTACATGTATGGTTATATGCCTAATGTTTATTATGAGCCACCGCCGTGCATATGTTATCCTAACTTTGATGGAAGTTATGAGTTTAGCAGTGATTTGGGCATGCTTGGAATGAATGATTACTCTAGCCAACATAGTGGAGGACTGGGCATCTTGGATGAGATAGCATCTTTGGTGCATCAAACGACACGCGAGCTACAATATCAGCCTGACCCCACACTTCACCAACTTAGTCTGAAAGAATTGGTGCAACAGATGGCAGAGAACAATCAACGGATGGCAGAGCAAAATCTTGAATCCCAACAGAGGATAGAAGCTGATTTTTAGAAGATGACCATTCAAATTGATCAAAGCCAACAGAGGATAGAAGCTGATTCTCAGAAGTTGGCCATTCAAATTGATCACATTGTCTCCACCTCGGCTACACTGCAAACTCCACATCCCCTTGAAGAACATACAGATTCACAAGTAGTTATTCTTGACAATACTTCCTCTGAGGATAATTTTGATAATGATGTCAAGGATGCTTCTATTGATGAACTGTGTGTTGAATCTCCAGATATTCACTCTTCCCCTGATTCTATCTATTATACTGCATGTACTGATTGTACTGACACTGCTTTGTGTATAGCATGTTTTGAAAGGTATGAAGAACAAAACATCCATATGGAACAGGAGACATATGAGGTTGAGGGCTCTGTTCGGCCAGGAAACATAGAAATTGAGGATCAGGAGGACATCTGCTTCACCATGCCTGAGGATAATGAAGAACCTTTGGAGTTAGATGCTTCTATTAATTCATATGCATGTGTTGAAAGTGATGGGATGGATGAACTTTGTGCTGAATTTCCAGACATTCAGACCTTTACTGATTCAATTTATTGTACTATATGTACTGACTCTACTAACACTAACCTTTGTGTGGTGTGTGCTGAGATTTCTGCAGGATTAGCAGGTGATGGATTTGTTAATGCAGTGAATGAAGATCATGCAGAAGTTGAAGCAGCACCAGTAACACTCTCTACCTGTTTGTCACCTCCCACTGTGGAACAACCGGTGATGGAGTTCAAGCCTCTGGATTTTGCATCCTTGGATATGAAGACACTATGGCCAGTCCAAGAGGTTGAACCCCGATTTTATTGGGAGGACTTTATTGAGAAAGAGGTCATCTCTGACCCAAGAGGGAGTGAGAAGTCCGCCGCACTTGGCGGAGTCACCATGATTGTTAAGCACCCACTTCCATATCAAGGCTGCAAGTTAGGGGACCATGGAACAAGCTTCCGTCCCTTGTCTATCACGTGGGCATTATGCTTCATGCCATGGGATCCGGGAGGATTATACTACAATTTGAGCATTCCGTGGCCGCTGTATCACAGACAGTGGGATCCTGGTGGAACCACTCCCAATGAGTTTTCTTAAACCCTTTCTCTTTAGTTTACTTTCATTTTCTTGTTAGATTTTGCCTTGCTTTATTTTTGTTTTGTTTTCTTTTCGCTCCTGAATAATTTGAGAAGATCAGGAGTATGTGTGTTGAGTCTTGTGTCGGCTAGCTTGATTGGATTTTAATTGATTTTGCATAGATGGATTGCATGTTATGTGTTGACTGTTTTCCCCCTAGGTTTTGAAATTTGAAAATTTGATCCCCACTTGAAAAATTGAAAACTGAACTTTGAGATTTTGTTGTGATGGCATGATTTATGATAAGTTTGGGGTGATAGGAAGCACACACTAGGGATAGAATCTCTGTCAAACAATTTGCAAAAATGTCCAGGTGAGGATTTGAGCCTCCACCATGTTTTAAACTGTGTGAAATCACTTTTAAGTTGCACTTTCCCGAATTTGCTTGAATCTCTTTATGGTTTGCATGCTTATGTGTTTGCTTCAGATGATTTAGGCAGAATTTTCTTTGTAAATAACCACTCGGCCTAAAAAGAACCAATTCCTAATGCATGTTCCTTTGTTTGCCCCTTTGAGTCTAATTAGCCTATTGTTCTTGATGACCTTATGTTATGAGCCTAAAATTTGAAAAACCATGTTAACCCGATCTTAGGATTAGGAGAGCATGGAATCTTAGCAAAGAGAATGGGTGCAAGAAACTAAGTTTGGGGTGGCTACAAGGTGTGATGTGTTGTTTGGGATTGAGAAAAAAAAAGAAAAAAATAAATAATAAAAAAAGGTTGGAGCCAAAGGCAAAGAAAAAAAAAAGAAGAAAGAAAAAAAAAGGAAAAAAAGGAAAGTGTAAAAATGAAAGAAAAAAAAAGTATTAGAAAAGAAAAGGCTATAGTCACCCAAAAGCATAAAGGAAAAAAATGGAAAAAGGAACTTGAGTGGAAATTCAAAGTGTAAAAAGGTCATGCTCTCTTAGTTCCTAGGGACTTCAGCCCAGTACCTTTGTATATCCTACCCTTAGCCAGGCCCCATTACAACCTTAAAAGACCTTTTGATGTTGCATGCATGTTTTCTGTGGGAATCATTTTGAGATGAAGATCAAATTCATGGGAAGTGTTCTTGAAAGGTGAATTGAGTGAATGTTGATAACCTAGACAAACTGAGCGATTGAGTGAAACACTAAATGCCATTGTGAGGAAGGCGATTGTTTGAATTTGGTGATCTCCCTTTTGTGTGTAACTTGGATTCTCAACTTAGATTACTGATTGCTTGAATGATGAAATTCTCAAATGTTTAAAGTAAATGAATGTGGGGATTACTTCGTTTGAAAGGGGAGAACATTGAAGGAAAAATTATTTTGATGAATTGCTTGGAATTTGTGCAAAGTTGATTGAATCCCTTAAGCTTGCCATGTCTTGAGTCTTTTTAAGTTTTGAGTTTTAGTTTGCTTCGGGACAAGCAAAGTTTAAGTTTGGGGTATTTTGATCAGCCGCTGGCTCATCTAGTTTTATGACTAGTATGACCATGGTTTTGTGCTAATTATATTTCGTTTTCGCCCAAATTAGATTAAATTGTCCTCAAGCAACATTTTGAGTCTGTAAAGTATTTTTAGGCTAATTTAGTTAGTTTTGAGTCAAATAAAGCATTCACTGCAATTTCCTATTGTTTCAGGTTAGAATAAAGCACTTAGAGCCAAGGGAATGAAGAAAATAATGGAAAAATGCAATTCTGGAGGAATCGCCTCGCGAGAGGATGCTCGCCTCGCGAGCCTGAAGACCAGCACGAGCAGCAACAATCACCCTCTCTGGCTCGCCTCGCGAATAATGTTTCGCCTCGCGAGAGAGCGACTGTTCATAAGATTCTCCTCGCGAAACATGTTTCGCCTCGCGATCGACCGCAACCCAGAATCTGTATTTATAGTTGTTTTAGGTCAGGACTGAAGGAGCTCTCTTCTCTTCTTCTTTTCTTTTCATAGACGGCTACGAAATTAGGTTAGGTTTATGTTTGTAATGGAGAGTTAGTCTCCTTTGATTAATCTACTGCGATTGGGTTCCATTGACGCTTGAGGTTTTGTAATTCCTAAACTTAATGCTATTCTCTTTCAATATCTGTTCTGTATGTTCTGTTTGCTTAATTCAGGATTATATAGGATAGGTATTGATTTGTTTCGATGATTGTATGTTCCTATACTTAATCATGTTTGCTTAATTCGCGTGTGTTCGTTCATGTTCGCTTAGTTCATGAGTGCTTCACCCCGTTTGCTTAATTCGTGAATAGGAACATTTGTCTCGTAGCATTGGTTTCGCTTGTTAATTGATGTTACAATCGAAAAGAGAGTAGAATCCGCTTAGGGCATGGAATTATGTAAATCGATGATAGTGGGAAACCGAGAACAGTAGGTTAATCGTTGTTTAGCTTATTTGGTAATTGTTTAGTTTACATTGTTTTTCTGCTTTGTTTTATTTATTTAATTTCAATTCCACAACCCCCCTTATCTGACTGACTTTTTCTGTTAACAACAACCCAAGAGTCCTTGTGAGACGATACTCGAGTTGTCGCTTCCTAAACTACATATTTTGTAAACCACTCGCTTTTTGGCGCGTGCGCGACAGCGCGACCAATTAAATTGGCAAAATCTTGATTTTACTAGCGAGTTTACAAGTCTACAATTTTACATTAAGCCTTAAAATGTAAATTTTTGTTCAATATTGTTGGTTAATCAATTTGCATTACCTATATGTTGCAATATATATTGAATTTATAAAGTTAATTTTACTTTTTCAGTATTATTTCTGCTCTGTTTTATTCAGCTAAGAAATAAAGCAACTATTTGACTAAATACTATGTGACAATTAGGTCAAATTAGCACTTGTTTTTTAAAATGTTTTCACTTTAGGGAGTTATGTTTTTCTGAATTTATGGATGATCTTACCTAGTAATAATGGAGTATCATACTTTATTATTGTTGAGTGCTACTTTGGTATATTATGGAGTTGAAATATTGAATTATTGTTGTGCTAGTTTGTTTTGTATTATGTGTAAATGTCATTTGTAGTTTTTTTTTTAATATTAGGTAAACTCTTACAAGTTTACAAGTCGAGTCTACTGAAGCTTCGAGAGTTTAAATAGACTCTCGAGTTTGACAACCTGGACCCGATCCCCAGATAAAAAGACTATCTCCATCTCGAAACTTTAAGTCCTTGCATCCTTTCCTTCTCCTTTTTATATTTTCATTCTCCTTGATAGATAATTCATTCATTAATCTCTGCAATTTAAATCTACAAATCCCTCAGATATAACAAACATTTATCAAGGAAAAAAATTATAAGTGACTAAAATATCTGAATTGAATTCCAATTATGGAACTATAATGCGAAATTTTTTCCACCATACTAGCAAGCCCACAAGCCCTATATCAATGGGGCAAACTTATATTATGGGGTGAGGACCACGAGTGACCTATGGTCGATCTGTTGGGAATTTGCGTATAAAACAAAAGACACGCAGCGGAAAAATTCCCATCGAAGGATCCTTGTGAATGGTCATGATTCATGATTCGAGAGTTTACCTCTTGAAGCGATGGCTGTTTGTTGAAATTCGTCTATCACGAACACCGCACGAACGGTGTCTCTAGAGGTATCCACACGAGCGGATTCCGTGAGCGTCCAACGTCACGAACCGAAGCGTCTCTGTCTCACAGTGCTAGCTTCAAAACCGAGACTTTGTTGTTCACCCTTACTCTCTTTTGTGCGGCTAGGTTATCAACCGTGTAGGCACAACAACTTAAGTGGTCTACTTATAGTAGCACCTCCTTAAGTGAGTTAGTGAACAACATTTGACCTAAGCCCATCTACTATGCGCTAGGCCCAATAGGAAAGTCCAACTTTCTTTTAATGCTTCTTTTAATCCGCTCTTTTGTGTGTGACCCTATAGGTTCCCAATACGTTAGCAGTAATATTAAATACCATTTAATATTACAAACGATGTGGTATCTAGCAATACATCACTTGCTACCTAAGTAGTGAGAAAGTCGATGATTTGATGAAACCTTTACGTGACAAATATTCATGTGCATTGTTATCCCTTTGTCCATATATCTATATTGAACACAAGGCATAGAATGTGTCACCCTTGTATGGTTCAATATCATGTTCCCTGATACCCGAGTAGACTTAACAACAAATGAGGTCAATATCTCATATTGACTCATTTCATCACGGCCATGCATTTTACAGTCTCACACTATCAGGGGGCCCACAGATATTACTCCTATTATGTAGGAGGGACAAATTCCATCTAGGTCACTCACATCCCTATGCATGGCTCATGGTATGCCCAATGACCGTCTTTATAATCATCCTATTACAGATGACGTTTGACGATATTAAAGCACATGACTCCTCATGTAGGGATCGTAGTGATTTCAGGTTGAAGGATTACATACACCATTGTCACTATGAGAACTACTTATGACACTCACATAACGCTCCATGTAGTGTTCTCATGGTGGGTCAATCCAGTACATCATTACCTTAATGTGTACCTATGTGGCGACTCGATATCTCATATCCATGACCCGTGAGATATGGTCATCAGTCTGCACACATAATAGTCTCAATTGTATTATTATTGTCCTTGTTGATAAAATACTTGACTACGGATATTTAAGAATAGGATTTCATTGTTCAATAGTGTCTCACGATCAAGTCATGTACTTGATATTCTATTGAACTGAAATTTCTATTCTAAGGACTTTATTATGTTTAAACAAGTAACACAATAAACTGGAATGCCTCATATCATATATATATATATATATGAAATAGCAAGATACAAATGTAAGTCTAAAGAAATACATTGACCTCTAGGGCTTACACCAACAATCTCCCACTAGCACTAGAGCCAATCAGGCATAAATCTAATGCCCATCGATCTAGTGTGACCTTCATGCTTCTGTTGAGCAAGAGGTTTCGTAAGTGGGTCAGCAACGTTATCAAGTGTTGGTACTCTGCATATCTTCACATCTCCTCTATCGATAATCTCTCGAATGAGATGGAAGCGCCTAAGTATATGTTTGGATCGCTGATGAGATCTAGGTTCCTTAGCTTGTGCAATGGCCCCATTGTTATCACAATAGAGATCAATGGGGTCCACAATACCAGGAACCGTACCAAGCTCAGTAATGAACTTCCTGATCCAAACAGCCTCCTTTCTTTGCATTGGAGGCAGCAATATACTCAGCCTCTGTAGTAGAATCGGCAAGCTGTCTCCTGCTTGAACTTTTCCAGCTCACGGCCCGCCATTCAGGCGAGAACACATAACCAGTTGCGATCCGGAATCATCCTTATCGGTCCTGGAAGCTAGCATCGGTGTAACCTATTACATCAAGCTCTTCCTCACCTCCATATACCAAGAACGAATCCTTAGTTCTTCTCAAGTACTTAAGGATGCTCTTGACAGTGAGACGATGACTTTCACGGGATCGGGATCGGTACCTTTCGTNATGCTTAAAGCATACGATACATCTGGTCGAGTACATAACATGGCATACATGATAGATCCAATTGCGGATGCATATGGAATCTTACTCATGCGATCCCTTTCTTCTTGAGTGGAAGGGGATTGTGCCTTTGATAGGCATATACCATGTGACATAGGCAAGAGTCCTTTCTTGGATTCGTGCATGTTAAAGCGTCTCAACACTTTGTCTATGTATGTACTCTGACTTAGGCCAAGCAATTTTAGGGATCTATCCCTATAGATCCTGATTCCCAATACATAGGTAGCTTCACCCAAATCTTTCATAGAGAAGCAATTCCCTAACCATGTCTTTACATTTTGTAGTGTAGGGATGTCATTTCCAATGAGTAATATGTCATCTACATATAACACCAGAAAAACAACAATGCTCCCACTGACCTTCTTGTAGACACAAGGTTCATCTTCATTTTTGATGAATCCGTACTGTCTTACAGCATCATCAAAACGAAGGTTCCAACTTCTGGAAGCTTGCTTCAATCCATAGATTGACCGCTACAATTTACATACCTTTCGAGTATCCTCTGAAATGTCAAAGCCTTCAGGTTGTGTCATGTACACATCCTCAAGAAGCTTTCCATTAAGGAAGGCAGTTTTGACATCCATCTGCCATATCTCATAATCATGGTATGCAGCGATAGCAAGTAAGATCCGGACGGATTTAAGCATCGCAACAGGTGAAAAGGTCTCATCATAGTCGACACCATGAATTTTCTTGAAACCCTTAGCGACCAATCGCGCCTTAAAGGTGTGTACCTTACCATCCATGTCAGTTTTCTTTTTGAAAACCCACTTGCACCCTATAGGTTTTACCCCTTCAGGTGGCTCTACCAAGGTCCATACCTGGTTGGTGTACATGGAATCCATCTCAGATTTCATGGCCTCAAGCCACTTCTCAGATTCTGGGCCAATAATGGCCTCCTGGTAGGTCACAGGCTCATCTTGATCCATGAGCAATACATCACCTTGTGGAGTCATGAGAAATCCATATCTCTCAGGCTGGTGACGTATCCTGTCAGACCTACGCTGGTCTTGTGCTACTGGAGCGAGTTGTTCCTCCACAGTATTCTGTGAAGGTTGCTCCTGTTCCACCATTGGTAGGTCACTACTCTGTGATTCTTGAATTTCTTCAAGTTCTATCTTCCTCCCACCGGTTCCTATGGAGATAAACTCCTTTTCTAGGAATACACCAGTCCGTGCGACAAACACTTTGCCTTCGGAAGGATTATAGAATTGGTATCCCTTGGTTTCTTTGGGATACCCCACAAAGAAGCATTTATCAGATTTGGGATCAAGCTTATTAGAAACTTGACGTTTTACATATGCTTCACAACCCCAAATCTTCATAAAAGACATGCTGGGTCGTCTACCAGTCCATATCTCATATGGTGTCTTTTCTACCATTTTGGATGGAACACGATTAAGTGTAAAAGCTGTCATTAATAGAGCATGTCCCCGAGAAAGAGTTTGGAAGGTTTGCATGACTCATCATAGACCGAACCATGTCCAACAAGGTTCGATTTCTCCTCTCGAAACACCATTCCATTGTGGTGTTCCGGTGGAGTGAGTTGAGATAAAATCCCACACTCTTTCAGATGATCATCAAACTCTAGGCTCAAATATTCACCACCTCGATCTGATCGAAGAGCTTTAATATTTTTACCAAGTTGGTTTTGTACCTCATTTTTGAATTCCTTGAACTTTTCAAAGGATTCCGATTTATGTTTCATAAGATACACAAATCCATATCTACTGAAATCATCGGTAAATGTGATGAAGTACTGAAAACCACCTCTAGCTCATGTGTTTAGGGGTCCGCATACATCGATATGTATTAGACCCAAAAGATCGTTGGCTCTTTCACCTTTTACTGTGTATGGAGCTTTAGTCATCTTTCCCAATAAACAAGACTCACATATCTCATATGATTCATAATCAAATGAGTCCAAGAGTCCATCTTTATGGAGCTTCGAAATGCGCTTCTCATTTATATGGCCTAAACGACAATGCCAAAGATAAGACGGGTTCAACTCATTTGGTTTGATCCTCTTAGTATTTACGTTATAGATGGGCATTTCAAGATCAAGGACATAAAGTCCATTACTCATGTGTGCACTAGCATAGAAAATATCATCCAAATAAATAGAACAACTTTTGTTCTTTATTATAAAAGAAAAACCAATCTTGTCCAAACAAGAAACGGAAATGATATTCCTGCTAATTGCAGGCACAAAATAACAGTTCTCTAAGCTGAATAGTAAGCCCAGTGGGCAAAGTCAATACATAAGTCCCTACGGCTAAAGCAGCAACCTTTGCTCCATTTCCAACTCGTAGGTCGACTTCGCCCTTTGCCAATGGTCTACTCCTGTTTAGATCCTGCACATTTGTACAAATGTGAGAACCACATCCCGTATCTAATACCCATGATGCGAAGTAGATAAATTGACTTCTATAACAAACATACCGAAGTGGAAGTCTCACTTCCCTTCTTCTTCTTGCTTTCTTCCAGGTATTTTGGGCAGTTCCTCTTGCTTGCTTGCTCTTGGTAGAGCAGCTTGAGGTGCACGATCATATCGTACGCCTCCATGGTCTCATGTTGCTTTTACGGCTCGGAGGTCATGGCGGCAAGCATAAAGAGAGCCCACGTCTAAGGCGTCATCCTCGATGCTTCTTATAAGCATCCCTGTCGACCCTAGGAGCACTTGAAGCCGGTGGCTTCTCGAGAATAGGCTCCTCAAGAACATACAGCTTTTTCTCATGTTTGAGGACAATCCTCAAGTTTACGTACCAGTCCCAGAAAATTCGTTAGGATAGTTTGTCCTTCTCAAGGACGGATCGCAATGACAGGTTACTTGATGTGTTTGATGCCATGGTAATCTACAGAGATAAATATGCAAAGTATAAGTATCATGCCATGAAGTTATTTAATAAGGTCTTTAATTAAATACGCCTCCCACTATTTTACTCAAAACAATGACCCTCATCATTGATTCGGAAAATCCCGTTAGAAGATTTTCTAGTGGGCCAAGATCCATATTTCACCTAGCTTTAAGTCAGCTTTGGCTGATCACCCAAAATTCGGTTATTTAGGTAGGAAACACTTTCCGATTGCATCTCATGCAACTCTTGGATAGTTGGGTGAATAACTCTTATTCTAATCCATCACATGGACTAAAGCCCAACTTATGAGCCTCTAAGCCTTTCAATCCTATTGAAGTTGGCTTAGTTAAGATAGACCCAATGGATAGCAGTTGAACATTACATTTGTCCCATCGCGCCTTACTATTATAGATAAAGGTACCCCGCTTTGGCGGACCCACACTTAATCGATAGTAGTCTTGACGAGTGCCATGCATCGGAAGGCCTTCAAATGTGACTTAATATTTCCTTTTGAGGGATTTGATTAAAACTTGATCTCATCATTTGTTAAACTCTTTAACTTACTATTTTCATACATGCATCTCATACATATATTAGTTAAACATCTTTTAACATACTATATACATACATGCATCTCATACATATATAAGGTAAATAAATGTGATATGGTTATGGCCCCTAACGCATTGATTCTCCCAAGCCAATGAGAGAATCTAAACTAAAACCTAGGAGCGTCCAAGCTTCTCCAAGCAAGATCTCCCACGTGATAGCGTCTTCTTGTCTCCATCATTACATTACATAAACAGAAACCTCATTTTACATATGAGGGGAGTGAGATGAGAAAAGAAGATACATATGGAATATAAGAGAAAGGCACGGCACGCAGGCCGTATTTCAAAATATAAACCAAAAGGTAAAAGGACTAAGGCCATAACCATTCACCATACATCACCAAATAAATAGTAACAACCAATAATAACACATAATCATTATTATTATTAATTTCATAAATTAGAGATTTCAAAATCTGAATTTTGAAAACATAACATATATATATATATATATATAATAAATCACATTTATTATAATAGATGTTACTATAAATCATATTTATTGCAATTGTTGTTACCACAAATCATATTTATTATAATTGACATAAATCACATTTATTCAATTAACATAAATCACATTTATTGTAACAAATCACATTTATTGTAATTGATATAAATCACATTTCAAAATCTGAATTTTGAAAACGTAACATATATATAATAAATCACATTTATTATAATTGATGTTACTATAAATAACATTTATTGTGATTGATATAAATCACATTTCAAAATCTGAATTTTGAAACCGTAACATATATATAATAAATCACATTTATTATAATTGATGTTACTATAAATCACATTTATTGTGATTGATATAATTATTAAATGGTGACATAAAATTTCAAAATTTGAATTTCGAAATTACACACTACGCAGAGGTAGCACGGGGTCCCGCTGGAAATTCCGAAATTTTGAAGTGTGCCTCGCTTCCTTGGTGGCTAGGGCGTCAACCTTTCAACCCTAAAACCGCAAGGCCCGTGAACACTTCACGTTGCAAGGAACGACGGCTACAGTTTCAACACTTGGAACCTCAGCCGCAACAACATGAACTTTTCATGTCTGAAACCCCTTAACGCCGCCAACACAGAACTGAAAACAATCATGTTTAACATCAACATTTGATGCCATCGCAGAACATAATAAGGATTCAGAACCAATGTACATATCGCATATATACACAAACATGCAATAGACATATATATCATATACATACGAAAATCACAGAAACAAGGTTTCGCAAACCAGATGCAAACGATTTTCAAAAACAATTTTCAGAAAACGATTCACATTATAAACATGTTATCATACATAACAGATAAACCACGTAATAGAATCATGGTTTCGCAAGCGTCTCTGATACCACTGTTGGGAATTTGCGTATAAAACAAAAGAAACGCAGCGGAAAAATTCCCATCGAAGGATCCTTGCGAATGGTCATGATTCATGATTCGAGAGTTTACCTCTTGAAGCGATGGCTGTTTGTTGAAATTCGTCTATCACGAACACCGCACGAACGGTGTCTCTAGAGGTATCCACACGAGCGGATTCCGTGAGCGTCCAACGTCACGAACCGAAGCGTCTCTGTCTCACAGTGCTAGCTTCAAAACCGAGACTTTGTTGTTCACCCTTACTCTCTTTTGTGCGGCTAGGTTATCAACCGTGTAGGCACAACAACTTAAGTGGTCTACTTATAGTAGCACCTCCTTAAGTGAGTTAGTGAACAACATTTGACCTAAGCCCATCTACTATGCGCTAGGCCCAATAGGAAAGTCCAACTTTCTTTTAATGCTTCTTTTAATCCGCTCTTTTGTGTGTGACCCTATAGGTTCCCAATACGTTAGCAGTAATATTAAATACCATTTAATATTACAAACAGTGAGCGGTATCTAGCAATACATCACTGCTACCTAAGTAGTGAGAAAGTCAGTGATTTGACGAAACCTTTCTGTGACAAATATTCATGTGCATTGTTATCCCTTTGTCCATATATCTATATTGAACACAAGGCATAGAATGTGTCACCCTTGTATGGTTCAATATCATGTTCCCTGATACCCGAGTAGACTTAACAACAAATGAGGTCAATATCTCATATTGACTCATTTCAAAGACGGACCATGCATTTTACGAGTCTCACTCTATTAGGGGCCCACGGATATTACTCCTATTATGTAGGAGGGACAAATTCCATCTAGGTCACTCACATCCCTCTGCATGGCTCGTGGTATGCCCAATGACCGTCTTTATAATCATCCTATTACAGATGACGTTTGACGATATTAAAGCACCACGACTCCTCATGTAGGGATCGTAGTGATTTCGGTCGAAGGATTACATACACCATTGTCACTATGAGAACTACTTATGACACTCACATAACGCTCCATGTAGTGTTCTCATGGTGGGTCAATCCAGTACATCATTACCTTAATGTGTACCTATGTGGCGACTCGATATCTCATATCCATGACCCGTGAGATATGGTCATCAGTCTGCACACATAATAGTCTCAATTGTATTATTATTGTCCTTGTTGATAAAATACTTGACTACGGATATTTAAGAATAGGATTTCATTGTTCAATAGTGTCTCACGATCAAGTCATGTACTTGATATTCTATTGAACTGAAATTTCTATTCTAAGGACTTTATTATGTTTAAACAAGTAACACAATAAACTGGAATGCCTCATATCATATATATATATATATATATATGAAATAGCAAGATACAAATGTAAGTCTAAAGAAATACATTGACCTCTAGGGCTTACACCAACACGATCGGATTACAGACCATGATTCAACTGAACGAGTGGAACAAACAACTATGCATCCTCAATAACTAGTCCGGTAAAGGATAGAGGAAAAGAAAGAATGTGGCACGCTTGTTTATGATAGCCTACCCTCCAAAAACACACAATACCTAATAGATGATACTTTTGGGATACAACAGTAGCGAAACATTCCAAGTAGAAATAGCCTAAATACAAGTTCAAATTCATCATACCATAGTTGTGAAGCTCTAGTATGGAAACAAGGATATTATCATCATAAATGATGGCAGAAATTCATAGGTTCCACCCCATCAGAAGAATATGTTAAATAGTTAGCCCCCAGTTAGAAACACAATATTCCTTTTATGAAACTTTTGTTGCTAACCCAAATATGAGAGTTGAGAAATCGATGGAAACAAAGAAAAAGAAAATGCAGGCATTGGTCTATAAATGGTAGTGAGACAGAGTGCGAGAGAAACAGAGACAGAGAGAGAGATGGAGTAGAGGAGAGCTTACCTGAGCAGAGGGGATGATGGTGGTGACAGGAGGTGTCTTGTGGTGGCCGGAGCGCGCGGCTAGGAAGAGAGAAACAGTGAGACAGAGAGAGAGATATGCGAAAGAAACAGAGACAGAGAGATGGAGTAGAGGAGAGCTTACCTGAACAGAGGGGAGATGACGATGGTGACCGGAGGTGTCTTGGGGTGTTGAGGTGGCCGGAGCGCGCGCCGTAGAAGAGAGAAACAGTGGGTGGGAGAGAGAAATGCGACGGAAAAAATGAGGAAGAAGGAGGTTCGGTCGAATTTACGGATTTCAGTTTTAGCGACCGAATTAATTCGGTCGCTAATATGGTTAGTTTTAATTTGAATTTGTATATTTAGCGACCGATCTAAATTTCGGTCGCTAACACGCGCAATTTTATTTTTTTTAATGCGCCTTTTAGCGACCGAATTAATATCGGTCGCAAATATAAATAAAGTTTAAAGTGTGAATTCATAAAGTTAGCGACGGATTTCTAAATCAGTCGCTAATATAAACACAGTTTGACCGTTGCATTTAATTCGGTCGCCATTTCGGTCGCTAACAATTCATAAATTTCTGACTTTTACTTTCCTTTGTTTAGCGACCGAAGTAGCGACCGATATCTCTGCTACGCTCTATTTCAGTCGCTATTTCGGTCGCAGAATCAACTCTAACCAGTGTTTCATGTAGATCCTACAATTGGTCGCTATTTCGGTCGCAAAAAGGAACCTAAAAATTCGGTCATTATTTTCGGTCGCTAAATGACCTTTTTTTGTAGTGCCACAACATTGTCAACTCATCTATCAGCGGCTGAAAGTACACATCAATCATCCCTTTTGGATTAGACGGACCCGGAATGATGACTGTCAAGAACATAAACTCTTGCTTCATGCACATCCCTGGGGGAAGATTGTACGGAGTCAGGATAACCGTCCAACAAGAGTAGGCTTTTCCAGATTTCCCAAAAGGATTAAATCCATCCATACATAATCCCAATCGGACATTCCGAGGGTCTTGCAAAAACGGCATATGAACCCTATCAAAATGCTTCCAAGCTTCTCCATCTGACGGATGACACAAGACATCTTACTCCTTCTAATGCTCACTATGCCACTACATGTGAGATGCAGTGGCCATTGAAGAGTACAATCTTGTAAGTCTTGGCATGAGCGAAAAGTACCACATCTTTTTTAAAAGCGGTCTTCTTCTCAATGCCCCTCCTAGTGGTTGTCTTGTACCGATCCGCACTACACAATCGACAACATGTTATGCTATCCGCTGAATCATCCTTGTAGTACTACATATATCCATTTGGGAAAAAATCAATTTTCAAACACCCTCAGACCCAAATTCTCCACAGACTTCTTAGCATTATAAAAACTAGTAGGCATCCGATCTTCCAGCAACACCTTGGACATTGACATGGCGAGGCGATTAAAACATCCTTCTTGAAAATTGTAATTAGATTTAAAACTCAACCATTCCATACACATCAACAACTCCGTGTACTCCCAACATCCTTCCCACAACAGAGATCTTGCAGCACTCAGCATGTCATAGAATCTTTGAGCTTCGGGATTCGGATTCTCCTCTATGTATTGGGAACCCATTCCACCATCTTCTCCGTCGTCTTCTTCTAGTGCAACATTAACCGAGGGTCCAGCATGATCCATTATCATCTGCTTGTATGGATTCAATTCTTCCCTCCGCTCACCACTTCCATAGTACGAACCTTAAAACACAGCCGGGTTAAAATCGGGTGCCGTCTCACCATGGTTACTCCACCAATAGTAATCAGGCATGAAGCCCTTCTCATAAAGATCGACCACAACTCCATCCACGCTTTTGAAAGATTTACACTTGCATCTTTTGCAAGGACACCTCAAATGGTCATCTCCCCGCCTTATAAATCTCTCCTAGCTAACTCTAAACTCTATAAACTCACCCACTCCAACTCTAAACTCTACCCTAATATGTTTATTCCGATCCAACCTATGATACATCCATTTCCGATTCTCTGGAATCTCCATTGCTGCCAATTAAATAGCCTGAGCAACCCTACAATGACACTTATATTTTTCAGTGAATTCCAATAACTACATCAGTCTCCTTCTTATGACAAGGTATGAACCTATCCCATTCGAGAAGAAACCTTTACCACACTCAATTAATAATAGTTATTCCCTTATTCAAATCCCTTATACTTAACAAAATTTCGGCAGCATTTCCCACATGTCTCCAAGTACACGCTCGAGCACGGTGGGATCCACCACGATCAAGTATGCACTAGGAGAACAAAAGGAAATGAATCAGACCGAGATTTCGTCAAGTATATAAGGCATTTGATCATGGAAATGACTATTGTACGAGGGTGTAAAAGGTTTTTTCCCAAACTGTCCCACTTGGACAATTCAAGGTTCAATACAATGAGCATGCATACCTTGAAAAGGTACGCATACTCATTAATATTGAATCTCAAACAGGAAGCTATGACTTTCGTAAATCAATAATTAACTCTAACAGAAAATAAAACCATTAACCTATAAATATTGCAAAATGGTTTAGCTTATTATATGCAGCGTAATTCAATATGAACTAAGATAAAATATTGTAGCAAACATTCTTATTGAGATGTGCTCTCCGCAAACAAGTAACACATAATTGTCAAAAACATTCGTAAATTCTAAAATATCAGCACACAACCAGCATCCTGCCTTTCGGACAGGATCACATCCTGTTGAGCTGCGCTCTCCACTAACAAACGACACATACACATACATCATTTATAAATTACCAATACACAACCAGTATCCTACCTTTTGGACAGGATTACATCCTATTGAGTTCCGCTCTCTACTAACAAACAACACAATACATCAACACATAAACATTGCAAACAACACACAATTAGAAGCTATTTACAATGAACAATCTTATCGAGCTCCGCTCTCCACTAACAAACAACACAAAACATGTTTCGGATACAAAACTTATATAACAATTCAATCCAATTTATGTACATATATATTCCTTGTCTAATTAAATTCACATTGTCAAATGAAAAAAAAAATTACTTACAGTTCAATCTTTTTATACAATGCACAAACTTAAAAGAGAAATGAGAGAACATACCTGAGAGAGGAAAAACATAATCAAGTTTTGAACCCGGGGCGGAGAAGGAGACAAATGAGAACAGAAACTGAAAAATAAAAAATTCCTTAGAAATTTATGATCTTATTCCATCCTGCAATAAAAATCACAAGGAGACATATTACTGAAACACCACAGAAAATAAATCAATAAGATCTTATGATCTACATATTTCTGAGTCTGCAAATGGTTGGTTAAATCTTGTCCACTATAAACTAAATACATTCCTAATAACTGAGGAATCCTTATGGCTCTATTGGTGCAGAGAAGACGCAAACCCTCCATTTCCATTAAATCTCTTTCCTTATACATGAAGAACATAAACGGTGGTTTGCTTCTTTTCAAGAGCCACCTGCAATCCATAGGCAAGCAATTATGTAGGGGTCATACTATCACACTCAATCACATCTATATAGTTTCTCCATTCCAAAACTTTTACATACCTACACTGTGGTTATGCCATCTCATACTAACGTAGGGGTCATACTATCACACTTAATATGCTTACTAATATGACCAAGCCTCCCAAAGTAATCTGCAACCAACTCATTATTCTTGCCAATTTACATTTGGGAAGGCATGACCTCCCCATTGGACACTCTCCTACTTAAGAAAAAATAATTGGACACTCTTCTATAGATATTGAATTATAGGAGGAAACAATTAAGGGAAACAAAAAATACTAGATTCAAATCATACCACAAAAAGAAACACAAACAAATGATCTAGCTAAAAGAGGGTTGCTGATTGCTCCATATGACTTGTTGGAGAATTGCAATTGGCTATAGTTTACACACAGCCACGGGTTTTCAGTTGAACGAAAGAAAGAGGCACTCCACTATGATTCATGAACTTGACATATATATTATTATCAAACAATACTCAAAGTCAACTGGACCATATAAACTATTAACTGTAGCAAATGATTCCAGAGAAAAACTATGCAAGAAAACTAATTAAAATCAATCCAATCCAGTTCTAAAGGTGTATCCTAATGTGCAATAAACATTTTCCAGATGAAATAAGGAGCAGAAGGAAGACATGGAATGTCTCTAGAGAGAAGAGAGGAGAGACATAGAAGGAGAGAAGAGAAGAGAAGAGAGGAGAAGAGGACAAAGACCAAGAAAGAGAGAAGAGAAGAAAGAAAGAGATAAAGAGAAGAGAGAGCTTACCTAACAGCGGGGGAGGACGATGACGGCGTGCGGTGGTGGCGCGGCCAAACGGTGAACCAGAGTGAGGCAGAGAAAGAATGGGAGTGAGGGGGAGAAAGAGTTCATAAATGAGGAAGAAGGGGACAATTTCACGATTTAGGAATTTATTATTTAGTGACCGAATTTTTCGGTCGCTAAATCGGTCGCAGTTCAATTAAAAAACCATTCGGTCACCGGGTCGGTCGCAATTAGGCTCTTTTTGAAATTCCAATTAATGTGGCACAGCGACCGAACTCACTTTGGTCGCTAATTGGCTCCAATTTTACCGTTGCAGCATTAACGGACACCAAGTCGGTCGCTAGATGTTCAACAAAAAAATTAATTATAAGTCAACTCTTTGGCAACCAAATTAGCGACCGTTTTGTTTGCCACCAGAACATTCAGTCGCAATTTCGATCGCAAAACTGATGTTTTAAACTGAATCTGGAAAAAGTCATTTCCGTCGCCATTTCGGTCGTAATTAGCGACCGCTCATATCGATGGCAAAATTTCGGTCGCTAAATGAATTTTTTTTTGTAGTGATACACTGACATACTCCAATTAGCAATCCAGGGTATGGGTGAAGGTGGGTTCCATTGACATTTAACCAGGTCTTTATCCGGCTAAAGAGGTGAGCTTCTCTAATAAGTTTATTGCAATACGTTAAAATGAACTTATATGAAGATCATAAACTATTTTCATAAACTAGTTGTATATATGTTTATTTTCATAAATTATTCTCATGATATCAAATAATTTTTTTTATAATCTCTTACAAATGCATTCATAGAATGAATTTTCCGTTGTTAGCATACTCCCATGTTCGTAGGTTGTCTCCTCTGCTCCTCTCATTAAAATTAAAATAAATAAATAAAATCTAAAAATTCAAAACATAAAACAGTGCATTAAAAATTTGTTTACTGAAGAAGCAAATTCCCTTCTAACATGGAATTTATGATAGTTTATGGAGAAATAGAAAAATGGGTTCCATATTGAAGTCAACCCACCCCAACTGAATTAGTACACCTGAAGACTTCGCATTCACACTTCATAACAAACCACTTAAAATACTTCTTCTCTCGGTAATTTATATGCATTAATTCTTATTATTATAGCTTCAATATTTCCAGTTCAACACCTGATTTTCGTTGATTAGAGCTTTTTTTCTTCTTTTGGCATTTGAATTCCCTTCTGGTTGTTAGTGTCTTATTGATCTATTATCTATGACCATCTGTATATTTTAGAGTTTTCCTTTTCTGTTTTCTTTATATTCATGTCTGGGAGAAGGGCACTTAAAGGTTGAAGCTTTATAACAATAGCTGACATGGTATCTAATGCCTCTTGAAATGAATTGCAGGTACAGTTTGATTTTTGGATTTAATTCTTATTCATTATTAGTGTAAATATTTTTTTAGTTTGAACTAATTATGAAACTCACATAATTAAAAAAAATTTATCTTAAAACAACTTAAACATCGTATTGGTTGACACTTTACACTAACAATATATTAAAATTAAATGTTTTTTTTTTAAATTTCATTATCAACTTTGTTGATTTAATTTATCTCAAAATTAGTGTATCAATGTTAATTAAGTTAAAAGATTTGTGTATTTAAGTTGTGATCTTGTCCCAAAAATGGCAAAATGTTATTTCCATTTTCTTTATGCTTTTCAATGACTCTTGCAAGTATTGGTTTTGAAGGTATCAACCCTGACTGTTTCACTTGAAAGAATGTCCATAATTGGAGGAGAATACTTATCAACCAAGAAATTGGAATTTACTTCAAAGCTAAGTTATTTTACTTGAGGATTCTCATATCACATTTTCCTTTTCCTTTTCCTTTTCCTTTTCCTCTATATTTTCACTTTAGGGTTGAGATGTGATACTTATGCTAATGATGCAGAACAAAACTTGCAGGCTAGTTGTTTTCAAATGTCCAAGATATTCTCCTGTATAGTTCATAAGAAACGGATGCACTTTCTTGAAAGAATGGGATTGTGAAGATCCATATGGGTTGTATTTAATGATCAAAATGAATCTATTTTGTGTTTGTGGCAGTCAATTGGAAGTAGCACTTGGATTGATCTTTGGTGCCCATTTTTATAGGCTTAAACATACTACTTTATTGTTTCTGTGAAGCTCTCTGAATGAATTTGCAAGTAATGTTTGTATGAAATAATATGCTCCAAATTTTGATTACTTTGTAAGTTTGATAATTTAAATTTCGATTATATCCTTCATCTGTAGAATTTGCACTTACTTTTTATTTAAACTGGTTTTGCTTGTTTGGACTGTTATACAACTGAAGCAGGTCCTATATTACAGATCCTTGCCAGCAATGGTGCAAAAGAACCCTTTTGTCGTGGTCACTGGATTCTGCAGCTCAAAAGGCTAAGAGGCAGTTAAGAAAGCGAAGGTACCTCCGTTCTAGAAGTTCTCCTCTTGCTGATCTTGTTCCTCCCGAGATGCATGGAAATGGATCAATTCCACATTGAGTCCATATATGGGAAATTTAATCCAAGCTATAGAAAAGTAGCCATTTACCTTGCAGCGTATTTAGGTATAGGAGTTGTAATTTTCTACCTTGTCAGGAACCAGATCAAGGGGAAGAAAACAGCTGGAGTTTTTGTTGCTTTATACTTTACAATGGTGACAATGACCACAGTTGCGTATGCAGACATGGTTTGGATTGAATCGTATTTTTTTTAGGAAGTCATCCAATCAAAACCAAACTGTATGGTGTATTTATCATCGGATCGTATGAGCAAGATAGACCGCGATAATGCCTATAACACAATTGTTTCGTGTTGGGTGGCCTCTCAACTGGGTCATTTCCCCAATTGTTCTAGGCTATCGCATCTCACCTAAATAATACAGAATAGTCCCTGATAGAGTACATTTTGAGCAGGGGTACCGATTTCGACAACCCGAGGTTGCTGCGCCTCAGATATCCCGTGGGTTTTTGAACCCGAATGTCCCTTAAGACCCAAAGATAAAAAGTATGTCTTGGGTCTGTAACTATCCAGTTTGTCAGCTCACCCTGTGTGACACTGTAGCTAGATAAACAACGGCACGTCTGTCAGCTCATCTTTTCAGATATTCATTAGTCTTTTAATATCAACTTGGAGTCTTAAAACATCATTAAAGATTTTAAAGTCTCTTTCTCAACGAACACTAGTCCGATGTCTCGGAACTCTAGGTTCTTATCAATAGGAATGCTAGTTCGACTTCCCAGAAATCGGAAACCAGTCCGAATCTTAGCATGGTAGATTAGTTCCTTTCTTTTCTTCTCTTTTCACCTCCCAAAGAAAGCCATCATCATCATTTATCAACTTTTCTGTGTTCATGTACTTTTGATAAATTAATTTTTCTTTTTTTTTAATCAGCAATGACTAATGTCACGCTTCAACCACTCTCAGGGAAACAATAATAAAGCAATTACATTCATCAGATATATAATTTATATAACTCAGCAACATATAATATATTTTCCACAGTAAATCAATATAAACACAAAATACTTCAAACCAACACAAACATTTCATATAACTAAGTATATGACTACTAGGAACTCCTCATGCATACTCCCTTTGCCTCTGAAAGTTGAGTTTCTTGTCTTGAAAGTAATCGCGTGAGATTCAGTTTCCTCCACACAATCTCAAACAACAAGTCATTAAGTGATTCCTTCACAAAACATAATAGTACAAGTTAAGTTTTGAAGAAATCCTACTAATTCTTGTTGCAAGTGGTGGCATATTCTGTTATAGCAGTTATTCTCTAACTAACTAAACTGTATTCTGTTTTTTGGGATTCTTCCTTTTCTTCCCTCAGTTTTAGGGAGTCTCTTGTAATCCTTATATACTGATTTGATAAAGTATATAAAGACACAACAGTGAGGTTTAGAACTGACTTGATTAGAATTGCAATAGGCGAGTAGAAAGAAATTTTCATTCTCCAAGTGCTCGGGTGTAATTGGGATCAAAGGGTAGTGTGTGAAACCAAGGAGAATTGCATGGAGAAGATGAAGATCATCTTCCTTACAGCTGTAATATTTGTTTCTGATATAAACTAGACTGAAGCTGTGCTTAGTCCCGGAGACGTAGGCATCATTGTGACCGAACTCCGTCATCAAATCCTTGGTGTGTTCTTTCCTTTATTATCAGTCTTTTATGATCTTTGATTTGGTTTCTGTTTTCTGCATTCACTGCATACTATTCTTGGTTGTTTCTGGTTTTACAAGGGTCTGCTACTATAACAACCAGTATCCAGAGCTTACAAGGAAGATTGATGGGAATAGCGAAATTCGATATCGACAAGTTCAATGGCAAAAATGACTATGCTCTGTGGGGATTAAAGATGCATTGATAGTTCACCAAGGGCTTGATGAAGCTTTGGAGGGAGAGAGGAAGCTGCCAAGCACATTAAGTGCCAAAGAAAGAACAGAACTGTTAAATAAGGCTCACTGCGCCATTGTTCTGTGTCTTGGAGATAAAGTTCTTCGAGAAGTCTCTAAAGAAAAGTCTGCTGCGGCCATATGGTTGAAAATCTCTACATGACAAAGTCATTGGCGAATCGTCTATATCTCAAACAGAAACTCTACACCTTGAAGATGCAGCCTGGAACCTCAATTGAAGATCACATGGATGAGTTCAATAGGTTAATTCTTGACCTAGAGAACATTGAAATAAAAATAGATGATGAAGATCAAGCATTACTGTTGATTCGATCACTGAGCTCATATGAGCACCTTGCCGATACCCTAGTGTATGGGAGAGAATCTTTGTCACTTGAAGAAGTACAAGCTGCTTTGATATCAAAGGAACTAATCAAGAAGTCAGAAACTCAGGAAGCTGGTACTGGAGAGAGCCTCACGGCCAGGGGGAGGCAAGATAAGAAAGATCATAAAGGCAAGAATCGATCAAGATCAAAATCCAAGAAGAAGTTGAAGTGTTTCTTGTGTCATAAAGAAGGACACTTCAAGAAGGACTGTCCAAATCAAAAATCCAGCAAGAAGAACATGAATGAAGACAAATGGGATGTCTCTGTGGCATCAGATGGATACGAAAGTGCAGATGTCTTAGTGGCTGCTGAGTGCAAAGAAGAATCTGAGTGGGTAATGGACTCAGGGTGCTCTTTTCATATGTGCCCAAACAAACATTGGTTCTATGACTACCAACTGTTCGATGGGGGTCAAGTTGGGATGGGAAACAATGCAACATGTAAGGTTGTTGGTATGGGATCCATCAAGCTGAAATTGGATGATGGAACTGAGAAGATCCTAACAAGAGTGAGGCATGTACCAGACTTAAAAAGAAATGTGATCTCACTTGGAACCTTGGAAGAATATGGTTTTACCTTCAAAGTTGGAGATTCTATGCTGAAGGTAATAAAAGGATCTAGAGTAGTGATGAAGGGATACAGGAAGCATGGTCTCTATGTGCTGAAAGGGAACGGTGTCATTGGTAACTCATCTGTTGCTGTTGACACAAGCATGAGCAAAGGAAACTAATGGCATAAAATATTAGGTGGTCTACAAGAACTAGAGAAACAAGGACTGCTATGTGGAGACAAAGTAGAAGGGTTGGAATTCTGTGAGCACTGTGTGTTTGGGAAGCAAACCAAGGTGAAGTTTAACACAATAATCCATACAACCAAGGGCAAGCTCGACTACATACATTCAGATCTTTGGGGGGCCTCTAGAACACCTACTCATGGAGGAAACAGGTATTTTATCACCTTTGTTGATGACTTTAGTAGGAAAGTTTGGATATACCTGTTAAAAAGCAAAGATGAAGCCTTTGAGACCTTTGTACAATGGAAAACCAAAACTGAAATTCGGTGTGATAGGAAAGTAAAGGCTTTAAGGATAGATAATGGTCTTGAATATTGTGGGGACAAGTTCAATAAATATTGCAAAGAACATGGCATTTATAGGAACAAGACTGTTAGGCACACACCCTAACAAAATGGTTTGGCTGAAAGATTAAATAGAACCTTGCTAGAAAGAGTAAGGTGTTTGCTGTCAAATGCTGGTCTTTCTAAACAGTTTTGGGGTGAAGCTATCCACACAGCCTGTTATCTTATCAATAGAAGTCCATCAGCTGCCATTGACTTTAAAATTCCTCAAGAAATGTGGAATGGTAGTCCTGCTGATTACAAAAACCTGAAAATCTTTGGTTGCCCTGCCTATTACCATGTTAATGAGGGCAAGCTTGAACCAAGGGCAAAGAAAGGTTTGTTTATGGGGTATCCAGATGGAGTAAAAGGTTATAGGATATGGTGCTTTGAGAGCAAGAGATGCATCATAAGCAGGGATGTAACCTTCCATGAAGCTGACATGTTCAAACCTAGGCAAGGAACTGAAACAGCTGATGCTCAAGAGAAGTCAAGGCTTGAGGTGGAGCTGGAAGCAGCAAGAGGTAAACAGAAAATCCTTGATGCTGATGATTCACAGGAACACAATACAACAGAACATATTGAAACTGACTCTGCTGATACATCAATCAATGACTATATGATGGTTAGAGACAGAGAGAAGAGGATAATCAAACCAACTTAAAGGTTTGGTTATGCCGATCTAACAGCTTATGCATTGAATGCTGCCTACTTGGAGGTACAGGAAGATCCTAAATCCTTCAAGGAAGCAATGAACTGTAAGGAGCATAAAAAATGGAGCTTGGCTATGGAAGAAGAAATGGAGTTATTGCACAAAAATAAAAATTGGTGCGTGGGGGAAAAACCAAGTGGAGTTAAGCTTGTAGGTAGCAAATGGATATTCAGAAAGAAAGAAGGAATTCCCACAATAGAACCTCCAAACACTAGTGGAAATAATGTAATATACGGGAACGTTTTACGTCAGTTGACCATATGTTTGACGTTAAAAATGAGGTGATGGCAGTTTTGTAAATATCAGACTTCATTAATTCAATTTTAACATCAGTTGTTGTAAGGACTGACGTTAAAAGTAAAGTGACTCACTTTTAACGTCAGTTCAATAAACAACTGACGTTAAAAGTGAACCTTTTAACGTCAGTTCTTCATTGAACTTACGTTAAAAGTGAGTCACTTCACTTTTAACTTCTGTTCTTTCATCAACAGACGTTAAAGGTTATTTTAATAAATTTTTTTATCTAGTATACGTACCCTTCCGCATTGCCTTCCTCAAAGTTTCAGTTTCACAATTGCTTTGATGTTTTGTGTTTCTGTTTTGAAAACTAAAATATATGTGCGAAGTATAAGTTGAATCAATAACCCAAATCGGATCTCATTCATGAAGTGTAATACAGACTGATACAGAAGATTGAAAGGGTTTAAAATCCTATAAAAAGTTACATTGAAAGGGTTTAAAATCCTAAACATTTGTTGAGGCTTTGTTCCCTTCACGGGTGAGCAAGAGAGGAGAGTCGAGCGACCGAGTTTTCCAGAGCGGCTGAGCAAGGGTGCACCCGATCTGTTTCAGCAATGGTCTTGGAACAGTCATTTGCTTCCAAAGTTGCCGATTCTCCGGAAAGATGATAAGGTGAGCAACTCACATTATGTGATTTACACAACCTTATCACCCATGTTATGTGATTTACACAACCTCAGAAGTTGTTTGACCATTAAGACAAAGATCTTTGAGTCTAGGAATAGGAAGAAAGAGTGATGAAGTTAATCTCCATGGCAGAGCCATATTGTGAAGCAGAAAATTAAAAGGATGGAAGGAAGCTATTTATAGGAGCAGGGGATGAAGTTACTAAGCTATTCTGATTTTCTTGAAAACTTATCTATAAACTTAATGCTCATTAAGAGGATTAAGTTACAAGGTGCATGGGTAAGTAGCACAGTAGTCAAAGGAATGAATGTTGTTGCAGAAACTTATACACCTTTAACGTCAGTTGTTTAATACAACTGGCGTTAAAAGTGTTTTTAAAATAAAAAATATTTATTTTTAACGTTAGTTTTTTATACAACTGACGTTAAAAATGTTATTTTTACTTCAGTATAATAAATAGCTGACGTAAATAATCCTATATATTATAAACGTGCAGAATGAATATTGGAAATAATGTAATATACGGGAACTTGGCAGTCATAAACAAGTTGTGTAAAGAACTATTTGCGTCAGTTGTGTAAAGAACTTCTGTAAATATTAAACAAGTTTATTTTTAATGAAGATTAAAAATAAACTTGTGTAAATATTAAACAAGTTTATTTTTAATCTTCATTAATTAGCTTGAATTAGTAAACATATTCTTGTGAAAATTAAAATAAATAAACACTTAACATAAAAGTGTTATATGTATAATCAAATCGTATCTCATTGAAGCGATTCATAAGTTACAATTACATGATTAAAAGATAAAAAATTTCTGCAACATAGCACTAAAATATTAAAAAGTTTCTGCTTCAACATCAATTTCTTCTCAGTTATGTCCTCAGAAACTCCAATGGATGCATCGATCCCCTCCCTCATTTGATGAAGTCCTTGATGCTCCATCTGTGCTTTATCCACAGTCACTTGGGGAGGAGATGGAATAAAGTCAGGGAGTCGTATTATGTGATTTACTCAACCTCAGAAGTTTTTTGACCATTAAGACAGAGACCTTTAAGTCTAGGTATAGGAAGAAATAACAAAAGTCTCAAATGTGATAGAACCATATTGTGAAGGAATAGAAAACGCACGAAATATAGAGGAAAAGAAGAGGCTGTATTTACAGACTGATACAAAAGAATGGCACTTTATATAGAGAATAGAGTCTCTCTGATTTTCTTGAAAACTTATCTATAAACTTAATGCTCATTAAGAGGATTAAGTTACAAGGTGCATGGGTTAGCACAGTAGTCAAAGGAATGAATTTTTTTGCAGAAACTTATACACTTTTAACGTCAGTTGTCTTCAACAACTGACGTTAAAAGTGATTTTAAAATAAAAAATATTTATTTTTAACGTCGGTTGTTTAATACAACGGACGTTAAAAGTTTGATTTTTACTTCAATTAAATAAATAGTCAAAGGAATTAATGTTTTTGGATAAACGTCTACACTTTTAACGTCAGTTTCTTAAAACAACTGACGTTAAATATATGACCTTTAACGTCAGTTTTTACAAACAACTGATGTCAAATGTTGTTTTATTTTGGTTTACACCCGCGCGCCTTCTGCACTTCACTCTGTACGTCTCTTTTCTCTTTTCATCACGCTCAACCCTCACTCTCAACCCTCACTCTCACTCTCACTCTCACTCTGACTCTGCCCTAATCGCGAGCTCATCTCCACCGCAACCACCACGAGGGCTTCTTCGCCACCACCGTGAGGTACACTCTAAACCCTAACTCTGTCTTTCCATTCATTCTTTGCAATAACTTGACATCTCTCTTTCCTCTTCCCGTGCACTAACTCTCCTTGTCCCTCTGCTCTCAGTAACCACATCGAACGTTGGCCACCACTCGAGCTCCCCTCCCCACCACCCCGCGAGCACCTATTTCTGGTGAGTCTTTAGGGCACATTTTTTTATTTTTGGTTTTGAGTGTATGTTGAAACTGTAGTCTCAGTAGTTGAAACTTGAAACCGTGAGTTTGAGTTGTTTGGAATGTCTCTATTTTTTGTTTTGAGTGCATGTTGCTCTGCTGGTTGATCTGTCACGGACGTGATGCTCATCACGGCTAGGCCGTGATCAGTTCTGCTTGTGATTATGCGGTTCGATTGGCACGTTACGGCCGTGATGGACATCACCGCCAGGCCGTGACCGATGCTTGGCAATCTTCAAAAACTATAGTTTTCAATCTCCCGTATTGTCCTTATATTGGATATATGTTTTGTATATCTACAGGACCTATCTAGTTATGGATCGTAGTTGGATGGTTTGTAAGTGCACTAGTGCTGAGTATTTGAAGGGGGTGGGAGAATTTATAGAATTTTCTCAAAGGAATGTTCCTAATAGTAATGGAATGTTCTGTTGTCCTTGTGTCAAGTGTTTGAATACGAGGAAATGTACGGTGAAGGATATACGTACTCATTTGATTTGTGAAGGGATTTGCTTGAGTTATACAAGATGGATATGGCATGGTGATGTGTTGCTGAGTAGTACGGCAAGTATCTCCCAAAGTGAGGACGTTGACGAAGATATGGAGGATGATCGAGTAGAGGACATGATCCGTGATATTTGACAAGAATCTTTTCATCGAGCTCATGTGTATGATAGGTTGTGCGGTGATGCGGATAAGCCTTTATATCCAGGGTGTACTACTCATACACGGTTGTCGGCGGTGCTAAAATTGGTTTATGTGAAGGCGAGAAATGGTTGGACCGATAAAAGCTTCACGGAATTGCTTGAAGTGTTGAAAGACTTGCTTCCGGAGAACAACACATTGTCTGACCGTAACTATGAGGCCAAGAAGGTATTGTGTCCTATGGGTATGGAGTATAAGAAGATACACGCATGCCCCAATGATTGCATATTGTACACCGGTGTTCATGAAGACAATCACGATTGCCCCAAATGTGGGTTATCACGATGCAAAGTGAAGGGTGGTGGTGATGATGATGATCTTGATGATGTGAGAAAAAACGGTCCTTCTGCGAAGGTGTTATGGTATCTTCCAATAATTCCAAGGTTCAAGCGATTGTTTGCCAATGCTAAAGATGCGAAGAATCTTAGATGGCATAATGATGAGAGGAAACGTGATGGAAAGGTTTGTCATCCTGCTGATTCTATGCAATGGAAGAATATTGATACTATGTTTCTGGATTTCGCCGATGAGCCAAGAAACCTAAGGCTTGAACTTGCTACGGATGGAATGAATCCTTATGGTAACATGAGTAGTATTCATAGTTCATGTCCCGTTCTGTTGGTAATTTACAACATGCCCCTTGGTTGTGCATGAAGCCCAAATACATGATGTTGTCTATGATGATTTCGGGCCCAAAGCAACCGGGAAATGACTTATATGTTTATCTACGTCCCTTGATTGAAGACTTGAAAACGCTGTGGGTGGAAGGTGTTGATGTAGTTGATGGGTATTCTCATGAGACTTTCAAGCTTCGTGCCATGTTATTTTGCACCATCAACGACTTTCCAGCATACGGTAACTTGTCCGGGTACAGTGTCAAGGGGCATAAAGCATGCCCTATATGTGAAGAAGGCACATGCTACACTCAGTCGCATCATGGAAAGAAGACGGTTTACCTTGGGCATCGGAGATTTCTTTGACGTGATCACCCATATTGTAAGATGAAAAAAGCTTTTAATGGATGCCAAGAGACAGAAGAAGCGTCGGCGGCCTTAATTGGAGAGCAGGTTTATCAGAGGGTAAAGGGCATCGATGGTATATTCGGCAAGTCCAAAAAGAAAGGTAAAGCTGCTGAGAAAAACATATGGAAGAAGAGGTCGATATTCTTTGATCTTCCATACTGGCGCAAGCTTGATGTCAGACACTGTATTGATGTGATGCATGTGGAGAAAAATGTGTGTGATAGTGTGATCGGGATGCTTCTCAACATTCAGGGCAAGACAAAGGATGGTGTGAATGCTCGTCTCGACCTCGTTGCTATGGGTATACGAGAGCAGTTAGCTCCAGTTGTTGAGGATGGTAAGCGGACTTATTTTCCGCCAGCAGGTCCTACTTTGTCAAAAAAAGAGAGACAAAGTTTCTGCGGGTGTCTTCAGGGCATCAAAGTTCCACATGGTTACTCTTCAAATATGAAGAGGCTTGTCTCTAGTGATCTTAAATTGGTTGGCTTAAAGTCTCATGATTGTCACATCTTGATGCAACAACTTCTGCCCGTTGCTATTCGTGGTATTGCTCCAAAAAATGTGAGACATGCCATTACTCGGTTGTGCTCATTCTTCAATTCTATATGTAGCAAAGTCGTTGACCCCCGTATGTTGGATGACTTGGAAGTTGAGGCTGCTACGATCTTGTGCCAATTGGAGATGTATTTTCCTCCTTCCTTTTTCGACATAATGGTTCACTTAATTGTTCATTTGGTGAGGGAGATTAGATTATGTGGGCCGGTTTTTGAGATGGATGTACCCAGTTGAGCGCTACATGAAGATCTTGAAAGGGTACATGAAGAATCCTCATCGTCCGGAAGCATCTATTGTTCAAAGTTATGTTGCAGAAGAAGCTATTGAGTTTTGTTCGGACTACCTTCATAACACGGATCCTATAGGGGTTCCTAAGCCTCGGCATGATGAGATCAGATGTCAAGGTAAGGGTACACATGGCTTAAGAATTAATAGCAAGGATCGGGAGGAAGTGCTTCAAGCACATTTGTATGTATTGAACAACATCGAATGTGTTCAGCCTTTCTTATTTGAACATAAAAGAAAAGTCAATCAAGAAAACCCTCGAATGAGCGAAAGGTGGTTGTTGAACAAGCATAACAAGACTTTCTTACCATGGTTCAAGGAAGAAATGCTTAAGGATGGTAGTACTGCTTCTGATGACGTAAGATGGCTAGCACGTGGGCCTAGCTTCAACGTCATATGTTGGAGTGGATACGACATAAATAACTTTTCCTTTTATACAAAGGAACAAGATAACAAGAGTACCATGCAAAATAGTGGGGTTATGATCGTGGCCGAAGCAATGCACTTCTCTAGTGCAAAGGACACAAAACCCGTTAAAGCACCGACACCTTACTTTGGATATATTGAAGATATTTGGGTGCTCGATTACATTAAGCTTACGGTGCCGATTTTTAAATGTAAGTGGGTTGATAGTAACGGTGGTGTACAAACCGACGAATTGGGGTTCACATTGGTAGACCTCAACAAGTTAGGTCATATAAATGAGCCTTTCATAATGGCTTCCCAAGCAAAACAAGTGTTCTACATCACTGATCCTTCTAACAAAAGGTTGTCCGTGGTTCTCCAAGGAAAAAGCATGTATAATGGTAGTGATGAAAATGAAGATTCAAATCTTGATATTCCTGAGACTCCTTCTTTTTCAACAAACATGCCTACTATAATCGAGGAGACACAGGTGGACGATGTACATGCCACTCGTGATGATCATCACGAAGGGATATTGATATAGGTAGTTTAAACTTAGTATACATTTATTTTAATTTATATTTATGTATTTATTTTGAGTTATAACCTATGTTAATAAATATATATTGTTTCTGAACAGGCATACATATGGATCATTGTTCCATTTTTCCTTTGCAATTCTGTAATGTGTGTGATATTCTGTGTTACTGGGATATTTACTGAATGCAGGGATAGCTGAGGGGAGTGATATTTTAAAACTGAATTTAAAAAAAAAAAAATCTATTAACGTCAGTTGTATCAAACAATTGACGTTAATAGTATTTTATAAAATATACAGTACACTATTAACGTTAGTTGTGTAAAATAACTGACGTTAAAATTAAAACCTTTAACGTCAGTTTCGTTATAACAACTGACGTTAGTTTAACAAAATTAACGTCCGTTGTCTTAAAGAACTGACGTTAATAGTTTTATGTTTAACGTCAGTTGTTTAAACAACTGACGTTAATTTTGACAAAATTAACGTCAGTTGTGTTAAAGAACCAACGTTAATAGTTTTATATTTAACGTCAGTTCTCAACTGACGTTAAAATTTTAACTTTTAACGTCAGCTGTATTTACGTCGGTCAGTATTCTGACGTAAAAAATCAATTTTAACTGACGTAAAAATCACTTATTGCACTAGTGAAAGTTCAAAGCAAGGCTGGTTGCTAAAGGGTTTACTCAAAAGGAAGGGGTGGACTTCAATGAAATTTTTTCTCCGGTAGTAAAACATTACTCCATAAGAGTACTTCTTGCCATGGTAACCAAGTTTGATCTCTATCTTGAACAGATGGATGTAAAAACTGCATTCTTACATGGTGAGTTGGAGGAAATGATATATATGAAACAACCAGAGGGCTTTGAAATTAAAGGGAAGGAAGATTGGGGCTGCGTGTTGCAAAGATCCCTATACGGTCTAAAACAGTCCCCAAGGCAGTGGTATAAACATTTTCACAGTTTCATGATAAGTCTCAAATACAAAAGAAGCAACTTTGAAAGTTGTGTCTACTACAAGAAGCTGACTTCAAGTGAGTATATCTATCTTCTGCTGTACGTGGATGATATGATAATAGCTTGCAAAAGCATATCAGAAATAGATGGACTTAAGAAGTTGTTGAAAGCTGAATTTGAGATGAAGGACTTAGGCCCGGCTAAAAGAATTCTTGGCATGGACATCCAAAGAAACAAAGAAGCAGGAATTCTCACAATCACTCAAAAGGGATACCTTGAGAAGGTATTGAACAGGTTCAACATGAAAGAGTCAAAGCATGTGAGCATTCCTATTGCAGCTCACTTCAAATTATCAGTTGAGGATTGTCCTAAAACAACTCAAGAAGTCAAGGAGATGGAAAGCATTCCATATGCAAGTGCTGTAGGTAGCCTTATGTATGCTATGGTCTGCACTAGGCCAGACATAGCTTATACTATCAGCATAATTAGTAGATACATGGGAAATCTTGGTTACCAACATTGGATGGCTGTAAAGGAAGTTCTCAAGTACCTTAAAGGCTCGATTAACACAGGTTTAGTGTATGGAAAAGGAGATCAGAATTCAGGTGGAGCTCAAGGATATGTAGACTCTGATTTTGATGGAGACCGAGATAAAAGAAGATCTTTAACATGTTATGTATTCACTCTGTTTGGCAATACAGTAAGCTGGAAAGCATCACTACAACACATTGTGGCTTTATCCACAACTGAAGCTGAATACATTGGAGTAACTGAAGCTGTTAAAGAGGCTTTATGACTAAGAGGCTTGGTGAATGAATTAGGGATTCCTTAGGATAATATTGATGTATTTTGTGACAATCAAAGTGCAATTCACCTGTGTAAAAATCACACCTATCATGAGAGAACCAAACACATAGATATTAGAATGTATCGGATTCGGGATGTCATATATGATGGGAAGGTACGATTGAAGAAAGTTCCTACCTCAGACAATCCTGCAGACTTTATCACAAAGGTGGTTCCTGCGAGCAAGTTTAGGCATTGCCTAAACATGCTTAATATGGCAGATATTTGAAGCAATTGGACAAGGATAGCACAGCATGAAGATCAGTGTATCGGATTCAATTACAGAATTTCCAAGGTGAAGATTGTTGCAAGTGGTGGCATATTCCATCATAGCAGTTATTCTCTAACTAACTAAACTGTATTCTGTTTTTTGGGATTCTTCCTTTTCTTCCCTCAGTTTTAGGGAGTCTCTTGTAATCCTTATATACTGATTTGATAAAGTATATAAAGACACAGCAGTGAGGTTTAGAACTGACTTGATTAGAATTGCAATAGGCGAGTAGAAAGAAATTTTCATTGTCTAAGTGCTCGGGTGTAATTGGGATCAAAGGGTAGTGTGTGAAACCAAGGGAAATTGCAGGGAGAAGAAGAAGATCATCTTCCTTACTGCTGTAATATTTGTTTCTGATATAAACTGGACTGAAGCTGTGCTTAGTCCCGGAGACGTAGGCATCACTGTGGCCGAACTCCGTCATCAAATCCTTGGTGTGTTCTTTCCTTTATTATCAGTCTTTTATGATCTTTGATTTGGTTTCTATTTTCTGCATTCGCTGCATACTATTCTTGGCTGTTTCTGGTTTTACAAGGGTCTGCTACTATAACAATTCTCCTAGGGTAGATTTCGGTCTCTCATAGGAAAAATGGGTTAGAGAATTTTGTTGAATTTAAGCTCTTATAGTTTGATCATATAGGTCCTAGAGAACTTAAATCAAGTGTTAGAATTCAAAAATGGCACAAAAACATCAAACCCTTTTATCTTCTTAGTTTCGCCCAGCTGGGTATAGGGTTTTGTGTTCCATTTTTTTTTCATTCAAACACTTCAATGCAACTCATTAAGGCCTTATGAAGATGAGAAAATAAATTAAACTTCATAAGCTTTAAACACATAATAGTTCATGGTTCAAGTTCATGAAGGCATGGAAATGGGTTTCAAATCAATATGATCATGAAGAAGAAGATAAACTCAATAGGAAAGCATGATCAAGATCAAGGGATTTTACCTTAAGTGATGAAGGAAATGAAATGATCTTGATGAACTTTGTTGAAACTTCTCCACACAACAAGCTTAGATCTTAAGTTTTGTAAGATGAAAATGAGAAAATGGGATTGTGTAGAATGGGGGTACCGTGGGTTTGGGTAGATTAACAGGAGAAGATATTTTGCTAATTAGGGTGTGTTTGGATCATTAGGATCTAGATAATAGGTTTTAGGTATTATAATAATATATATTAAGGTGTAATCATGATTTAAAAGTTATGATGTGACAAAATTTCCCAAGTCCCATCAATCACTTTTATTATCTCAGCTCCTCATTATCTCTACAACACATCTCGATCTGTCGTTTACCTGTCTTAAAGTTCTTACGCGTGTTTCGTTTGATTATTTCACCCGAATAAAATATAATATTTATTTAAGAGCGAAAATTTGGAAATGACCCATATCTCTTAAAAAGGGATAAAAATCATTGATATTTCGTTCACAAGTCAAAATTAGGTTTTCTGATAAGTAAGTTTATACTGTCAGTAAAAATGTAGACCGGGTTTCGTCTGAATTTTCAATCCAGAATTTTACTGGAACTTTTCACCACAAAAAATGATCTAGATATGATTTGGTTTTAGTAAAAAATCATTTTCTAGGTTTCGGATAAAAATTTAAACATATTAATATCTTTATAGATATTGGAAAGCGTTGAAAAATCGGGGTGTTACATTACTACCCCACTTAAAAAAAAATTCATCCTCGAAATTACGCACCTGGAAAAAGATCAGGATATCGTAATTTCATCTTGTCCTCAGCTTCCCATGTTGCTTCTCTGGTTGTCTCGTCCCAAATAACCTTGACTATGGAAATTTATTTACCTCTGAGCTGCTTAATCATCTTATCCTCGATTCGTACAGGTGAAGTCTCATAAGACAAGTTTTCTTTTAATTGTACTACATCGGGTTCAATTACATGCAGTGGATCAGGAATATTCTTCCTCAGTTGTGAGACATGGAACACATTATGAATGTTTGAAAGAAAAGTTGGTAAAGCAATTTGGTAAGCTACAAGACCAATACGGCGAAGAATTTGGTAAGGTTCAATGAATAAAGGAGTGAGTTTTCTGGACTTTATGACCCTACCTACCCCAGTCGTGGGTGTGACTCTCAGAAATACGTGTTCACCTTCTTGAAATTCGAGAGGTCGTCTTCTCTGATTTGAGTAACTCTTCTGTCTGCTTTGAGTTGATTTCATTCGTTCACGGATTTGTATAACCTTTTCCATCATTGGTTGCACAATCTCGGGACCGAGAATCATGCTTTCTCCATCTTGGTACCAACACAACGGTGTTTGGCATTTTCGCTCATACAAAACCGCATACGGAGCCATCCCTATGCTTGCATGAATACTGTTATTGTACGTAAATTCAATCAGTGGTAAAAGATCATCCCAACTTCCACGATGATATAAAACACATGCTCTCATCAAGTCTTCTAATGATTGAATTGTCCTCTCCGTTTGTCCATCCGTTTGAGGATGATATACTGAACTTAAACGCAATTTTGTTCGTATTGCTTGATGTAAACTTCCCCAGAAACGTGAAGTGAATTTCGAATCTCGATCTGAAACGATACTCGAAGGTACTCCATGAAGTTTGATCACTTCCTTGATGTAAACATCAGTTAGCTTTTCCACGGTGTAATTGGTCTTGACAGGCAGGAAATGTGCAGATTTAGTTAACCTGTCAACGATTACCAAAATTAAATCAAAACCTTTGGAAGTTCTGGGTAAACATACTACGAAATCCATTGATATCCTATCCCACTTCCATTCAGGTACATCCAACGACGTAAGCATTCCTCCAGGTCGTTGATATTTTACCTTTGCTTTTTGACAAGTCAGACATGATGCCACATACTCCGCTACTTGCTTTTTCATGCCTGGCCACCAAAACCTTTGTTTTAGATCTTGATACATCTTAGTTGATCCAGGATGAATACTTAATTTGCTCTTGTGTGATTCTTCGAGAATCATCTTCTTCATCTCAGGATTATCTGGTACACAGATTCTTCCTTTGCATCTTAAGATGTTATCTGATCCCAAGCAAAACTCGGTAACTTTTCCTTTTTCCATTAAGTCTTTCTTCTCTTGAATGAATGCAACCACAGCTTGTTGCTCTCGGATTTCTTCCATCAGTCCACTAGAAATATTTATCATTCCTAAACTGATTTTCTCATGGCTTACTTCCATAATTAAATTGAGATCACGAAACTTCTCAATTAATTCGAGTTCGTTTACCATCATAGTTGAGATATGAATGGTTTTTCGGCTTAGTGTATCGGCCATTACGTTCGCTTTTCCTGAATGGTATTGCAACGTGAAGTCATAATGTTTTAGAAACTCCATCCATCGTCTTTGCCTCATGTTGAGCCTTTTTTTTGGTCAAACAAGTTCTTCAAACTATTGTGGTCACTAAAAACATCAAACTTGGCTCCATAAAGATGGTGTCTCCACATTTTTAGTGCAAAAACCACAGCATCTAACTCTAGATTGTGCGTCGGATAATTCTTCTCATGAGTCTTCAATTGACGTGACGCATAGGCTACAACCTTCCGATGTTGCATTAACACACAGCCTAAACCTTGATGTGAAGCATCGCAATATACTTCATAAGATTCAACTGGTTTAGGCAGTATTAGTACTGGTGAAGTTGTCAATCGTCCATTTATCCTTTGAAAGCTTTCCTCGCATTTCGCAGTCCAGACAAAAGGTTGATATTTCTTTGCAAGTTAAGTCAAAGGTGCTACTATTTTTTGAAAAACCTTCAATGAACCTCCGATAATAGCTAGCTAAACCAACAAAGCTTCAAATTTTCGTCACCATCTTTGGTCTTTCCCAAGAAAGTACAACTTCTAATTTCGCAAGATCTACTGTAATTCCTTCTTTAGTGATCATGTGCCCTGAGAACTTCACTTCTTCGAGCCAAAACTCGCATTTGGAAAGTTTTGAGTACAACACCTTCTCACGTAAGATTTGTAGAACTTGCCGTAGATGTTCTTTATGTTCCTCGTGACTCTTCGAGTAAATGAGAATATCATCGATGAACACTACGACGAACCTATCGAGAAACGGACGAAAAATTCGATTCATGTAGTCCATGAAAACAGCAGGCACATTCGTCACCCCAAAAGGCATTACGAGATACTCATAATGTCCATAACGAGTTCTAAACGCCATACTTGGTATATCGTCCGTCTTCACCCTTATTTGGTGATAACCCATCCTTAGATCGATCTTTGAGAATACCATAGCTCATCTCAATTGATCCATCAGATCGTTGGTTACTTTCGGAAAATACTTATTATTTTGGTTATGTTTGAAAACTCGCATAAATAAAATTTCTTTTCAACCTGAATATAACATAACACTCATATATATATATATATATATATATATATATATATATATATATATATATATATATATATATAAACATAAATATATCTATGCATCATCATTATAATTACACCTGCAGTTTCACCTACATCAGGACCCTTATAGTTATGGATCATTAGTCTTGAGTTTTCTAACCGTTTTCAAGAAATACATACAGACATATACAACATCAGAATAAGAAGTTCGACAGGGACACCGCTAATACAAAAAGGCTTGACTCTCATCAGTCGAATATACAAACCAAGTAAAGTTAACACTACCTCAAAAAAAAACTATAATCAACCTAAGCTGGTCATCTAGTGGAATCCATTAGGGAAACCTCCATGGTCATCCCCAGGATCAGAAGGGTCAGGAGACACAACGCCTACAGCCTCATCCACTACTGGACCAACCTCCTCATCCAGCAGGTGGTATTCAGGCACCACTCCCTCCTCCTTAGCCGGATCTTCCTCTCCTCCATATAGAATTATGGGAGCAGGCATCTCTGGTGCTGGAGATACTGGTGCTACTCCGGATATGACCTGCAGTGGTGGTGGCTTGTGGTATTTGTTCCCCGTCTCCACTAGACTCCTTAGAAACATCCAAATCGGTGGTAGCGGTACTTCAACTATCTCCACACGCTACGTACATGAGGTTATCCCTGCCTCGACTCCCTTTGTAGATAGTAATGACCCGGTATAAGTAGTTCTTCGTGCCCCGGGATGGATCACTCAAGCGCCAGCTTTGTCCCGGAACTCAAAGGTGTGGGCCAGGAAGTCCGAATGAATCATGTTGTGAAGGGGATCCATCTATGTATGTATAATAAAATACCACAACATAGAATCAAAGCAAGAGAAATAATGCAAAGGTGAGTTACCAATATATGAGTTTAAATCATAGCAATCAAATACTTAACATCACAGAAACATCATCAATATAATAATAACAATACATAGTATGAAAATTATAAATATCTCAAAAGGATTTAAAACCAAAAGTGTTTCATAAATTATGTCTTAGCACTTCAATATCCACTTTCTAGATTTTCAATCTCCGGAGATCCTAACTTCCCTTCATCGAGCATGATAGGCCGCGATAATGCCTATAAAAACAATTGATTCGTGTTGGGTGGCCTCTCAACTGGGTCCTTTCCCCAATTGTTCTAGGGTATCGCGTCTCACCTAAATAATATAGAATAGTCCCTGATATAGTACATTTCGAGTAGGGGTACCGATTTTCACAACCCGAGGTTGCTATGCCTCAGATATCATGTGGGTTTTCGAACCGGAAGGTCTCTTAAGACCCAAAGATAAAGAGCATGTCTTTGGTCCGTAACTATCCAGTTTGTTAGTTCACCCTGTGTGACACTGTTGCTCGATAGACAACGGCACGTCTGCCAGCTCATCTTTTCAGATATTCATTAGTCTTTTAATATCAACTAGGAATCTTAAAACATCATTAAAGATTTTAAAGTCTCTTACTCAACGAACACTAGTCCGACGTCTCGGAATTCTAGGTTCTTATCAGTAGGAATGCTAGTTCGGCTTCCCTGAAATCGGAAAACGGTCCGAATTTCAGCACTGTAGTTTAGTTCCTTTCTTTTCTTCTCTTTTCACCTCCCAAAGAAAGCCATCATCATCATTTATCAACTTTTATGTGTTCATGTACTTTTGATAAATTAATTTTTCTTTTTTTAATCAGCAATGACTAATGTCACGCTTCAACTAGTCTCAGTCAAACAATAATAAAGCAATTACATTCATCAGATATATAATTTATATAACTCAGCAACATATAATATATTTGCCATAGTAAATCGATATAAACCCAAAATACTTTAAACCAACACAAACATTTCATATAACTAAGTATATGACTACTGGGAACTCCTCAGGCATACTGCCTTTACCTCTGAAAGTTGAGTTTCTTGTTTTGAAAGTAATCACGTGAGCTTCAGTTTCCTCCACACAGTCTCAAACAACGAGTTATTCAATGATTCCTTCACAAAACATCATAGTACAAGTTAAGTTTTGAAGAAATCCTACTAATTCTCCTAGGGTAGATTTCGGCCTCTAATAGGAAAAATGGGTTAGAGAATTTTGTTGAATTTAAGCTCTTAGAGTTTAATCATATAGGTCCTAGAGAGCTTAAATCTAGTGTTAGAATTCAAAAATGGCACAAAAACATCAAACCCTCTTCTCTTCTCAGTTTCGGCCAACAGGGTATAGGATTTTGGGTTCCATTTTTATTTATTTTTCATTCAAACACTTCAATGCAACTCACTAAGGCCTTATGAAGATGAGAAAATAAATTAAACTTCATAAGCTTTAAACACATAAGAGTTCATGGTTCAAGTTCATGAAGGCATGGAAATGGGTTTCAAATCAATATGATCATGAAGGAGTAGATAAACTCAATAGGAAAGCATGATCAAGAACAAGGGATTTTACCTTAAGTGATGAAGGAAATGAAATGATCTTGATGAACTTGGTTGAAACTTCTCTACACAACAAGCTTAGCTCTTAATTTTTGTAAGATGAAATATATTTTAAGGTGTAATCATGAATTTAAAAGCTATGATGTGACAAATTTTCACAAGTCCCATCAATCACTTTTATCATCTCAACTCCTCATTATCTCTGCACCACATCTCGTTCTGTCGTTTGCCCGTCTTAAAGTTCTTACGCGTGTTTCATTTGATTTTTTCACCCAAATAAAATATAATATTTATTTTAGAGCGAAAATTTGGAAATGAACCATATCTCTTAAGAAGGGATAAGAATCATTGATGTTTCGTTCACGAGTCAAAATTAGGTTTTCTGAACAGTAAATTTATACTGTCAGTGAAAAGTTCCAGTAAAATTTTGGGTTGAAAATTCAGACGAAACCCGGTCTGGGGGGGGGGAGGGCGGGGGTTGGGTAGATAAATAGGAGAAGATTATTTTACTAATTAGGGTGTGTTTGGATCATTAGGATCTAGTTAATAAGTTTTAGGTAACATAAAAATATATTTTAAGATGTAATCATGAATTTAAAAGCTATGATGTGACAAATTTTCACAAGTCCCATCAATCACTTTTATCATCTCAACTCCTCATTATCTCTGCACCACATCTCGTTCTGTCGTTTGCCCGTCTTAAAGTTCTTACGCGTGTTTCATTTGATTTTTTCACCCAAATAAAATATAATATTTATTTTAGAGCGAAAATTTGGAAATGAACCATATCTCTTAAGAAGGGATAAGAATCATTGATGTTTCGTTCACGAGTCAAAATTAGGTTTTCTGAACAGTAAATTTATACTGTCAGTGAAAACGCCTGATAGGGTTTAAATCTCGAATTTTCAACCCAAAATTTTACTGGAACTTTTCACCATCAAACATGATCTAGATATGCTTTGGTTTTAGTAAAAAAAACATTTTCTAGGTTTCGTATAAAAATATAAAAATATAAAAATATACATACCTTTACAGATATTGGAAGGCATTGAAAAATCAGGATGTTACATTAATGGTGAGAAGTTAATCAAGTCATTCATCTATCTAATATATATGTACTCATATGACTTGATTAATCACTTTCCTTTAACCACATAGATTGCTTTTGTTACTAAAATGAAGCAAGGTCTTCAACTCAGATTGCATCCATGATTGCTTAGCTTACCAAGCTACTTGTTCCATCTTAAACTAAAGCAAAATGTAGTGAAATAACCATTGTCATTTAGGCTGAGACGAATTCTGATTAAGACGTTGATGTAAGTTATGTTTGAAAACGTGGAAGTTGCTGCTTTGTAACTTCAAAATCAAAAGCCAATGGTAGGCTCAAATGGTTTTTGAGAACCAAGAGGAAGCCGCGGTTGCCATGGCAAGGCTGTCAAACGAATCCGGGACCTTCAAGCTTCTCCGATGGAAATTTTCTGTGGTTTCTCCCTATTTTTTCATTCAAAGTCTGTCCTCAAATTTTTTGCTTTTATTTTCTAGGAGACCAAAGTTGAAGCTTAAGGGTGTGTTTGCTTCACAGTTGAAATTGGTCAATGGTCACCAAGGTTTTTCCTCCTTCACAATGGATGCAATTTCTTTTTTTTTTTTTTTACAAAAGTGCCATTGAAAACACATGTTTGTTACCAAACCCAGTATCAGTAGTTTCCAAAAGTAGGCTTAAATTTGTTGCTTTCAGTTGAAACATTATTCAACCAAGTACATTGTGATCAGAGAATGTGTGCTTTTATGTCCGTTTTCACGTAATAAACAGGACTTCACTAGTGGAATTCTCTTAAAACTGTGCAGATGGAATGTAATGCATATATAAATGCATGTAAATAGCATTATTTAAATTTGGGAGAGACAACTTTAAGGATAATCAAAGTGTTGTTGATTTCGTTGCTTACCCTAGAATTCTAATAACTGTCCTAACAACCCTGATTGTGATTGTCAGTAAAATGAGAGAATTTACAAGTAAAGAAACTCGAGGTCCAAGAGACTGGTTTTTGTATGATCGATTATTGTGATAATCAATTATAATTGGAATCTTTCTTTTGTTTGGGTCTACTATTTTTTTTATTATAAAAAATTGAATCAAATTTATAACATTACTATGAAAAGATGCCAAAAGAATATAAGATTCATGTAAGCTTGAAATGAGTGGAGTCAACGTTGTTTCCACATTTTCAAATAAAATTTCAAAATTATATAAATAATGAATATTAATTAAATAAATAATTAAACATGTTAATTAAATTTGTTTCTACAACCTACTATGTTAGTCCATACGTGGTCAGATAAAGTCGTTCGGGTTTGGTGGGGGTAAGAACGAAAAGTGAGCGTAGTTGGGAAAAATAATCACAATCTCATAATCCAAGAGTCCAATTCGAGGTAAAGAAATTCGATGTCCAAGAGACCGGTTTCAATATGAAGAACTCTGAGCATTAATGGTTTCCATCAAACCCGACGGCATCAAATATACGAGAACCAGTGAGAGGTAACACAATCTAACGGATGGTAGATATCAAGACTCGGCCCCTGTTTATTTTATTAGATTCCCTTCAAAATCCTATAAAATAAAAGCTTGTGCTTTATAAATTTTTTTTTGCACCTAGAAAATCATCGGTCGATAGTCGAAAATTAATCTCTTTCGAGATGTAAAGATTACCATCTCTCTTAACAAAGCATTTTCCATATACATAATATGAATCGAACATTAACAACGTGCTTCAAGAACTCCGCTTTAATTTACTAAGTGTGGTGGACGTTGTTGGTGTGTTATGTAGCTTTTTTATATTAAAAACTAATGTTTTCCATCGAACCCGTCAGCATCAAAGAGGGACTATGTTCTGACCACAATCAACCCTTTTCTTTTTTAACTACAAAAATTAAAGAAGATACCAAGATGGCATATACCTGCACGTGGATAAATTCAAGCCTACCTATCGTTAGATTAGAAGTTAGAACTACCTAAAGTAAGATAATTAGAGAGAAATTATGTACTATTATTCATAATTGAGATTACAAGGGGAGGGATAGGTACCCAACACAACTACTGTGTGTTGGCTGTAACAATATTCTATTTTATAAATTTTTTAATAATCTATCTGTAGTTGAGAAGCAGCATCAGTAATCTGATATCTACTCTCGCCTATGCTGTGCCTATGCTATGCGATCACCATCTCCTCTCCACAACTAATCACCTGCAAAAACCAATAAATAGACAAACTGTGTGATTAATTTATTAAAGTATATTTAAAATTCATATTTAATGTAGATGCCTTAAATAATAATACAGGCACATGACATTAACACTTGAGTTAAAAAAATTATTATTTTATTATTATAAAATAACTCACATAATTATTAAAAAATAATAATAAAATAACCCAGAAGCATTGATAGATTTTTTTTTGGTGCTCAGCATTGATAGATTTTGAATGCATATATTTCCATTCCAAACTCACTTACTCTGTCTGACACAGTAACACTGCAAAAAAACATTCCCACCTATTAAAGTATATATAATAAGATATGAATTTAATTTTTATGAACTCAGTATAAATATTTAATCAATCATAAATTTTTGTCTGAAACACTTGAAATGATTTGTGATTGGATAACAATCTATTGAAACTGAACTTTATATTTAATTAAAATCTTAAAACATGTCTTACTTCCACATTCTCTCTATACAGCATTGTTGCTGTGTGCGTCCTACCATTGCTGCTGTGCATCGGGGTGGTAGTGGTGGCCCTCGACATAGAGAAACATGCCGGCCGGTGCCAGCTGTGCTGCATTTGCCACGAGGTAGACAGTCATAAGGAAGAGTAAGGTGGAGAGAACGAGTGGCAAGAAATTGGCCATGATGGATAAAAATAATAGATAAAGGTAGTAGATGGAAACGATAACTAGGCACAAAAAGAGCGCCACAAGGGTGTAGGCCCTAAACTTGAGAATCATTTCTTTGGTATCCATGGAAGCAAAAAGGGAAATGATAGTGATGTTGATGAGTGATGATGATGACGGGTTTAAGTGAGATGGTGGGAGGAGGAGGGGGTTTTGTAGTGGGAGAAGCAAGAGAGAATGAACAAAATCACAAAACAAACACTGATCTGACTAGAGATTGTCGCATTTTTTTTCACTACATTGTTGAGTGACGCTTACAAATATTGGACTTTTGTGTTCAAAAAACAGGTCAAGGGTGTGTTTGTTATTGCTTATTTTGTTAAAAATCATTTTTTAACCAAATAATCAATTTTTAAAATCTTTAATGTGTTTGTTTTTGTTTTTAAAAATAACGAAAAGCAGAATATTCATTTTTATGGTTAAAATGAAAAATAATTTTCATTAGCTTTTGGAAAAAAATATTTTTTATAACTAACTAATTTTTTAAAAAAATGTATTTTATGATTGTAAACAAACACAAACCTGCTTCTGCTTTTCTTTAAAATATCTAAAAATAATCACTAAATTATTTTGTAACAAAAACATCTATTTTTTTAATAGGATTTAGATCAAATCCAGTTTCTTGAAAACAGGCTACCATCTTGTTAGAGAATTAAGAGTAAATAACCTACTTGGTCCATGAAATTGTGAAGTAATATCAACCTGGTCCCTTTAATTTAATTATTGAAATTTCAAATTAGTCCCAGAAGTTGTAAAACAGTAATCAACTTAGTCCCTCCGTTGAAAATCGTATAGACTAAGTTGATTTTAAATTAGCTATGTCAGAGACTTAATTGATATTAAGTGAGTAAAATGAGGAACTAAATTGATATTAACTTATAATTCTTAGACGCTTTTGAAATTTCGATAATTTCAAGGACCAAGTTGATACTACTTCACAATTTCAATGACCAAATATAGTGTTTACTCAATAATTAAATATACAAAAATTTTAAAATGTGACTAGTAGACCCTATAATCAGTCATGGTGGGGTAATTATAATAAAATTTCCATCTATCTATCTATAACATGACTATCATGTTTTTTTTATTGTTTTTTTTATAAAGAATAGGATCCTTTTCCATTCATATAATAATGATAAACTTTCAAATTCCCGCTCATGTTTTATTATTTCGTTAACAGGAGAGAAGCCACAATGTTATTCAATTTCCACATATTTTACTTTTTTAAGGTTAGACCATAAAGATGATATACTCATATCTAGATGAAGTTTTACATATATAATTATAATAGACCCGCCTTTTGTGCAATTTTTTCAATTTCAAATGAGAAAATAAGTGTTGTATAGAAGATTTCATTATAAAATTCATTATTAAAGTAATATTTATGGAAAAATACAGTGTATAAATCAAACTAATTAATCTTATTGTATAAAAGAATATATTTTATACTTTAAAAAGATATTCATTAATTCATGCAAAAAAAAAAAGTTGTCACGGTTTTTTTTGTTTTTTTGTTATTAACATAGAACCTTTGCATTAGATGTTTGAAAATAGGTTATATAAGAGATATTTGAGTATCGAGACGTACATTTTTTTTTTCATCACCACCGAAACATTGACTCCTCTAAACCCTACCCTAAACCCTAAATATCATATAACACTTGATGGTCGTGCATTTAATGCTAGATGTTATGTACTTCGTGATTGGCATGCACGATCACCCATCACTCGGGTACACCGCTCAATACTAGATGACCGTAAATCTGTCAAATGCTACACATTTTCTTATCGACACGAGTACAAGCACAAGCGCTTGAGCATGTCCCTGAACATTGGATGGTATGATAATATAAGAAACAAAATCCTAAAATACATATATCAAGAAAATGTATTAAAATAAGTTAATTGTAATTAATATTCATATAAATTTTTAAAAATATCACTTTTAATTAATGAACAAACTCACTTGTATGGAAAGCTGATATATGAGGATAATATTGGAAATTAGTATTTAATATGAGTGAAAATTGATGCATGTTTCTTATATTTTGGACCAAAGATAAGTATCAATTTATTTTTTATATTAAGGACCGGAGGGAGTACATTTTTAGTCTCTTTAAAGTATTAAGTAGACTTACTTGACCAGAATAGAAAATTATTATTAATCTTTGTATGTACTAATCATAATAAAGAGAAATATCTTTGGAAGTTTAGTTTAATTATACTTGCTTTTTATTATTTCCAAAATTATATTGATCTCCTTTATAAGATTTATGTTCTAATTACATTTACCCCTTAATCGTTTATGTCATTATCTCAAGAAAAATGTGGATAATTTTTGAAATAAGGGTGTCGAATGTAATTAAGTCAAACTTTGGAAAAAGTAAGCATATATAACTTCCCTTTATAATAATGAACACTATTGATGTATCTATTATTTTATTGTAGTTTCTGTTCATATGTTTTGAAAAGCTACCAAATATACAAAATTAATATACCATTTTTTAAAACTTTTAATATGAATTATTTTTCTTTTCTTAAAGGTCGTACTTGTTTATAGTCACATGGATTCTCCCAAATGCTACTTAATTGTTGCTTCTGTTTTGGAATAGTACTATGTGAGTTCTCGTTGAGAAAAGAGATATGCAAGGGTCTCCAAATCACACATATATCAACCCCATCTCTCTTTTCCCTCTAAGTCATGTAATGGGATGCACGAGTATGGTTTGTCGTTTTATTAAAAAAGCTGCCGGCTATTTCCTTGTTTTTCGCTTGCTAAGTACATCTTTTGTTGAAACAAATTAACGATTAACGCAGTTTCAACCAAAGAAAGGGAAAAAAAACGTGTAACTGAGTAATGGACAAACAATAAAAGCAAATAAACCTCGGTGTACAAGATAAGATCCAACACAACACATGACTCATGACGCGGTTATGATCCTAAGCTGAAAACTGTTCTGCCCAGGAATCACTTTCGTGCTCCACAGCGTGAACTATGTGGGTTCCATCTGAACAGAAAAGAGTGTTTTCCGCATTGAAATTTGATTTAAAGAACAAGACAGCAAACCAATGAACACAAGATATTTGATTTTGAGTATATATACTGATAAATCTCAACGCATTTAGGTAAAACGTTTTTCTTGATATATAGGATAGAATTACAAGCTAGCTGAGATTCTTTCTGCTATGCACTACTTGTTGACTACTACAGTACCAGAACTAGCAGGTTGGGTGTTCATAGGATCGAAGTATCGAAACGGAAAGAATTTAGTTCGATACAAATTAGGTTTGATATATTTTTTTAAACAAGGTCATCCCATGTCACCGTAAATTTATTGAAAAAAATAGCAAAAACAAAGAAAACAAAACAATGATGTGACATAAATCAAAACCCAGATAAAAACAAGAATCAAGTAAATTTAACATTAAACATTTTATTCTTCCTCATATTATATTTCTGAAATTTAAACAAAACCACTATGAAATTAGAATCATCCTCAGCAATTAACAATATCATTATTCTACTCTGTTGAAAGAGAGTCATTCCATAGATCTTCCTCGTTCCTTCCCCCAAACACTTGCCAAGACTTCCATGTCATGAATAACATTAGGATGCATAGATTATATTTAGTATATTAGTTGAGCTTTGTAGCTATACTAGTTTTTAGCACCTATGCAAATGCACGGGCAAAATTTCTATTAAATAATTTTCTTTCAAATTTTATAATGTTGATAATATTGATAATTAAAAAATTACATTATTATAAAAATGTAAAGGCAATTGTGACACACTTTACCCCACATATTAATATAAAACATTTACTTGAAATAGGTAATATAAAAATATGCATTTATTTCATAAAATAAAATCTGGATAGAAAGATACCACATTGTAACACTTAACGCGGAAAGAAACATAGTTTTAAAAAGATAAAACATAAGCAAAGCAATAACATAACCCAACCTCGATGTCACATACAGAGCTGGTATAGCCGTTCAGAATAAAATCCTCGGAATACAACAAAACTGAACAAACAACAAACTATAACTACTGAAACAACTAAACATCCTAGCTAGAGTCGTGGCTCCTCAGAGGCACTCCTTCACTGGCTGCTCAACGTCCTCTGCATAAAAGATACATACCAACAACTTAAAAAAAGAAACGGGGAGTAAGAAATCATGTAAACACAATTGCATGGAAGTAGTTAAGCAAGATGAACATATATCATAACATGGCATAGCAATATACAACATAACATCAACATAATATAATCATATTAACATGTCATCTCAACCAACATATGCTATGCGGTGCAACACTACTCCGCTACTCCACTATGCATGTGGATCCAAACTATCTCAGGAATGCAACTTCGGAGTTACATATCCACATTGGCCATAAAAGCACCAGTGCCGACAGTCCACCAAACCATGGGTGAACCCCTTGGATAGCCGACACACCATAACGAGGGTACGCCACTGTGGGGGCGCACGATTTACCAAACCTTGGGTAAACCTTGGCACAACCTCCCCTATGTTGAACTTCCCCCACTAACAACTTCAACGTATGACTGCATGAGCACAACAACAAACAAGGCAACCACCTTATTTGCTTGGGCCAATAAGCACCTAAGACTTATCACCAACATCAACGTCAACATCAACACCTTAACCCTTCTGGATCAAGGCCCCCTTAGCCAAATAGAACTAAGGTTCAACTCATCAACACCTCGACCGAAAAGCATCGAGGCTACTTTGGCCAAAAAGCACTAAATCATATCAACATGCGGTAGCCCAAAGGGCACCGGCTTAAACAACTTATTATTCTTATTCATCCATCTTAATTAATCTTTAATTAAGTTATCTAGCTCTTATTTATTCGATTGATATCTTATTCCATTATTGGGAACATCTGGGGTGAAACACCCCTTTGGAACCTTTAATTCACGTTCTGACTAGTAAGGGGAGCACGGGCGTGCTCACCCCAGCACGGTCGTGCTGCCACTTAAGTGGAGCACGGTCGTGCTCACTGTCTTGCACGGTCGTGCTCAATTCGCGACCATCTTCCAGAATTCAACTAGGAGCACGGGTGTGCTCTCTGTTTAGCACGGCCGTGCTCTTGGGCCAGCCGTACTGTTCTGGGCATATTCAACTTGTGTTCTTGGAGCCAAAACTCACTAACACTCTCAAATCAAATCCTAGGGTCCATTGACTAATCCAATTGGCATCTAACCTCACCTCTCACTAACAGTTCATGTCTTATGAAACATCGAGGAATTAATCCCTAATTTCTTTTGTTAATTAAGAGTCCTATTTAGCTAATTATGGTCTTATTAACATGTTCAACATAACGACAACATAACTCAACCAATCAACATTCAGTCAATCAATGCATAACAACAACCACACAACAATCATATTCATATCATGAACAGATTCAACTATTTATACATCATTGGCATACAACATCAACATAGTAATTATAAACAATAGGCATACCATTAACTAACTAGCAATTATAGCAATTAACCATATAATCAAACAGAACATGGCATACTCAACAATTAACAATAACAACTAACAGCATACAACGGGGCTATGAGAACCCATCATCTTACGCTACCCCCTTACCTAATGCATACACTATCCTTCCCCCCATACCCGGTATGAAGAATTCCCGTCAACCGATGCAGATTCTAACTTGTTCCCTCGAACGGCTCGATGAACGATCCCAAGCCTTGTCCAACACGAAGAAGTTAACCAAATTAGTTTCAAATTCAATAAAAAGAAAAGGAAATGGAAAGGGGAAGGACCATTACCTTAGGATTGACACTTAGCGCGTGACTCTACTCTCTCAAACACGAACGGAACACCAAATAGTGATTGGGTTCAAAGGGAACAAATGAGAGAGGCTGCCGTCACACTTAGGGTTGCCTAAAAGTGCCAAATTGAAGGTTTAACTCGTAACCCTCGCTGTTAGAAACATACTTATAGACTCGGACCCGGGCACAGTCGTGTTCCTCCTTGTGCACGGCCTTGCTCAACTTAGCGCCTACAAGGCGCGGTTTGCCCTTGAGCACGGGCGTGCTCAACTTAGCGTCAGTGAGACGCGTTAGCCCAACCAGCACGGTCGTGCTTTCTGTTAAGCACGGTCGTGCTTGTGACTCAGGCAGTCACAAAACACAAGCTTAAGAAAGGGATTTTCCACCTAAAACCCCACTTAGCTCATTCTAAACCTTCCTAACAAACAAGGTACATGCAAAAGCGCTTAACGAAAAACGGGGTGTTATAGCAATATTATGCGTACACTAATTTTTGTTATGATAGTGTAGAAAAATTTATAGAATGAATATTTTTTAACAATGCATCATTATATAATTACCAAGAAATATAAAAATCTTTAAACTAATAGCATGTACAATTTAATTTTTTCATAATACATATAAACTTAAAACTTTATTATAACAATATCGACATTATACTTACTACTTTAATTTACTGTACATTATTTTCATTATCATAATAATAGTTATTACTATCACAAATAAAAAAAATTCATTATTACTCCATGTATCAAACTCCAAAGCAAAGTAGGTGGCCTAGCCAAATATGGTAACGTCGCATTTTAATTCATACAAGATATTCAAAATTCTGCCCTGGAACCCTTTTTATGTTTTCCTGATCTCTCCTCAAACGAAACCATTTCGCCACAATGTTCGCAACACCAGTTCATTCTTCTAAAGTCTAGACAATCTAGAAAAAACTTTAACAAATCAATCAACATATAAAAAATAAAAAAAATGTCAAAATAAATTAAATTAATATATGCAAAAAGACAACAATTAATAAATAAATACTTTCATGTTCATCTTCGACAAAAAAAAAAGGATTCTCTCGATCATGAACTTGAAAATCCATTTCTATAATATCAATAACAATGAACCAATTAAATAAAAACTGAAATGCAAGTGAAAAAAGTTATACAATAATACAAATAAAATAATAATTTCTATTACCTGGACGGATTGTGAAATTAACATTATTTCTTTTACGTAGTATATCCCCACAACTCACTTGGGTTGGTAGACTATGTTGCTGGCATTCCACTCGACTTAAAATATCTAGAACTATTTGTTTTTGAAAAAATAAAGCAAAAACAATTAAATATAAACAAAGTATTTGAAGATAAAGTTAGTACATTCACATTACCATTTTAAAAACATAATGAAATAGTAAAGTAGAAAATAAATAATAAAACTTCAATATATGATCCCCTAAAAATCAAGACCAATAATTTTAGAACTACACAATTAATAAAGGTTGTAAAATATACTTAATAAATATTTTATATATTAAAAATTAAACATTGTATACAAATAAAGTCCAAACAAAATATATTAAATAATTATATTCATATCTATTTATTAAAATAAAAAATTCTAATATGGAACCATTTTTATGTTCACAACACCGGCTTATTCGTCCAAAGTCTAGACAATCTAGACAAAAGTTTAACAAATCACACGACATGTAAAAAATAAAAAAGTGGCAAAAATAAATTAAATTAATAGATGTAAATAGATATTGATTACTAAATAAATACCTTCATGTTCATCTTCAACAAATAAAGGATTCTCACCATCATGAACTTGAAAATTCATTTATATAATATCAATAACAATGAACCAATTAAATAAGAAACTGAAATGCAAGTGAGAAAGGCTGTATAATGATACAAATAAAATAACAATTTCTATTATCATGATAGATTGTGAAATTAACATTCTTTCTTCTACGTAGTATATCCCCATAACATACTTGGATTTGGTACGATGTTGCTGGCATTCCACTTGACTTAACGAATCTAAATCTTTTTTTTTTTGACCAAAAATCTCTTTTTTTTAAAAAGCAAAAATAATTAAATATAAACAAACTATTCGAAGATAAAGTTAGTACATTCACATTACTATTTTAAAAATATAATGAAATATTGATGTAGAAAATAAATAATAAAACTTAAATATATGATCCCCTAAAAACCAAGCCCAATAATTTTTAGAAGTACACAATTAATAAAGGTTGTAAAAAATGAATAATAAATATTTTACAGATTAGAAATTAAACATTTTGTACAAATAAAGTTCAAAAAAAGTGTTAAATAATTATATTTATTCTATTTATTAAAACAAAACAATCCTACTCTAAAACCATTTTTAGTTTTTCTTTGCAGCTTCTCAAATCAAACAATTGCCCCACAATATTCACAACACCGGTTCATTCGTCCAAAGTCTAGGTAATCTAGAAAAAAAGTTTAACAAATCAATCGACATGTAAAAAATAAAAAAGTGGAAAAATAAATTAAATTAATAGATGCAAATAAATAATGATTACTAAATAAATACATTCACATTCATCTTTAACAAATAAAGGATTTTATCAATAATAAACTTGAAAATCTATTTCTATAATATCAATAACAATGAACCAATTAAATAAAAATCTTAAATGCAAGCGGGTTGTGAAATAACAATTTTTATTACCTTTAGGGATTGTGAAATTAACATTTTTTTTCTCGTAGTATATCCTCATAACTTACTTGGGTTGACAGACTATGTTGTTGGCATTACACTTAACTTAAAAAAATCTAAATCTATTTGTTTTTTAAATAAAGCAAAAAAATAATAAATATAAACAAAGTATTTGAAGACAAAGTTAATACATTCAATTATCCTTTCAAAGACATAATTAAATATTGAAGTAGAAAATAAATAATAAAACTTAAATAAGTGATCCCTTTCTTACAAAAAAATTAAATAAAAATAACTGACCCGGCCTAAAAACCAATGCCAATAATTTTTAGAACAACATAATTGATAAATGTTGTAAAAATACTTAATAAATATTTTACATATTAAAAGTTAAACATTGTATACAAATAATATGCAAACAAAATATATTAAATAATTATATTTATATCTATTTATTAAAACAATAAAAAAAAACACCATAGAATCATGCCCACCACTCATTTTACTGTTCATCTACAGCAAAATGGTGGATGAGGCTTGGTAAATTAATAGACTTTTTTCACTAGCTTATAGTGTTTTTTTTAACTTACTTATGACTCTCTTTGACAAAAATTGCTGATAAATTAGCTTATGTCTGATAAGCCAGTTTATAGCTGAAAAACTAATTTTTAATTGAAAGCTCTAAGTGTATAGCTGAAAAGGCAAATGATTGAATTTGAAGTATTAGGTAGAATTATTGGTTGAATTTGTTTATAAATGTAAAATGACATAAATGATATATTTATATGATATTTATATATTTTTTAAAAAAGATTTATAATTATAATATTAATTTTTCAATTTTATTTTTTAATATAAATGCAATTATATGTTTATATGATTTTTTTTTAAAAATTTTTATTTTATGAGGGTCCAGTAAAGTAGGACAAAAATGAGAGGCTCTATTTGGCAAGTCTAATAAGCTAGTTTATTGCTTATTTGACCAACTTATAAGCTTGTTTGACTGAAATAGAGGTATTTGGTAAACAAGCTTATTTCATTAGCTTATAATTTTTCTTCATTAAATGAAATTATCAGATTATCATGTCTATCATAAATATGTTCTTTTATGTCATTTTACATTTATAAACTACTTCAACTGCTAATTTTACCAAACACTTCAATTTCAATCTGCTAGTTTTGCAGCTATCAGCTATCAACTATCAGCTATAAATTAGCTTATCAGCTATCAGCTAGCTTATCAGCTATTTAACTAGCTTATCAGCTACTTTTACCAAACAGAGCAATAAAAGTAAATAGGCTAACTTATAAGCTATAAGCTAAATAAATTAGTTTATGAAGAAAAGCTATAAGCTAATGAGATAAGTTTGTTTGTCAAACATCCCTACTTTGGTCAAACAAGTTTATAAACTAGTCAAATAATCTATAAGGTGCATGGCTTATTGGACTTGCCAAACGGAGATTTTAGCTTATAGCTTCTTATTTTTTTTATATCATTTTTATCCTTACTATTTTAGTTAAACTCCTCGATCCATTATCCTCTCTTAAATAAAACAAAATATCATAATACTAATGACTCATATATATTTAAGGACTAATTTCGTTTTAGTGTGTGCAGTCATTTTATCCTCTCTTAATGAACGTTCTATTGTGCAATCATTTGTAAGGTTTTGGTCAGCGCAAAGTTTAAACTTTTGTATAAGATCCCTGCCGTCAATTTTATTTCTTTTAATTGGTGATGTGGCAAATGAAGTGTCCAAGCACCATGCCACGTGACTAATAATATTCCTTTTTGAATGCCATGTGGCATATACTAATATTATTAATTGATATCTTTTATTATTTTAATTATTATTCATGAATATATATATATATATATAATTAAAGGATTTTTTATTATTTTAATAAATATTTTTTATTCTAATTTTATTTTCAGCCTGACTTATTTTGGTCCCCAGAATTCAGGGATAGTGTTGTAATTGGTCCCTCACTGTTCAAAGTCACACCCATTTTTACATCTTCTTGTTCTCTCTGTGTCCCACCTTATTCTTTCGTGTTGTTGCTACAAATCCATGGTAAACTAGAAGCTCGTGGTGAGTCCTTTACGCCTTATTCTTCGATGCGTGCGAGGGAAAGCTTCAAGGTTGTAGGTATGTGGTTCCTTCCTGAAAGATTTTCCATTTTGATTTGTGTTTTGTTATTCCTACTTATTGCCATTTTTATTCTATTGTTTAATGGTGGGGGACCAAAACTTTGGCCTTTTCTAGTCCACGTACATACTTTTGTATGTTGGCGGTCGACCATTGGGGTTTTCAGGGTAATTTATATTACCAAATTAAATAGGGTTTTTGAATTAGGGCTTCTAGTTCACATGGTTTTCATGTTAGGTTATCAAATTGGGGTTTAAATTAGGGTCTACTGTAATTGGGGCAAATTAGGTCAAATTAGGTTAATTAAATTGGTAATAACTGGGGGTTTACTGTGATTAGGGAAAATTAGGTTAATTAAATTTGTGATAATCGGGGTTTACTATAGTTAGGGCATCTTAGTTTAATTGGATTGAGGATAATTCAAGGTTAACGGTAATTAGGACAAATTAAGTCATATCAAGTTAATTGAATCTATTTAATATATATTTACAAGTTAGTTTTTTAGCAAGTTCGTATAGGTGTAACTTTCTCATGCAATAGCATCTTTAGCAACCTTCTAAAAAACTTTCTATTTTAATTAACTTAGACACAATTGTTTCTTTGTGGTCTCCAGCTCATACTTTTACCCATCCCATTAAGTGATTACCACCCATTTTTATATATCCCTCTATTGTCAATCGTGTACTACATGCACCTTTTATTTGAATTATTATGGTTTCTTTTAGTTGCTCTCTCTCTCTCTTTCACTTTATTCTTAGTTACCCTCATTCCCGGGAAGGGAAAATTCATCTGCTACTTTGACTTCGACTTTGACTCTAGGACTTTTCTTTTGAGATTATCATGCGCTTCACATGTCAGGTGAGGGTGGTTGGTTTAATGCATGGTTAATTTCGACCTTCATCATTGATTTCCTATATATTGAGTCACTTTTACTCTTTCTGGGATTTGAACCTACATTTTCTCTTAAACCCGAAGTTGCATTTTCATGTCTTCATGTCTTCGAGATTCGATTGCATTGAAGACATCACTTCTGTGAAGGAGAGCTGGACGATTATGGCCAAGGTTGTAAGACTTTGGTTTGTTTCTTATTTGAGTATGCCAAATAATTAATCCTTACTCTATGGAGTTCACCCTAACGGACCAAAAGGTGCGCTGTTTTGGTCATTGTTATTTTTAGGTTTTTCCTGTTAGTTGTTAAATTTGAATCGTTTTTTGTTTCATTTTACTAGCCGACACAAATACAATTGTTGAATTTTCAGTTTGGAACCAAAGTCTTCTTGCTAAACGATGGTGCTATACTAATTGGTTTTCTTGTGAATTGTTTTTCATTTGTTTCACTTAGTGAGATCTCTGGAGAGCGTATCATCAAGATTATTTAGTTGGTGAGTTTATCTTAAGCCTGTCAATATTTAATTTTTTGTCATTTGTTGATTTATTTTCTATTATTTTTATTGATTTATTGGTTTATTGATTCTGATGTCATGAGGATGTTAACTGCTCATGGAATAGAAAAGGAAGATGAAAGGAATGTTGTAAGAACCAAGATGAATGTCATTTATGTGGAGGTTGACGGGTACTGTTCTGTTGATTATTGCAATACTTCCACTCATGTTTTAAAGTTTGTATGATGATATAGATTTACTGTTAACTGTGAATTGTTGCAAATCTATTTTATCTTTTGTTTGTTTATTTGTTTATAATAGATATAGCATAGTAGCATACAATGTACTTTGTTTGGTTCTTATGTGGATGATCTGAACAACTTCGTTGGATCTGGTGACTTGAACAATGCTGTTGTGGTTGTTCAATTTGCAAAAGTGAAGACTTTCAAAGCTTGTCTTCGTTGGATTCGATGACTTGCACAATGCAAGTGTGCATCTTAATTGCGTTTAAACCAATTCAATGGTTCACTTTCCACCATTGAATCTCTTTGTTCTCTACTCCTAACCATTTTCCAAAGAAAAAATTAAATGACATCCCCTCAATTCTTTCATTTTCCTACACGTTTATTGGTAAATGATAACCAACACAACAATATGAAACTCTTTAAATACTAGTTCCTTCTGTTTTAGAGATTCATAGACTTCATTTTCTTTCCCAAGTCATTGTTCCTCCCTACCCTAATTATATATGCTCTTTCTGAAACCATGGTTAGAGATTTGAGTTGCACCTACTCCTCAAAACAGGTATCTAAGTTTATCATTTATAATTTTCACTTATTGAACTTTTCTTTTACTATTCTTCAAGGTTTTAACTCTTGCATTGATTCCCCCAATAACCTTAATTAAATTCTAATTTTACTCTTCTTGAGGATTTTTATTGTTTTAATTTAAAAAATCTGCTTCCGTATGCAGTCCAACCTCATTTCAACACCATTTGATCCACCAAGGTTCATGTCGTTCTACCTTTTGGTCTCTCCTAGCATCAAGGGGCATGGGTGCGTTTAATGTACCTTAGAGAAGTAAAATTCTTTACGAGAGTTCAGAACCTGCACCTACGATAAACTCAATACCCCATTCTGGCTAAGGACATTCCATTTTCTTTGGGCTATCTTTCAGAGAACTTCAAGGACAGGGTTGTCAGTTGATAACCATCATGTTATGCTCTGCTTGGACCATTTTATGTTTTGGTTTATAAAGTTCAACGACAAGGATTTTTTTTTTTTAATATCTTTATATCTAGATGTGGACAATCTCCATAATGGGGACATGATGTAATGGACAACAATGATTTTTTTTTTTTTTGGTTTAGATTATAATCAATCTTATCTATTATCCATCTATAATGTACCACCTTTTATATATCAATATATCTATGTATCTATATGTATTATCTATTTTTAATTTCTTTGATAAAGTACATCTACCCTGTTCATTGCACGGGAAACATGTTAGTTAGGGATAATTGAGGGTTTACTGTAATAAGGGCAAATTAGGGGACATTAGGTTAACTGAATTGAGGATAGTATGGGGTTTACATTAATTAGGTCAAATCAAGACAAATTACGTTAACTGAATTCGGGATAATTCGAGGTTTACGCTAAATAGAGCCTGTTAGGTTAATTGAATAGAGCCTGTTTCGCCAAGGTTTGAGAAACTCGTCAAGCCACTCGAGGGAACGAGAATAGATTGTTTGCGTTGTCGTAGATCTTCATACCAGGTATGAGGAGAAGGGATAGTATGAATATGTAGGCATTGGGAGTAGCGTAAGATGAAGGGTTAACCCCTGACCCTATTGTTTGCTAATTGCTACCTTGTTTATGTTTTTTGGCATGCTTAATTATTTGTGATTATAATTGATGATGATGTTTTATGCCATGAATGAAGTTTGGTTTGATTATGCTATTCATGACCATGGATAAAGGTATGTTGAGTTTAATGTTGTTAACATTAATAAGACTCTAATACAACGATAAGGCTTATTAATAAGACTTGGAATTAAAGGATCAAATCCCAAAATGGCTCATAAAACATGGATTTAGTAACGAGGGGCGAGATAAATGTTGAAAGACATAGTTAAAGACTCTAGGATTGATCTATGAGAGTTTTAGGGAGTTTTTGGCTAAATAATGCTAACAAGTTTCCCCAGAGAGTACGACCATGCTCCACTAAGCACGACCGTGTATGGGTAGTACACCCTGGATATAAAGGCTTATCCGCATCACCGTACAACCTATCATACACATGAGCTCGATGAAAAGATTCTTGTCCAATATCACAGATCATGTCCTCTACTCGATCATCCTCCATATCTACGTCAACGTCCTCACTTTGGGAGACACTTGTTGTACTACTCAACAACACATCACCATGCCATATCCATCTTGTATAACTCAAGCAAATCCCTTCACAAATCAAATGACTACGTATATCCTTCACCGTACATTTCCTCGTATTCAAACACTTGACACAAGGACAACAGAACATTCCATTACTATTAGGAACATTCCTTTGAGCAAATTCAATAAATTCTCCCACCCCCTTCAAATACTCAGCACTAGTGCGCTTACAAACCATCCAACTACGATCCATAACCAGATAGGTTCTGTAGATATACAAAACATATATCCAATATAAGGACAATACGGGAGATTGAAAACTAGTTTTTGAAATACTAATTGAAAACTAGTTTTTGAAATCCCGTCAACCATGTATATCTTATTTGACTAACTGCCTAAAACAAAATTTCCATGATAATCTCACATCATTCTTCTCATCAAGCAGGCAACACCACATATTAGGACTATTGCTATATCTAGTACTATAACCACTCAGTCATATGAATTGATCAAGACAACATGATATATACAAGCAAGGCGTTTAAAAATTATTTCAAATTTACACCATTTTCAGGTTTCTTAAGACAAAAGAAATAAGAAAATGAAGATAAATTAACAAAACAGAATTCCAATGAGCAATATATTGTTGATTTCACATGCTACAAGCAACTCTAAATTTCTTCCCATTTTGAAATAGGTCATGATAGCAGAAGCAAAACAAGAGAAAACACAAAACCCACGACCAGAAATAGAGACATTCCAAACAACTCAAACTCACAGTTTCAAGTTTCAACTACAGAGACTACAGTTTCAACATACACTCAAAACCAAAAATAAAAATATGTGCCCTAAAGACTCGCCTGAAATAGGTGCTCGCGTGGTGGTGGGGAGGGGAGCTTGAGTGGTGGCCAACGTTCGATGTGGTTACTGAGAGCAGAGTGGCAAGGAAAGTTAGTTCGCAGGAAGGGGAAAGAGAGATGTCAAGTTATTGCAAAGAATGAGCGGGAAAGACAGAGTTAGGGTTAAGAGTGTACCTCGCGGTGGTTGTGATGGAGAGGAGCTCGCGATTAGGGCAGAGTGAGAGTGAGAGTGAGCGTGATGAAAAGAGAAAAATAGATACGTACAGAGCAAAGTGAAGAAGACGAGCGGGTGTAAACGTTATAATCAAAAACCATCTTTAAAAAAACATTTTACGTCAGTTGTTTGTAAAAACTGACGTTAAAAGACATTTATTTAACGTCAGTTGTATTAAACAACTGACGTAAAAAAATTTATATTTTTTATTTTAAAAACACTTTTAACGTCAGTTGTTGAAGACAACTGACGTTAAAAGTGTATAAGTTTCTACAAAAACATTCATTCCTTTGACTACTGTGCTACTTACCCATGCACCTTGTAACTTAGTCCTCTTAATGAGCATTAAGTTTATAGATCAGTTTTGAAGAAAATCAGGTAGTCTCTCTTCTCTATATAAAGTACCATTCTTCTGTATCAATCTGTAATACACCCTCTTCTTTTCCTCTATATTTAATGTGTTTTCTATTCCTTCACAATATGACTCTATCATATTTGAGACTTTTGTTATTTCTTCCTATACCTAGACTTAAAGGTTTCTGTCTTAATGGTCAAAAAACTTCTGAGGTTGAATAAATCACATTACATGGATGGTAAGGTTGAGTGAATCACATTATGCGATTCCCTCATTTTATTTCATCCCCATCATCACTTTCACTCCGCTTTGGCAGCAAGTGACTGTGGATTCAGATGGAGCATCAAGGAATTCAAGTGAGGGAGGGGACGCATCCATTGGAGTTTCTAGGACATGACTGAGAAGAAAATGACGTTGAAGCAGAAACTTTTTTATATTTTAGGGCTATGTTGCAGAAATTTTTTACCTTTTAATCATGTAATTAATTGTAACTTATGAATCGCTTCAACGAGATACGATTTGATTATACATATAACTTGTTTTATGTTAAGTGTTTATTTATTTTAATTTGCACAAGAATTTGTTTACTAATTCAAGCTAATTAATTAAGATTAAAAATAAACTTGTTTAAAAAAAGACTAGAAATAAACTGTACTATATATGGAGTGATCTGCGTTAATAGTGACAACAGGGAGATGACAATGAAAGAAAGATAGGAATGAGTTTCAAAGGAATATAGGATTATTTACGTCAGTTATTTATTTAACTGAAGTAAAAATAACACTTTTAACGTCAGTTGTATAAACAACTGACGTTAAAATTGTTAATAATTCTTTTAACGTCAGTTCATTAAACAACTGACGCAAATAGTGATTTAATATTTACAAAACTGCCACCGCCTCATTTTTAACGTCAAACATATGGTCAACTGACGTAAAACGTTCCCGTAAAAAGCACTTATTGCACTAGTGGTTGATTATTTTGATACTTTTGCTCATGTGACTGGAATTTCATCTATTCGAGTTTTAATTGCTTTAGCATCAATTTATAAACATGTTATTCATCAAATGAATGTTAAAACAACTTTTCTAAATGGATATTTGGAAGAACAAATTTATATGACGCAACCTGAGGGTTGTGTTGTTTCTGGACAATAAAATAAAGTTTGCAAACTTCTTAAATCTTTGTATGGTTTGAAACAAGCACCAAAACAATGGCATGAGAAATTTGATCAAGTTTTGATTAGTGATGGATTTTTATCTCTTGAAGTAGACAAGTGCGTGTATACAAAAATAGTAAATGGTGAATGTGTAATTATTTGCTTATATGTGGATGACATGCTTATTTTTGGTACTTGTCATGATATAGTAAATAAAACTAAAGAATTTCTTGCTTCAAAGTTTGATATGAAAGACATGGGTGAAGCAAATGTAATATTGGGTGTTAAAATTATAAGGAAGGGTGATAGTATAATGCTATCCCAAGAACATTATGTTGAGAAACTTCTAAAGAAGTTTGGGTACTTTGAAGTTAAACCAATAAGCACCCCTTATGATGCTAACACCCAACTGAAGAAAAATAGAGGAAATCTTGTTGCTCAATCTGAGTATATACAGATTATTGGGAGTCTGTTGCATTTAATGTATTTTTCTAGACCTGACATAGCACATGCTGTGGGCAGATTGAGCAGATACACACATAATCCCAATGATGAACAATGGGATGCATTAGTCAGACTAATGAGAGAAATCACCACAACGAAATGGGGCGGAGTCCTACTAAGAAGAAACAACTAAGCACAATGACCAACTGAGTCTTAAGGAATCAATATGGAACCAAATAGAACTGAACAGAGCATTCCAGTTGGTACTCACACTGGACGATAAGGTGAGTTTTCTTGGTCCAATTTGAAAACTTTGTGTGAAGTCTAAGAGATTGGAAATAAAATTTGATGGCATATGAATATTCCAAAATACAGCTTAAGATATCAGTTATATTTCTTTGATTGATAACCTGATTATTTTTGACCCAACATATATACTATATCCACTCATCCCTACTTAAACACTAATTACAAAAGTTCCATATTTTGACTCCTCGACTATCTTGAAAAATTGATTCGTCTAGATAATCATGATTGTGTGTAATTGGTACTCAACAACACGGTTCTAGGGGAACGATATTTTACTACTTGGCATAATCGTGCACTTGCGGTACACAACAAGTTTTTGGCGCCGTTGTCGGGAACTGTGATTTGTTGATATCAGTTTTACTTGCATGTTGGTTAATGTAGACATTTTTATTATTATAGATTTGGACAAGACGATAGTTAATACAAGTCAAAAATATAAATGTCACTATTATGTGTCACCTTGAATTGACAACATGATGACTCTCCTAACTTACATTTTATTTGGGAATGGACTATATAGGCCTACAATATGGTTTAAGTGATGGTACTAACTAGTGTTAACGCTGGTTTTTGGTTGGTGTCCAAAAGTCCCTTTGTTACAAATAATTAAAGATCAAACGAATGTGGGACGAACGAGTTATGCAGTAATCTCGTCAGAATGTGTGTATGTAATGTCTGCCAAGTATGAATTCGACGAGTTAGTCAAATCTAGTAATATACTGGCAAGATGCTATGACAAGTGTATAAGTTTTGAGAAAAAATGTACCAGTGATTGTCAATAATGAAACTTGACAACGAAATTGTTTATATTTGAAAAGGGGAATTTGAAATTTAAAAGAAGTAGTTTTGTATGTAGAAAATAACTTTCCTGATTGAACTAAGTGTACAATAAGAGAAGAAACATAAGTTTAAACAAGAAAATTAAGTAGAGTATGATCTAAATGATACACCTTTCAAGAAGTAAATGAATTTAAAAGACGAACATAAGAGAAATGCTGGAAATGAGTAAGAATAAATGATTGAACATAAGAAATGAAAATGGCATTGAATTTTACCATAATATTGAAATAGGAAGGATGGAGGAATACTTGAGTGTAATCCGTCAATCTACTGTGTGATCGAGATGTGTAGGATGTGTATCAAGTAATCTCCCCCATTACATTATAATAACTAGTATTTATAGGCAAATAAAATAACTGCCTAGTAGTAACTTCCTATCTAAATGACTGCCACATGTCCTTGGCAGTTCACTTAGGATTTACATCTAAACTACTTGTCAATATAACTCCTATAACCACTCAATGTCTTGAACCGCTCCATGTCAACTGACTTGTTTTCGACGAGATTAACTTCTTGACAACTTATCTTGACTATATTGTCGATTATGAGACTTAGTCATTTTTTCTTTTTCCATATCTTTGACAACCTTCCCCTGAATTTCGTCGAAAAGTCTTCTTGTCAATCTATCTCCTTATCGACATGTACACTTTAACTTTCTTTACCTCAGTTCCTTCGCCAGCCTGTAGGACTTATTTCTGTCAAGAGTTTGAAATTCCTCCACCAACACTTGTCAATCTTTCTATTTGTCGACATGTACACTTTGACTTTCTTTACTTCAGTTCCTTCATCATCCTGTCGGAATTATTTCTGTCAAGAGTCTGAATTCTACTAACAGATGCCCCCCCAAGTTTTGCTTTTCGACGGCCTTGTCCGAAAGAATAGCAAAATTTGAATTTTAAATTGCCATCGAATTCTCTCAATTCCGGATTTTAATCTGTTAACTAAATTTCATTTTAATTTCATCCCTACTTAATAGGGATAATCATAACGTTGTAGGTTTCTTGGAATTCGAACCAGAGACCTTCACTCTACTTTAAATAGCAGTCACATGACTGTTGTGACTTCACTCTACATGACTGTTGTGACTTTCTTCTTCTTACCCTTTTCTTTCTTCGCGAAAAACCCTTCTTCTTTAAAGGAAAAACCTTTCCTCTCCCTTACTTCGTTCAATCCCCACGGCAACATCTTCAAAGATGTCAACCTCAGCACCTCGAGCCATGGTTGCTCCTCTTAGGGCAGTAGTTCAAGACCCAATTTTGGAAGAATCAGAATTATGGCAGGAATCTAAGGTAATTTACCCTGTTCATGATTGTTTTTTTGCTTTGAGTCCTCCTGCTGCATTCCTGGGTCCTCTTGTAGCCCAAAATGAAATTTCTGATGATTTACGTGGTTCTTTTCCTTCTGCCGATCAAATGAGGCTATCTTATCCTCATTAACTCCAATCCACATTCATGTCTTTAAAAAGAGCAATAGAATTTTTAGAATGCCTCCTGCTACTCTGTTTGATGCTTACATTAGTTGCCTTGACCGAGTTCAGGCTGAAAAACACAACGTGTGGGAAGAAGCTGGAATTTTTGAATTTATTCAGCTTTCTCGCCATGTTAAATTAGTAGATTTTTCTTTAATAGGTGCGTCAGTCTTTTTCTGGAACAGAACCACAAATAATTTCCACTTTCCTTATGGAATGATGGGTCCGACTTTATTCGATATGTCGGCTATTACGGGTCTTCGCCCAGATGGCCCAACCATGCATTCTGATGTCGAAGTCAAGAATCAAATTGATGTCTATGTTCCAAAATGCTCTTTCTCTAAATATATAACAGATTTTAGAGATGGAGATCAAGAACCCGTGACGGATACTGAACACGTAGCCTTTCTGTTTCTTTGGCTATGTGCTTATGTCTTTTGTAGCAAGTCTGCTGCTTTGATCGCTTCATATGTTCCTCTTGCTAATCCTTTGTCAACTGGCAAGAGACTGGCATTGGGTCAATGCGTTTTGGCTAATCTTTATGACAGTATGAGTATATTAGTTGATACTGTCAGATCCAGACAAAAGAAAACCAACATAGGAGGACCTCTTTGGCTTCTCCAGTTGTGGTTGAATGCTGTCTTAGAGCGTCAATTTTCATACAAAGCTCATTCAGACTTGTCAATTGATACTTATGGCTCTTATCTCTATTATGTGTCTGCTGATTCTTTGTCAAGAGATGAATCTGCCAACTTCAAGTTCTACTTCAAAATCTTTCCCTCTCTTTCGTCCACCTCCTCAAAGATGAATTTCGCTCCTTTTATTGATCGGAAGTACGGTCCGGAGTGGTTTACTAAATTAAGTACCAATATATCTAAATCCAAAAAGTCAATCTGGACCAAATTTCTTTGTCAAAAGGACATTTTTGTTGATGGTCCTGGTTTTAAAAAACCCATAGAATCTATCTTCATCTGCCCAATACCACTGCTAGCCAGCTCGGTTTCTATCAATCCATTCCTGCTCCTTACTCGTCAAACCCTGATGAGAACTTCATTGGTGCCAAAGCTCTAACATATGAAAATGTTGTGGCCATCAGTGATGAGGATAAAGCTCGTAGGGTCTTTTTATAGCCTGTCCCATTCTCTGCCTTCCATGGAGTAACTCAAAGCTTTCCTAACTGGTGGGATGAGTACTATTCCAACCACCACCTTAGTCTAAAGACCTGCTTGAGTTGTATTGAAGACACTGTGGGTAATGGTGATGATTCTTCTATGCAGGAACAGGATCCAGTTTCAAAAACTCGAGGTGAACTTCAGAAAGAAATTCAAGCCTTTGAAAAATTTTACAAAATCAAGTGGAATCCCCTAAGACCATTTGATATGGTTCGTCATGTTAATAGTGTTTTAGCTGAAGCCAAAAGGAAGCATGATAATAAGGAATCTGAAAGGCTTGCCAAGTACTGGAGTATTCCAAATATGACCAGGGAATATTTCGACAGTTTAAAGGCTCCTTTTCCTAAACCTGTGCCTATTCCTTGTGCCCCTTTTGGTTTAGCTGATTCACACCTAGGAAAGCCGACGAAAGGAGGTAACTTTTTCTTTTTGGAAAGCGTGAGTGTTTATGTTGACCCTTTTGAAAAACCAAATCCAGTTACCTTCGCTCGTCGGTTTCTCCAACCTAGTGACGACTTTGGATTCCATTCGCAAATTCTAACTTGTAATTCAGGTATTTACTCGTCATATAATCGTTATTCTTTTACTTTTGCTGACAATCAACTTATTTATGTTGTTATTGATAGATATTCCTCTCGACAAACCTCTTCCTGGTAAGTCTAAAACTGATGTACTGACTGAAAAAGCACTGGAAGATGACGATGATGATGAAGACGTAATTCCTTTGGCGGCTAAAACTATCAAGAAAAGCTCACGGCCGACCAAAGCTTCTGTTTCTAATCCTCAGACAATTGAAAGGTCTAAGAAAAGAAAACAGAAAGCTGCTGCCTTTGACCTCCCCTCCATAAAATCAAAGTCTATCAAGAGTGTTTCGATCTCGGCAGACTCTGATGCCGCCAAAGCCTCTACTGCATCTAAGGTCCAAGACATCATTATTAGTTCCTCCAACACATCGCCCTCCAACCAATCCATGGTAGGAAAACTTTTTAAGTTGATCTATCAAGTTATACCTTTTTGTTTACAACCTCTTATTCTTATTTTGATCGAAAGAGAAAGTCGTCGATACCATTCCGGTAATCGAAAAGGCAAGTACTGATGTTGACTTAATGTCTTCAGCCTCTAACATGGTATTTCCACTGATCTTGTCATCTTCCTTCATACTATTTTCATCATCATATATATCTCATTTTCCTTCATGTCAGGAAAAATCTCTTCAGATTGAAGATTCGATGACTATTCAAGAAATTGTCAACAAATTTGTCGATCCAGCGAATCGACCTGATTCAGAGGTACAGGTTGACAGAAATTTAGGAAGCACTATTGCCGATCCAAGAGGTCTGACAGGTTATCTTCAACATCTCGAATCCCATCCAGAAATGCCCCCCAGTCCTCATCATCTTACTTCAATCATCCCAACTTCCACAACCGACACACCAGTCGAGACTGTCGTCATGATTGAAATTCCGGATGAGGATATTGATATAGAAGCCCTGCTGGCTAAAACAACTCCTATTATTCCTTCTCCACCTGCAGTCAGACCTCCAATCTTGAAGTCTCCTGACCCTAAACCGGCCCTTCACTTCAATACTTGGATTAATATGCTGTCGGAAGTAAGCCGAAAAGAGTCAACACTTTCCGCCAACTCTTCATCAACTCAACATGACTCCAGTGATCCTCGAGTCGTCAACCTTATGCACGATCTCCAGTCTCTTATTGGAAATTCTTTTAATGCACTTTTATCTAATGCCAGTATCCAACAAGAACTGTCACGACTCATCAAGGAGATCACCCCTCTTCATTCTAATCTCCCCGTGTCGAGCCGCACGCATTTTCTCTCCATCCATAAATTCTGGGAGCGGCTCTCTGGAAAGTTTGAAAGGATGACTTCTGTCATTCCTTCTTATGAAGAGGAAGAGAAGACCAAAGATGATCTTTTAGCTTGCTTCCGAGATCTGGAAACTTCTAAGCAAAAGGAACTTGACCTTATTTCCACTGGGATTCATACTAAAGAGAGTCTCCTAGAGTATCGGAAGAAACTGTTGGCAGAGATTGAATTGACAGATCGGAAATGTGCCAAGTTTAACAAAGCTTTAGAAAAGAGTAGAGACAAAGTCAAGGCTATTGACGACGAATCTATCCAACTTGGCCGGAAAGCTGAAAGTGTAGTTGGCAAACTTCGCGCATTACAGCCTGAATATGAAGCTGCTGCTGCTGACAAGACTGACCTTTCTTTTGCATGGGATCAGTTATCCTTTGATTTCAACTTAGGCCAAAATTGATAGTTGTAATCCTTTTCTTTGTCGAACTCTAATTTTGTGACTTCCGACAATCGTTGATTAATAATAAAAAAATGTCTTTTTCCTTATCTGCACGTTTACTTACTGTTTAATTTGACTGCATGTTTCCAATTAACTTCGTAACTCATGCTTACCAAGTCGACATAAATGCCATAGCAAATTTCGAAACTTTGGTAAGCCAATTTGCATTAAATTCGTTGTCTCTCTGGACCAACTATAAATGATGAGATTTGCAAATCACACGATTTCATGTTTGGGTACTGTTAACGTAATATGCTTTCATCCAGAAAAGGCTTTCATGTATTCTTCTTTCTTCCCCCATGGGAGTCTGACCTTACCACCTTAAGTTTTCATACCAAAGTTTCTGTTTTAATGGTCATATCCTTAGTGAAGGTCAATAACCAACATAAAAAATGCAGTGGAGGTCAGCAACCAACATAACATCTAGAGCTGACCTCGTGTCCATTTGGGGAGAAGCCGATCTCATTACGGAACGAGTGCACCTTGCTCTAGTTCCATCATCTTCATCCTGGAAGGTAGCGGTTCTCTCTTGGTGCCGTTTTTATTGCACCATAGCAACTACAACCTTCTAGGTTGAATGATGGTGAGATCTGCTTCTGCTCGTCTCCTTCTTTATGCATCCTCGACATATGGAGTAGCTGAAACCTCATCAAATGGGAAACGAAGCCTCAACAAATTAGGTTATACCTTTTCATTGTCGAAGGGAGGAAGATAAAATGCTGCTGAATTATACTCTAGGATTAGATTAGTTTTGATTGACAATCTGATTTCTGATAGCATATTGTCGTATTGCCAATCTCTATATGGCTTGGACTGACAACCTGTGCTTTTGACAATATTTCATTGTATTGCCAATTTAGTGAATATTCTCGTTTCTTTTCACTTGTCAATTTTTACTTCCAACATTGTCGGTTTATATTCCTTCAAATACTTGCCATTAATTGACTTAATTTTCAAGCCAGTATCAATATTGACAAGTGCATAAGCATTTCCAAAAAATGCTTTGTCAATTCTAAATGGTCCTTCCCACTTAGGTGACCATTTGCCATATTCTCGACAAGTTTTATCCAAGGGCAATATGACTTTCCATACCAGATCATCTACCTTAAATGATTTGAACTTAACTCGACTATTATAGAACTTTTCAATTCTTTCCTTCTGTCGAATCAAATTTTCTAATGCGATCAATCTTTCATCACTTAATTCATCCAACTCGTCTAGCATTGCATCCCAATATTGGTTGATAGGCAAGTCATTTTGCCTCTGAATGCGAGTAGACTGAAGATTGATTTCGACAGGTAACACAGGATCGTATCCGTAAGTTAGCTGATATGGTAAAGTTCCTGTCGACTGTCTGGGTGAATTTCTATATGCCCACAGTATTTGATCAAGAGTATTATGCCAATTCTTAGGTTGTCGACCCACATGCCTTTTAATAAGACCAATAATGATCTTATTTATGGCCTCAACTTGGCCATTGGCTTGTGCATAGTAGGGAGTAGATGTAAGCATCTTTATCTGTCTAGAGTTGGCGTATTCTATAATTTTCTTCCCAGTAAAAATTGACCCTTGATCAGTTGTCAACGTTTGTGGAATTCCAAACCGACAAAATATATTATTTTCAATAAAATCGATTACGTCTTGTTGGGTAACTGCTTTAAGGCAGACTGCTTCTACCCATTTGGTAAAATAGTCTACTCCAACTAGAATGAATTGATGTCCTTTCGATGAAGTAGGATGTATTTGACCAACCAAGTCCAAAACCCAACCCTGAATGGCCAAGGTTTGACAATAGAGTGTAATTCTCTGGCCGGTACATTTTGTATATGGCCATGTTTCTGACATTGTTCACAAGAATTGGCAAACAAAATGCAATCTTTAATCATAGTTGGCCAATAATACAAACTTCGTCGAAGAACCCATTTAATTTTGTCTCCTGCCTGATGGGCTCCACATATGCCCTCATGGACTTCTGATAGAGCCGAATAAGCATCTTGCTCATTCAAGCACTTGTGTAGGGTCCCGTCAACACACCTTCTATATAATAATCCTCCTTGCATTGTGTATTTCAATGCTTTGTATTTCATTTCCTATCTTCATTCTGACTTGGATTTTCCAAATATTCAATTATTGGCAAACTCCAGTCATTAGGTAGAATTACATCATTAACCAAAATGTCTCTTTCTTCTAATGGATACAATAATTCCCTGATTTCCATTAGTCCCGTCAAAGTCTTTTGAGATATCTTGTAACCTAAGGCTATTTGAGCCAACTCATTAGCCTCTTGATTTAAGTTTCTGGGGATATTTTTGACAACTACGTCATCAAATTTTTTCATCAACTTACTAGCTATGATACAACATTTTGTCAAATTGTAATTGAGGCACTTGTATTCTTGGGTAAGCTGTTTGATAACTAGTTGAGAATCCCCAAAGATATGCACATTTCGTGCTTTCATTTCTATTAGTATCTCTAGTCCGACAATCAAAGTTTCATATTCAGCTTCATTGTTGGAACATGGATACTTAAGTTCAAACATGAACTTAGTAGGAGTTCCTTGCGGAGTTACGATTAAGATTCCTACCCCACTACCTCCTTGATGCCTTGATCCATCAAAATAAAGTTTCCAGGGTTGTAAACTGACAACATTTGTTTCTGGCATGTCCAATCCTGGATGGTCTACCAAGAAGTCATCTACTGCCTGTCCTTTGACAGCTTTAGATGGTACGTATTGTAAAGAATATTCTAACAGAGCAATGGTCCATTTACCGATACGTCCATTAAGGACTGGTTTTGACAACATATACTTTATAACATCAGTTTTGGAAATAACGAATACATGACATGGCATCATATAATATTTAAGTTTTGTACAAGAAAAATACAATGCTAGACATAACTTCTCTATTGCAATATATCTTCTTTCAGCATCATTGAGGACTCTGCTCAGGTAATATACGGCCCTTTCAACATTATCATCATCATCATGGGCCAATAGACATCCTATAGTGTCTTCAGACACTGATATGTACAACTTCAACGGTCGACGAGGCACTACGGGCATCATGACCGGTGGATTGACTAGGTATTGCTTGATCTGGTCAAAAGCCTCTTGGTGACAAGGCTCCCATATGAACCTTTGCTCTGCTTTCAACTTGACCAACGGTGTAAATACACTTGTTCTTCCCAACAGATTTGATATAAACCTTCTTAGAAAGTTAACCTTTCCTAGGAAGGATTGTAGCTCCTTTTTATTTGTCGGTGCTAAGGCTTCCATGACCGCTTTGGCTTTATTTTTGTCCACCTCAATTCCTTTTTGGTGAACTAGGAAGCCTAAGAATTTGGCGGCTGACACTCCGAAGCTACACTTTTCTGGGTCCATTTTGAGGTTGTGTCTTCTCATCCTTTCAAACCCTTGCTTCAGGTGCTCCAAGTGGTCATCTTTGGTTTTGGACTTGACAATTACGTCATCAATATATACTTCTATGAACTCTCCAATCACATCATGGAAAATTGTGTTCATTGCTCGTTGATAGGTGGCTCTTGCATTCTTTAAACCGAAAGGAATGACGACCCATTCATATATCCCAATTGCTCCTAGACACTTGAAGCCAGTCATTGACACATCTTCTTCGGCTATAAAGATTTGATTATAACCTGCATGGCCATCCATACAACTCAAAATTTCATTTCCTGATGCTGAGTCGACAAGCATGTCGGCTATTGGCATCGGATACTCATCTTTGGGGGTAGCCATATTTAAATTTCTAAAGTCTATGCATACCCTCATTTTGCCATTCTTTTTAATGACAGGAACTACATTAGAAAGCCAATCGACATACCTGGTTGTTCGAATGAACTTTGCTTTAAGCAGTCTTTGTACTTCCTCTTTGATTTTTTGAACTACCTCTGGAGCAAACCTTCTACTTGCCTGTTTGAAAGGCTTGCAGTCCTCCCTAAGTGGCAGTCGGTGTTCGACAAGATCTCTGTTAAACCAGGCATTTCATCGTAGTCACATGCAAAGAAATCTTTATACTCTGCAATTAATCTGACAAGTTCTTATTTATAATCCTCTGGCAGAAAAGCACTGACAAAGATGGGCCTTTTCTTTTCTTCCGTCCCTTAATTTATTTCTTCCAAAGGATCTTCTACTTCAACGTTTTGTTTAACTTCGGCTCCTATCTCAAAACCCAAAGGGTCGTCGTCAATGATTCAATCTGCCAACATACTCTCTGAAGTGTGTACTTCTCTGTCGTCCATATAGACCGACAATATTCTTAGATGTGTTTCAAAGCTCATTGTCGGAACTGGGCCGAGACTTGTCGGTCTCTTCCTTTATCTTTACGCCAAACTGACTGAGAAGACTTGCTTCTAACGCATCTTTATCAATGACCCCTTCATTGGCAGTCACGGGTCTAACATTTGGTGAATATATTTTGAAATCCACATGTAACTGCTGGGAGTAACACGTGCTATCGTCTGCTTCGACGATCTCCACTTGATCTTGCTCGTTCCACAAGATTATTTTCTGGTGCACTGTCGAAGGAATTGCTCCCACAGCATGAATCCAATCCCTGCCAAGTAGTAAGTTATAGCTTGATTTGGCTGGAATTATCACGAACAATGTCATTCTCTCGACAGTGCCAACCTGGATGTTGAGAAGTACGACACCATATGACGGGGATGTTTTGCCACTAAAATCAGTAACGACCATGTCAGTCAGAATTAAGTCCGACTGATCTTTTCCTAGCTTCTTAAACATTGCCCTAGGCATCAAATTGACAGCGGCCCCTCCATCAATCAGAACCCTATTAGTGGGTCTCCCATCAATTATGGCCATTACATGCAATGGCCTTAAATGATTTCTTTGTTAAGTCGATGAGCTTTTCTAACTGGGCTACATTGTCGAACACGGTGACCAAATTCTCTTGGACATACATCCAAAAATCATCTGGATTTCTGTCATTGTCTACCATATCCTCATCGTCAGAAAAATCCACTTCAAGATATCCTTCATACTCCGTTGGGATGACGGAAATCAATCCTATATTCATCCTCATTCCTGGTTCCAGGATGATTTCATTTCCTGGATCCTCGTCTAAGAATGCACCTCCTACAGTTCTTCCATGATTTCTTCTCAAATCATCGTCATCATCTGATCCTGACCTTTCTGACAAAGGTCGGGCTATCCCTGCACCACAGTTATCCAGTGCCTTGATGATGTCAGCTATATCTTCATTTTGGCTATCCATGTCCATGCCTCTGCTGATGTTAATATCATCATTCGGATCGTTTAATGCCTCGACGACAACATCAAAGGACAATTCTTCCTTAGTCAACTCACATTCAGGTTTGAATGTTGCCAACTGATGATCTTGCATTCTCGCCTCGAACTTCTTCTCAAGCCCTGCTACCTTTTCCATGTCTACCAATCCAACCGGCCATTTGCCTGTGGATTTTGTTGGTGGTGACGACATTTCTAAGGCCTTCTCTTTTTCTGCACAGATTTGCGACATAGGTTTCTTTGGCTTGTTTTGAGTAGCAGGTGTCAACCTCCATTGGATGAGCCTCTATCACGTTCTTCATTTTGACATCTCTACTTTTGTCATCTACATTGTCAGCCGTTGCAACCAAACAACCAATATTGTGAGAAGGCATCTCTTTTATGGTGACACCTCATTGCCTGGCAAGCTTCTTCTTTTGAACCTGTCGGAGCCTCTGCAACCTCCTCTTTTGGCTCTTAGAGATGGCCAACTGAGTTGACGGTCCTGCCAAGCCAGGTCCTGTCATCTGAGCATTCTGAGATAGCTGGCCCTTTCGGTAATCCTCATTCCAAAAGGGTGGATTGTGGTCATTGAACTTGTTTTTCTGACCCATGTGCCTTTCGTAACTCGGATAACGAGCCGTGGCAGAATTCTTTATCCATTGATCCACCATTACATTGGACGGAGGTTTCCTAGTCTTGACAGAATTGAATCTGTCGTCGACAAAGTTGTTGTTTCCCACTAATCCTCTGATTGGCTCTTTAAGTCAACCTCCGGTGTGGTTTTGTCTGGGTCTTATCTGATGCATGTGTTGTTGACGGCCATTCGCCTGCCTGTTAACAACAGGTGCAGCACTTCTGTGTACACTATTAGACCCAGCATGGCTGCTCGAATTTAAAAATCTGCCTTGGTGACTACCATTGTGGGACTCAGTTCTGTCTTTTGGGAAGTAAGATGGCGTTTTCTGCCCCCTGGCTTTCTCGGCAGCCACTTCGTCATAAAATGTTTCGCATCTTGGGCAAACTTTAAGTATGCCGTCGGATTTCTTGTGTGTCGTGAAATCGACAAGAGGTTCTTCTGGCTTTGGATAAATATCAAATGAATCTGTCAGATCCATCTGAATATTTTGCCCAGCTCTGATATTGACCATGCCTATTCCTATAGGGACTCGGCGGTCAGCCTTGTTAACTTCAGGACCAAATGGTTCTGTATCAACCTTCATGTCTGGTTTCTTGTCTGAAAATTTTAGTCTTCCTTCTGCCAAACCTTTCTGAATAATGTCCCTGAAATGCATACAATCATTAGTTACATGACCAAAAGTCTTATGACACTTACAGTATTGCGATCCTTAATCTCATGGGCTCTCAAAAGCCTATGGTCATCTGACAATTTTAATTGTTTATCTTTGAGTAATATGTCAAATATTTGGTCGGCCTTGGTCACATCAAATGTATACACTTTCTTATTAATGAAAGGAATCCTTTCTTTGGTCCTCGCAGGCTTCAAATCTTGGCATATATAAGGTGGACCATTTTTTAATTCAACGTAATCTACCTCATGTTCCTCAGAATCGTTGCCCTCCTCGTCGGATTCACTACATCCGACAAAGTTAATCTTTTCTCTTTTGAGGAACTTCTTCTGCTTGAAAACCTTTTCGGCTTTCAATTGTTCAATTTGTCGGACTTTATCTCCTAACTGGGAAAGATCAATTAGATGTTGTTTGACCAACTTCTTCCTAATATGATAATCTAGACCCCCAGCAGAAATCTTTACTATTTTTACCTCAGGGATAGGGGTGAAGCAACGACTCCTCATTTGACGGAATCGGGCAAGATAGTCATCGACAGACTCGTTATTCGTCCTCTTAATGCCAAATAAGTCTGTCAATCCTATCTTTAGATCACCCCTAAAGAATTGATCATGAAAACTTCTCTCTAATTGATTCCAGGAATGTATGGAATTAGGGGTGAAGCAGCGACTCCTCATTTGAAGGAATCGGGCAAGATAGTCATCGACAGACTCGTTATTCGTCATCTTAATGCCAAATAAGTCTGTCAATCCTATCTTTAGGTCACCCCTAAAGAATTGATCATGAAAACTTCTCTCTAATTGATTCCAGGAATGTATGGAAGTAGGCCTTAGAGTTGAAAACCAAGAAAAAGCATTCTTAGTCAACGAACTCGGAAATAACTTCATCTTTAAACCCTTCTCTAAAGCCAAATCTCCCAACTCGATTGTATATCGGGCAATGTGCTCGACTGTCGACTCTCCACTTTCTCCTGAAAATTTTGACAACTTGGGTATTTTGTATCCTTGAGGCATTTCTGCCTGTTGGACCCAGTCAGGAAATGCCGACGCAAAGAATGGTTGATTGGCATAACCTATGTTAAAACCAAATCTATTCAATGCCTGCTCGACAACTTGGTTAACATTTTGGTTTAGAGAATTTTGACAAAGTGCTCCAAGAGCACCCTAGTTTATGACAAAGTCCTCGTCTTCCTCTGGTTGTAAAATATGTATATTTCCACGTCTCAAAGGAATCCGACGATTGGGTTGTGGCCGCTCGTCATCTTGTTCAGATCCGTCAAGTTGTATTACTTGTGGTTGGTTATACCTATTGACATTTCTATTCAGATTTCTATTAGTATTTTGGTTATCATCTGGGGCTACAACACCCAAGGCTCTATTTAACCTACGTATCTCATTTGCCAATGTAAAGCATGCATTATTCGTGTTTTCCATTAATGGCGTAATCACTGTACTCATCTGTTGAGTAAATGTATTCACCATGTCATGATTACTAGAGTCAATTTGTTGTCAGACATTGGCTAATGTAGCCTCTGACAGACCAACAATATTTTGCGGGGGTTGTCTTAGTGGGGATACATGTGGCCTTACTACTGGTTGGTCTTGTCGAGAATGGGTTACTACCATTGACCCTGTTATCCCATTCGCATGACTGGGAATTTGCCCCCCAGTCGATGGTCCTGCCTGTCCAGATGCATGGGCAGCCATCGTCATTCCATTTGGATATGGTATGTATGCAAATGGGGTATTTGGATTGACAGTAGTCGAACCATAAGGCATCCCATACAAAGGTTGTGACAGAGGTTGCGTAGTCCCTCTTGGGTTTGAATTCACAACACTTCGTGGAGACAATCCGGTAGTTGGTGGGTTTATTTGTTGTAAGACTGGGGAAGTTGGTGACGGGAGTGTTTCTTGGCCAACTTCGTCAAATCTATTGACAACCTGAGCGTAAGAAAAGCCTCTTCTCGTACCTAAACTATTAGTGCTATTAATCCCTGCATTAGTAGCATTAGCCCTGGTTGCAGGAATATTTTCAACTGGTGCAATAGCATCCACCGTTGATGCAGTGGTGTTAGTGCCAACTACGCATGCATCACTTGCACTACTCATATTCACATAGTTTTGGGAAATAGATGATGTTTGAACCACCTTTCCACTCCGTAGACGCATAAAAATAAATTTGTATGTCAAATTCGTGACACTGTACGAGTTACTCTAAACTGGTCCCACCGGTCGTGCCAATTTGTTAACGTTAGTTTTTGGTTGGTGTCCAAAAGTCCCTTTGTTACAAATAATTAAAGATCAAACGAATGTGGGACGAACGAGTTATGCGGTAATCTCGTCAGAATGTGTGTATGTATTGTCTGCCAAGTATGAATTTGACGAGTTAGTCAAATCTAGTAATATACTGGCAGGATGCTATGACAAGTGTATAAGTTTTGAGAAAAAATGTACCAGTGATTGTCAATAATGAAACTTGACAACGAAATTGTTTATATTTGAAAAGGGGAATTTGAAATTTAAAAGAAGTAGTTTTGTATGTAGAAAATAACTTTCCTAATTGAACTAAGTGTACAATAAGAGAAGAAACATAAGTTTAAACAAGAAAGTTAAGTAGAGTATGATCTTAATGATACACCTTTCAAGAAGTAAATGAATTTAAAAGACGAATATAAGAGAAATGCTGGAAATGAGTACGAATAAATGATTGAACAGAAGAAATGAAAATGGCATTGAATTTTGCCATAATATTGAAATAGGAAGGATGGAGGGAATACTTGAGTGTAATCCGTCAATCTGCTGTGTGATCGAGATTTGTAGGATGTGTATCAAGTAACCTCCCCCATTACATTATAATAACTAGTATTTATAGGCAAATAAAATAACTGCCTAGTAGTAACTTCCTATCTAAATGACTGCCACATGTCCTTGGCAGTTCTCTTAGGCTTTACATCTAAACTACTTGTCAATATAACTCCAATAACCGCTCAATGTCTTGAACCGCTCAGTGTCAACTGGCTTGTTTTCGATGGGATTAACTTCTTGACAACTTATCTTGACTATATTGTTGATTTTGAGACTTAGTCATTTTTTCTTTTTCCATATCTTTGACAACCTTCCCCTGAATTTCGTCGAAAAGGCTGCTTGTCAATCTATCTCCTTATCGACATGTACACTTTAACTTTCTTTACCTCAGTTCCTTCGCCAGCCTGTCGGACTTATTTCTATGAAGAGTTTGAAATTCCTCCACCAACACTTGTCAATCTTTCTTTTTGTCGACATGTACACTTTGACTTTCTTTACTTCAGTTCCTTCATCATCCTGCCGGAATTATTTCTGTCAAGAGTCTGAATTCCACTAACAACTAGTGGTCTAATGGGGTTTCTTAATATGGTAGTAATTTACCTTTGACGAGATATCATGTTTGATATATTGTATTTGAGTTAACTCCCTACTTAATTAGTTGTCTGCAACTCAGTCGGTATGATTGGTCTACTATACCACTTACAACTTGATATTGGGGGTGTTTGAGCCTCTCAATTCGGAGCCCAACTGACTAGCCAAATCCCAATCGGCTAAGTAACTGACCCACTATTACCTATAAATCTCAATTATAGTCATGTGGCCTATTCTGTTATACACCTATTAAGGGTGAAATTTTGAGTTTTTTTATGAATGTTTTTTTTCGACGGGTTGACGAAGGGATCGAAGTGATAGCCAAAATTCTCTAAGTATTGAAAACATTTGGTTGACAAGAAAATACATTTTGACAGGGGAAAAGATTCGACAATCAAATTCCTGAAAAAATAATAAAGGAAGACTTTGTCGAAGGAAGAATCGCCAAGAGAAATAGAAAAGTGAAGAAATTGGTTAAGTCACCAATCCGACGAAAGGTACCAATACAAGTTGTCAAGTAGTTCAAACCGTCGAGGATAAGCAAATCAACACGGAGCGGTTCAAGACATTGAGCAGTTAGTGGAATTGCTTGACAAAATAGTTTAAGTATAGAAATTAAGAGAACTGCCTAAGACATGTGGCTGTCATTTACGTAGGGAGTTATTTCTAGGTGGTTACTTTATTTGCCTATTGTTAACGTGGTTTTTTTGTTGTGTCCAAAATTGCTTCGTGACAAATAATTATAGATCAAACGAGTGTGAGACCTATGAATTATGCGGTAATCTCGTCAAAATAAGTATGTGAATTGTCTGCCAAGTAAGAATTTGACAACGAAGCCAAATTAGAAATTAATGGCAAAGACTTAGTATCAAAAAAAATATGTAAATTTATCAAAAAGATACAAAGTGTTGTCAATAATGAATTTTGACAATAAAACGACTTGTGTTTTAAAAGATAAGTTTGAAATTTAAAAGAAGAAAGTAGTTTCTGTTGTAGAAGATAATTTCCTAGTTGCATTAAGTTTGTAATGAAAAGAAACAAGAATTTGAAAGTAAAGTTAAGTGAAATAGGATCTATGTAATACCATTCACGAAAGGTAAATGAAAATAAGAACAAAAACGAAATATTAAGGAATAATGGAGAACAAGTAAAGAACTTTGAAGGATAAAACCAATATTGTACTGGGTTGTAATATTAAATTGAATTGAAATGAGAAGGGTGGAGGGAGTACTTTAATTAATCCGTCGATCTGCTGTGTGATCGAGATGTGTAGGATGTGTATCAAGTAACCGACCGACCTAGATAATGGAAATAGTTTTTGAAATACTAAGTAATTAAATATGAATACTTGACAGGAAGTAAAACTTAGATTTGAAATGTAAGAACACTACAAATGAATTAATATAGAAAAAGTAGTTATTTATTGAAGTTGATGAAGAAAGATTTCTGGGAAATTGAATAGAAACGAATGAAATTGTTAATTTAACTAAAAGATGTAAAAAACTAAGAATTACTTATAATATTAGAGTAAAGGAAAACTTGATTAAACAAGTATGAAGTGCAGAAAAGTAACGAAAGTTACAGAAAGAATATGAAGAACATGATGACTAAACTGGAAAGTGTATGAAGAACTTGAAGGAAATGAACCAATATTGTATTGAAATTGAACATTGTATTGATGATAACAGGGTGGAAGGAATACTTGAGTTAATCCGTCAATCTGCTGTGTGATCGAGACGTATAGGATGTTTCAAGTTTCAACCTTTATTACATTGTAATAACTAGTATAGGCAAATAAAATAACTACCTAGTAGTAACTTCCTATCTAAATGGCTGCCACGTATCTTGGCAGTTTTCTAAATTTCAAATTTAAACTGCTTGTCAAACAACTCTAATAACTGCTCAATTTCTTGAACCGCTCCGCGTCAAATTGATTGTCTTCGACGGTCTGGCTACTTGACAGCTTATCTTTCTAATGCCTTGTCAGTCTTGAGGACTTAGCCATTTTCACACTTCTGTGTACGTTTGACAACTCTTCTTAATACTTTGTCAAAAAGTTTGGTTGTCAATTTATCCTTTCTGTCGACCAGTATTTTCTTGTCAACTAAATATTTTCAATACTTAGAAAATATTAGTCATTACTCTGATTCCTTCATCAGCCTGTCAGAATGCATCCGTCAATAATCAGAAATTTCACCCCTAACAGATGCGCCCCAAGTTTTTCTTTTCGACGGCCTTGTTTGTCTAACATGTCAACTGAAGAACTTCTTGTCAACTCCACACTTGTCAATTCTTCTATAATCTTCTGAATTCGACGTTCTTCTTTATGTCAATTTTTTTCTGTCAACTTTCCGTCTATCGACTTAGCACTTGTCAACTTTCTTTTAGCCAAAACAATATATATCAATTTTGGGACTTCTTTCTCAATTTTTATGTAGCATCTTTCTGTTTGTCTAACGAAAGCTCAAATTTGAAAATTCACTCCTAACAGATGTCCCCCAAGTTTTGTCTTTCGACGGCTTCGGTAGAGAGTCAAAACTTCAACAATCGCCAATCTTGATGCCATCAATCCTCCTAAACAACCAATTCATTCTTCACCAACTCCTCAACAAACTCTAATTCCAAGTCACATCTTCCATCTCTTCCGACTGACATCTTGTCTACTGTCGTCAAACCAGTGAAAGTTCCCGCCTCTAAACTTGAAGACTTAATTGATTTTTTGCCAGAGGTTGGTCATCAGAATTCATCAAGATCTGCCCATTTTTCAAATTTGACAGGGTAAGATTCGAGTGATTATCAAGCTGTCAAGTTTATGCAAGAGTTGAAATCCCTTTTCAAGCATCCACTTGACATCCTATGTTCAGATTCAGTCGTCCGTTCGACCATGGTCAATCTTCTCCAACAACTTAATCCAATTAAGAACAATCTGCCAACTTCAAGCAGGGGCACTTTGGCTTCTGTGCAAAACTACTTTGATGGTCTGACAGACAAATTGTCAACCATAAATGATGTTATGTTCCCTTTTGAAGTCGAAGAAACCAGCAGGGACAATATGTTGGGGACTCTACGCACCATGAAGTCCACAAGAGAACAAGAGATTCATGTCATTGCTGACAATGTCAAAGCTGACTTGGCAGTAGACTAAGAGATTGTTGACTTAGAAGTTGCTTTAACTCAAGCTAAAGAGAAAAAACCTCAACTTGCACAAACTCTATCGGCCAGCAAAGAAAAGGTCAATCAAATTGACGATGAATCTAAAAAGTTAGGGGTGACTGCCAGGACAGTTGTCAACATTCTAATAGCCTTGCAATCTAAATATCTGGCAGCCAAGGCTGACAGAGAGGCTCTAGAGAAGGCTTGGGAAGAAATCAGAAATTCTCAATCTTAGTTTAGTTGGTATTTTTTTATGTGTATGTCAACTGAACATCTTTTTAACTTATTTTTTTGAATGCTCATAATTCGACACACATCTGTGTATGCTAACCGTCAGTTTCCAGACCGCACTCTTAGGAATAAGTTAGCTTTAACTGACATGATGTACTTTTGACAATGTAAAATTGTATTGCCAAATTAATGAATAAAACTTATGTTCTATCTCATTTACTGTCAATTTTTACTTCTAGCATCATCGGCTTATACTATTTGAAATACTTGCCATTAATTGACTTAATTCTTAAGCCATTATCAATGTCAACGAGTGCATAAGCATTCCCAGTAAATGCTTTAGAAATCTTAAATGGTCCTTCCCATTTTGGTGACCATTTACCGAACTCTCGACAACTTTTATCCATAGGCAAAATGACTTTCCATACGAAGTCATTTACTTTGAATAATTGAAACTTCACTCGAATATTATAGAATTTTGCAATTCTTTCTTTCTGTCGAATTAAATTCTCCAATGCAATCAACCTTTCATCGCTTATTTCGTCTAATTCATCCAACATTGCATCCCAATATTTGTCGACAGGAAAGTCATCTTGTCTTTGAATACAAATTGACTGAAGATTCATTTCGACAGGCAATATAGGATCATGTCCATATACTAACCTGTATGGCGAGGTTCCTGTCGATTGTTTGGGTGAATTCCTATATGCCCACAGTATTTGGTCAAGAGTGTTATGCCAGTTCCTAGGTTGTCGACCCACATGCTTTTTAGTAAGACCAATAATAATCTTATTTATGGCCTCAACTTGGCCATTAGCTTGTGCATAGTACGGAGTAGATGTAAGCATCTTTATCTGTCTAGAGCTAGCATATTCTATAATTTTCTTCCCAGTAAAAACTGACCTTTGATCAGTTGTCAACGTTTGTGGAATTCCAAACCGACAAACTAATTGATTTTCAATAAAATCAATTACATCTTCCTGGGTAACTGCTTTAAGGCAAACTGTTTCTACCCATTTGGTAAAATTTCCACTCCAACTAGAATGAATTGATGTCCTTTCGATGAAGTAGGATGTATTTGACCAATCAAATGCAAAGCCCATCCTCTGAATGGTCAAGGATTGACAATAGAATGCAATTCGATGGCTGGTACATTTTGTATATGGCCATGTTTCTGACATTGTTCACAAGACTTGGCAAACAAAATGCAATCTTTCATCATAGTTGGCCAATAATACAAACTTCGTCGAAGAACCCATTTCATTTTGTCTCATGCCTGATGGGCTCCACATATGCCCTCATGGACTTCTGACATAGCCAAATAAGCATCCTTCTCACTCAGGCACTTGTGTAGAGTCCCGTCAACATACCTTCTATATAATAGTCCTCCTTGCATTGTGTAATTCAATGCTTTATATTTCATTTTCCTATCTACATTCTGACTTGGATTTTCCAAATATTCAATTATTGGCAACCTCCAGTCATTAGGTAGAATTACATCATTAACCAAAATATCTCTTTATTCTAATGGATATAATAATTCTCTTATTTCCATTAGTCCTGACAAAGGCTTTTGAGATATCTTGTATCCTGAGGCTATTTGAGCCAACTCATTAGCCTTTTGATTTGAATTTGTGGGAATATATTTGACAATTACATCATCGAATTTCTTCATTAACTTACTAGCTATGATACAATATTTTGTCAAGTTGTAGTTGCCATACTTATATTCTTGAGTAAGTTGTTTGATAACCAATTGAGAATCCCCAAAGATATGCATATTTCTTGCTTTCATTTCTATTAGTATCTCCAATCCGACAATCAAAGCTTCATATTCAGCTTCATTGTTGGAACATGGATACTTAAGTTCAAACATGAACTTAGTAGGAGTTCCTTGTGGAGTCACGATTAAGATTCCTACTCCACTACCTCCTTGATGCCTTGATCCGTCAAAGTAAAGTGTCCAGGGTTGTAAACTGACAACATTTATTTCTGGCACGTCCAATCCTGGATGTTCTACCAAGAAGTCAGCCATCGCCTATCCTTTGATGACTTTAGATGGTACGTATTGTAAAGAATATTCTGACAAAGCAATGGTCCATTTACCAATACGTCCATTAAGGACTGGTTTTGACAACATATACTTTATAACATCAGTTTTGGAAATAACGAATACATTACATGGCATCATATAACATTTAAGTTTTGTAAAAGAAAAAAACAATGCTAGACATATCTTCTCTATTGCACTATATATTCTTTCAGCATCATTAAGGACTCTGCTTAGATAATATACAGCCTTTTCAACATTGTCATCATCATCCTGGGCCAATAGACATCCTATAGTGTCTTCAGATGCTGATATGTACAACTTCAATGGTCGACGAGGCACTGCCGGCATCATGACCGGTGGATTGACTAGGTATTGCTTGATTTGGTCAAAAGCAACGAAAGTTACAGAAAGAATATGAAGAACATGATGACTAAACTGGAAAGTGTATGAAGAACTTGAAGGAAATGAACCAATATTGTATTGAAATTGAACATTGTATTGATGATAACAGGGTGGAAGGAATACTTGAGTTAATCCGTCAGTCTGTTGTGTGATCGAGACGTGTAGGATGTTTCAAGTTCCAACCTTTATTACATTGTAATAACTAGTATAGGCAAATAAAATAACTACCTAGTAGTAACTTCCTATCTAAATGGCTGCCACGTATCTTGGCAGTTTTCTAAATTTCAAATTTAAACTGCTTGTCAAACAACTCTGATAACTGCTCAATTTCTTGAACCGCTCCGCGTCAACTTGATTGTCTTCGACGGTCTGGCTACTTGACAGCTTATCTTTCTAATGCCTTGTCAGTCTTGAGGACTTAGCCATTTTCACACTTCTGTGTACGTTTGACAACTCTTCTTAATACTTTGTCAAAAAGTTTGGTTGTCAATTTATCCTTTCTGTCGACCAGTATTTTCTTGTCAACTAAATATTTTCAATACTTAGAAAATATTAGTCATTACTCTGATTCGTTCGTCAGCCTGTCAAAATGCATCCGTCAATAATCAGAAATTTCACCCCTAACAGATGCGCCCCAAGTTTTTCTTTTCGACGGCCTTGTTTGTCTAACATGTCAACTGATGAACTTCTTGTCAACTCCACACTTGTCAATTCTTCTATAATCTTCTGAATTCGACGTTCTTCTTTATGTCAAATTTTTTTCTGTCAACTTTCCGTCTGTCGACTTAGCACTTGTCAATTTTCTTTCAGCCAAAACAATATATATCAATTTTGGGACTTCTTCCTCAATTTTTATGTAGCATCTTTCTGTTTGTCTAACGAAAGCTCAAATTTGAAAATTCACTCCTAACAGATGCCCCCCAAGTTTTGTCTTTCGACGGCTTAGGTAGAGAGTCAAAACTTCAACAATCGCCAATCTTGATGCCATCAATCCTCCTAAACAACCCATTCATTCTTCACCAACTCCTCAACAAACTCTAATTCCAAGTCACATCTTCCATCTCCTCCGACTGACATCTTGTCTACTGTCATCAAACCAGTGAAAGTTCCCGCCTCTAAACTTGAAGACTTAATTGATTTTTTGCCAGTGGTTGGTCATCAGAATTCATCAAGATCTGCCCATTTTTCAAATTTGACAGGGTAAGATTCGAGTGATTATCAAGCTGTCAAGTTTATGCAAGAGTTGAAATCCCTTTTCAAGCATCCACTTGACATCCTATGTTCAGATTCAGTCGTACGTTCGACCCTGGTCAATCTTCTCCAACAACTTAATCCAATTAAGAACAATCTGCCAACTTCAAGCAGGGGCACTTTGGCTTCTGTGCAAAACTACTTTGATGGTCTGACAGACAAATTGTCAACCATAAATGATGTTATGTGACCTTTTGAAGTCGAAGAAACCAGCAGGGACAATATGTTGGGGACTCTACGCACCATGAAGGCCACAAGAGAACAAGATATTCATGTCATTGCTGACAATGTCAAAGCTGACTTGGCAGTAGACAAAGAGATTGTTGACTTAGAAGTTGCTTTAACTCAAGCTAAAGAGAAAAAACCTCAACTTGCACAAACTCTATCGGCCAGCAAAGAAAAGGTCAATCAAATTGACGATGAATCTAAAAAGTTAGGGGTGACTGCCAGGACAGTTGTCAACATTCTAATAGCCATGCAATCTAAATATCTGGCGCCAAGGCTGACAGAGAGGCTCTAGAGAAGGCTTGGGAAGAAATCAGAAATTCTCAATATTAGTTTAGTTGGTATTTTTTTATGTGTATGTCAACTGAACATCTTTTTAACTTATTTTTTTGAATGCTCATAATTCGACACACATCTGTGTATGCTAACCGTCAGTTTCCAGACCGCTCTCTTAGGAATAAGTTAGCTTTAACTGACATGATGTACTTTTGACAATGTAAAATTGTATTGCCAAATTAATGAATAAAACTTATGATCTATCTCATTTACTGTCAATTTTTACTTCTAGCATCATCGGCTTATACTCTTTCAAATACTTGCCATTAATTGACTTAATTCTTAAGCCATTATCAATGTCAACGAGTGCATAAGCATTCCCGGTAAATGCTTTAGAAATCTTAAATAGTCCTTCCCATTTTGGTGACCATTTAACGAACTCTCGACAACTTTTACCCATAGGCAAAATGACTTTCCATACGAAGTCATTTACTTTGAATAATTGAAACTTCACTCGAATATTATAGAATTTTGCAATTCTTTCTTTCTGTCGAATTAAATTCTCCAATGCAGTCAACCTTTCATCGCTTAATTCGTCTAATTCATCCAACATTGCATCCCAATATTTGTCGACAGGCAAGTCATCTTGTCTTTGAATACAAATTGACTGATGATTGATTTTGACAGGCAATATAGGATCATGTCCATATACTAACCTGTATGGCGAGGTTCCTGTCGATTGTTTGAGTGAATTCCTATATGCCCACAGTATTTGGTCAAGAGTGTTATGCCAGTTCCTAGGTTGTCGACCCACATGCTTTTTAGTAAGACCAATAATAATCTTATTTATGGCCTCAACTTGGCCATTAGCTTGTGCATAGTACGGAGTAGATGTAAGCATCTTTATCTGTCTAGAGCTGGCATATTCTATAATTTTCTTCCCAGTAAAAACTGACCTTTGATCAGTTGTCAACGTTTGTGGAATTCCAAACCGACAAACTAATTGATTTTCAATAAAATCAATTACATCTTCCTGGGTAACTGCTTTAAGGCAAACTGTTTCTACCCATTTGGTAAAATTTCCACTCCAACTAGAATGAATTGATGTCCTTTCGATGAAGTAGGATGTATTTGACCAATCAAATCCAAAGCCCATCCTCTGAATGACCAAGGCTTGACAATAGAATGCAATTCGCTGGCCGGTACATTTTGTATATGGCCATGTTTCTGACATTGTTCACAAGACTTGGCAAACAAAATGCAATCTTTCAACATAGTTGGCCAATAATACAAACTTCGTCGAAGAACCCATTTCATTTTGTCTCATGCCTGATGGGCTCCACATATGCCCTCATGGACTTCTGACATAGCCAAATAAGCATCCTTCTCACTCAGGCACTTGTGTAGAGTCCCGTCAACATACCTTCTATATAATAGTCCTCCTTGCATTGTGTAATTCAATGCTTTATATTTCATTTTCCTATCTACATTCGGACTTGGATTTTCCAAATATTCAATTATTGGCAACCTCCAGTCATTAGGTAGAATTACATCATTAACCAAAATATCTCTTTATTCTAATGGATATAATAATTCTCTTATTTCCATTAGTCCTGACAAAGTCTTTTGATATATCTTGTATCCTGAGGCTATTTGAGCCAACTCATTAGCCTCTTGATTTGAATTTGTGGGAATATATTTGACAATTACATCATCGAATTTCTTCATTAACTTACTAGCTATGATACAATATTTTGTCAAGTTGTAGTTGCCACACTTATATTCTTGAGTAAGTTGTTTGATAACCAATTGAGAATCCCCAAAGATATGCATATTTCTTGCTTTCATTTCTATTAGTATCTCCAATCCGACAATCAAAGCTTCATATTCAGCTTCATTGTTGGAACATGGATACTTAAGTTCAAACATGAACTTAGTAGGAGTTCCTTGTGGAGTCACGATTAAGATTCCTACTCCACTACCTCCTTGATGCCTTGATCCGTCAAAGTAAAGTTTCCAGGGTTGTAAACTGACAACATTTATTTCTGGCACGTCCAATCCTGGATGTTCTACCAAGAAGTCAGCTACTGCCTATCCTTTGACAGCTTTAGATGGTACGTATTGTAAAGAATATTCTGACAAAGCAATGGTCCATTTACCAATACGTCCATTAAGGACTGGTTTTGACAACATATACTTTATAACATCAGTTTTGGAAATAACGAATACATTACATGGCATCATATAACATTTAAGTTTTGTACAAGAAAAAAACAATGCTAGACATATCTTCTCTATTGCACTATATATTCTTTCAGCATCATTGAGGACTCTGCTTAGATAATATACAGTCTTTTCAACATTGTCATCATCATCCTGGGCCAATAGACATCCTATAGTGTCTTCAGATGCTGATATGTACAACTTCAATGGTCGACGAGGCACTGCCGGCATCATGACCGGTGGATTGACTAGGTATTGCTTGATTTGGTCAAAAGCAACGAAAGTTACAGAAAGAATATGAAGAACATGATGACTAAACTAGAAAGTGTATGAAGAACTTGAAGGAAATGAACCAATATTGTATTGAAATTGAACATTGTATTGATGATAACAGGGTGGAAGGAATACTTGAGTTAATCCGTCAGTCTGCTGTGTGATCGAGACGTGTAGGATGTTTCAAGTTCCAACCTTTATTACATTGTAATAACTAGTATAGGAAAATAAAATAACTACCTAGTAGTAACTTCCTATCTAAATGGCTGCCACGTATCTTGGCAGTTTTCTAAATTTCAAAATTAAACTACTTGTCAAACAACTCTGATAACTGCTCAATTTCATGAACCGCTCCGCGTCAACTTGATTGTCTTCGACGGTCTGGCTACTTGACAGCTTATCTTTCTAATGCCTTGTCAGTCTTGAGGACTTAGCCATTTTCACACTTCTGTGTACGTTTGACAACTCTTCTTAATACTTTGTCAAAAAGTTTGGTTGTCAATTTATCCTTTCTGTCGACCAGTATTTTCTTGTCAACTAAATATTTTCAATACTTAGAAAATATTAGTCATTACTCTGATTCCTTCGTCAGCCTGTCAAAATGCATCCATCAATAATCAGAAATTTCACCCCTAACAGATGCGCCCCAAGTTTTTCTTTTCGACGCCCTTGTTTGTCTAACATGTCAACTGAAGAACTTCTTGTCAACTCCACACTTGTCAATTCTTCTATAATCTTCTGAATTCGACATTCTTCTTTATGTCAAATTTTTATTTTCTGTCAACTTTCCGCATGTCGACTTAGCACTTGTCAACTTTATTTTAGCCAAAACAATATATATCAATTTTGGGACTTCTTTCTCAATTTTTATGTAGCATCTTTCTGTTTGTCTAACGAAAGCTCAAATTTGAAAATTCACTCCTGACAGATGCCCCCCAAGTTTTGTCTTTCGACGGCTTAGGTAGAGAGTCAAAACTTCAACAATTGCCAATCTTGATGCCATAAATCCTCCTAAACAACCAATTCATTCTTCACCAACTCCTCAACAAACTCTAATTCCAAGTCACATCTTCCATCTCTTCCGACTGACATCTTGTCTACTGTCGTCAAACCAGTGAAAGTTCCCACCTCTAAACTTGAAGACTTAATTGATTTTTGGCCAGAGGTTGGTCATCAGAATTCATCAAGATCTGCCCATTTTTCAAATTTGACAGGGTAAGATTCTAGTGATTATCAAGCTGTCAAGTTTATGCAAGAGTTGAAATCCCTTTTCAAGCATCCACTTGACATCCTATGTTCAGATTCAGTCGTCCGTTCGACCATGGTCAATCTTCTCCAACAACTTAATCCAATTAAGAACAATCTGCCAACTTCAAGCAGGGGCACTTTGGCTTCTGTGCAAAACTACTTTGATGGTCTGACAGACAAATTGTCAACCATAAATGATGTTATGTCCCCTTTTGAAGTCGAATAAACCAGCAGGGACAATATGTTGGGGACTCTATGCACCATGAAGTCCACAAGAGAACAAGAGATTCATGTCATTGCTGATAACGTCAAAGCTGACTTGGAAGTAGACAAAGAGATTGTTGACATAGAAGTTGCTTTAACTCAAGCTAAAGAGAAAAAACCTCAACTTGCACAAACTCTATCGGCCAGCAAAGAAAATGTCAATCAAATTGACGATGAATCTAAAAAGTCAGGGGTGACTGCCAGGACAGTTGTCAACATTCTAATAGCCATGCAATCTACATACCTGGCAGCCAAGGCTGATAGAGAGGCTATGGAGAAGGCTTGGGAAGAAATCAGAAATTCTCAATCTTAGTTTAGTTGGCATTTTTTTTTATGTGCATGTCAACTGAACATCTTTTTAACTTATCTTTTTGAATGCTCATAATTCGACACACATCTTTGTATGCTAACCGTTAGCTTTAACTGACAGGATGTACTTTTGACAATGTAAAATTGTATTGCCAAATCAATGAATAAAACTTATGTTCTATCTCATTTACTGTCAATTTTTACTTCTAGCATCATCGGCTTATACTTTTTCAAATACTTGCCATTAATTGACTTTATTCTTAAGCCAGTATCAATGTCGACGAATGCATAAGCATTCCTAGCAAATGCTTTAGAAATCTTAAATGGTCCTTCCGATTTTTGTGACCATTTACCGAACTCTCGACAAATTTTATCCATAGGCAAAATGACTTTTCATACTAAGTCTTTTACTCTGAAAAATTTAAACTTCACTCGATTATTGTAGAATTTTGCAATTATTGCTTTCTGTCGAATTAAATTCTCCAATGCAATCAACCTTTCATCGCTTATTTCGTCTAATTCATCAAACATTGCATCCCAATATTGGTCAACAGGCAAGTCATCTTGTCTTTGAATACGAATTGACTGAAGATTGATTTCGACAGGAAATACAAGATCATGTCCATATACTAACCTGTATGGCGACATTCCTGTCGATTGTCTGGGTGAGTTCCTATATACCCACAGTATTTGGTCTAGAGTGTTATGTCAGTTCCTAGGTTGTCGACCCATATGATTTTTAATAAGACCAATAATAATATTATTTATGGCCTCAACTTGACCATTAGCTTGTGCATAGTACGGAGTAGATGTGAGCATCTTTATCTGTCTAGAGCTAGCATATTCTATAATTTTCTTCGTAGTAAAAACTGACCCTTGATCAATTGTCAATGTTTGTGGAGTTCCAAACCGACAAACTATATGATTTTCAATAAAATCAATTACATCTTGCTGGGTAACTACTTTAAGGTTAACTGCTTCTACCCATTTGGTAAAATAGTCCACTCCAAATAGTCCACTGGCAAATGGCCTGGCTGGCTAGCAGAGATGGAAAAGGTTGCAAGACTCGAGAAAGAATTTGAGGCGAGAATGGGAAAACAACATTTGGCAACGTTCAAGCCTGAGTGTGATTTAACAAAAGAAGAATTGTCGTTCGATGCTATCATCAAAGCACTGAATGATCCAAATGATGACATAAACATCAGCAAAGACATGGACATGGATAGACAGAATGTGATCTAGCCGATATCATCGAGGAACTGGATAACTGTGGCGCAGGAATAGTCCGCCCTCTGTCAGATAGGTTAGGATCAGATGATGAGAATGATTTAAAAAGAAATCATAGCAAAATGGTTGGAGGTTCATTTTTGGATGAGGATCCAAAGAATGAAGTTATAATGGAACCAGGGATGGAAATGAAGATAGGATTGATTTCATTCATTCCAGCAGAATATGTGGGATATCTCGAAGTTGATTTCTCTGACGATGATGATGATGTCGTTAACAATGGTATAGACCCAGGCGATTTTTGGATGTACGTTCAAGAGAACTTGATTACCGTATTCGACAATGTAGCCCATTTGGAGAAGCCCGCCGATGAGCAAAGAAACCATTTGAGGCCTTTACATGTAAAGGCCATAATAGATGGAAGACCTACCAACAGGGTTTTAATTGATGGGGGAGCTGCTGTGAACCTGATGCCAAGAGCAATGTTCAAAAATCTAGGGAAGGATCAGTCGGATTTAATTCCGACAGATATAGTTGTCACTAACTTCAGTGGCAAAACTTCTCCGTCAGATGGTGTCATTTTGTTAAATATACAGGTTGGTATCTTCGAAAGGATGACATTGTTTGTAATAATTCCAGCCAAGTCAAGCTACAACATATTACTTGGTAGGGATTGGATTCACGTTGTAGGAGCAGTTCCGTCAATAGTGCATCATAAAGTAATCTTATGGAATGCGCAAGATCAGGTAGAAATCGTGGAGGAAGATGATGGTGCTTGCTATGCTCAACAATTACATGTTGATTTCAAGGTATATTAACCAAACACCAGACCTATAACTTCCAACGAAGGGGTCATTGACAAGGATGCATTGGAAGCAAGCCTTCTCAGCCAGTTCGGTGTTAAGGTAAAGGACGAGACCGACAAAACTCAGCCAAATGCCGGCAATGAGTCTTGAAATACAACTGAGAAGATTTTCGGCCTATCTGGCCGACAAAGAAGTACACACTTCAGAAAGTGTGTTAGCGGATTGTATCATTGACGACGGCCCTTTGGATTTTGAAAAGGGAGTCGAAGTTAAGCAAAATGTGGAAGTGGAAGATCCCCTGGAGGAAATAAACTTAGGTACGGAAGAAAAGAAAAGGCCTATCTTTGTGAGTGCTTTTTTTCCAAAGGATTACAAACAAAAACTTGTCAGACTAATTATAGAGTATAAAGATTGCTTTGCATTGGACTATGATGAAATGCCTGGTTTAAGCAGGGATCTTGTCGAACACCGGTTACCACTCAAGGAAGATTGCAAACCTGTCAAACAGGCGAGCAGAAGATTTGCCCCAGAGGTGGTGCATAAAATCAAAGAGGAAGTAGAGAGACTGCTTAAAGCAAAGTTCATTCGAACAACCAGGTTATAATCAAATCTTTATACCCGAACAAGATGTGTCAAAGACTGCCTACAAATGTCTAGGAGCAATAGGGACATATGAATGGATTGTCATGCCTTTCGATTTGAAGAATGCAGGAGCCACCTACCAGCGAGCAATGAATACTATCTTCCATGATGTGATTGGAAAATTTATAGAAGTATATATTGATGATGTGGTTGTCAAGTCAAAAACTAGAAACGATCACCTAGAGCACCTGAAGCAAGGGTTTGAAAGGATGAGAAGACACAACCTCAAAATGAACCCAGAGAAATGCAGCTTTGGAGTATCGGCTGCCAAATTCTTGGGCTTTTTAGTTCATAAGGAATCGAAGTGGACAAAAATAAAGCCAAAGCAATTATGGAAGTCGCAGCACTGACAAATAAGAAGGAATTGCAGTCCTTCCTAGGAAAGGTTAACTTTCTGCGGAGGTTTATATCAAATTTGTCGGGAAGAACAAGAGTATTTGTACCATTGGTCAAGTTGAAAGCATAACAAAGTTTCGTATGGGAATCTTGTCATCAAGAAGCTTTTGACCAGATCAAGCAATATTTTGTCAATCCACCGGTCATGATGCCTGCTATGCCTCGTCGACCGTTGAAGTTATACATATCAGCATTCGAAGATACTATAGGATGTCTATTGGCCCAGGATGACTATGACAATGTTGAAAGGGCCGTGTATTATCTAAGTAGAGTTCTCAACGATGCTGAAAAAAGATATAGTGCTATACATAAATTATGTTTAGCATTGTATTTTTCATGTACCAAACTCAAATATTATATGATGCCTTGTATTGGTAATTTCTTAGACTGATGTAATAAAGTATATGTTGTCAAAACCAGTCCTTAATGGGCGTATTGGTAAATGGACCATTGCTTTGTCGGAATATTCTTTACAATACGTGCCAACCAAAGCTGTCAAAGGTCGGGCAATTGCCGATTTTTAGGTAGAACATCCAGGATTGGATGTGCCAAAAGTAGACTTTGTCAGTTTACAACCTTGGAAACTCTACTTTGATGGGTCAAGGCATCAAGGCGGTAGTGGAGTAGGTGTCTTAATTGTGACTCCACAGGGAACCCCCACCAAGTTCATGTTTGAACTTAAGTATCCATGTTCTAACAATGAAGCTGAGTATGAAGCTTTAATTGTCAGATTAGAGATACTAGTAGAGATGAAGTCACGAAATGTGCATATCTTTGGGGTTTCTCAGTTAGTTATTAAGCAACTTACTCAAGAATACAAATGTGTCAGTTATAATCTGACAAAATATTGCATTATAGCGAATAAATTGATGAGGAAATTCGATGACATAATTTTCAAATATATCCCCAGGGAGCTAAATCAAGAGGCTAATGAGTTAGCTCAAATAGCTTCAGGATACAAGATATCTCAAAAGACTTTGTCGGATCTAATGGAAATTAAGGAGTTATTATATCCATTAGAAGAAAGAGATGTATTGGTCAATGACATAATTCTGCCCAATGATTGGAGGATGCCAATAATAGAGTATTTTGAAAATCCAAGTCAAAATGCAGATAGAAGAATAAAACATAAATCATTGAATTATACTATGCAAGGTGGAATATTATATAGAAGGTATGTCGATGGAACCTTACATAAGTGCCTAAGTGAGCAAGATGCTTATTTGGCTTTGTTAGAGGTCCATGAAGGCATATGTGGGGACCACCAAGCAGGGGAAAAAATGAAATGGGTGCTTCAACGGAGTTTGTATTATTGACCAACTATGGTTAGGGACTGCATTTTGTTCGGCAAGTCTTATGAGAAATGTCAGAAACATAGCCACATACAGAATGTTCCGGCCAGTGAATTTCACTCTAATGTCAAACCATGGCCATTCAGAGGATGGGCTTTGGATTTAATTGGCCAAATACACCCGTCTTCATCAAAAGGACATCAATTCATTTTAGTTGGAGTCGATTATTTTACCAAGTGGGTGGAAGTAGTTTGCCTCAAAGCAGTCACCCAGTAAGATGTGATTGATTTTATTGAAAATCATATTGTTTGTCGGTTTGGAATACCGCAAACCTTGACAACTGATCAAGGACCAGTTTTTACCGGGAAGAAAATCATAGAATATGCCAATTCTAGGTAAATAAAGATGCTCACATCTACTCCGTACTATGCACAAACTAATGGCCAAGTAGAGGCCATAAATAAGATTATTATTGTTCTTATTAAAAAGCATGTGGGTCGACAACCTAGGAACTGGCATAACACTCTTGACCAAATACTGTGGGCATATAGGAATTCACCCAGACAATCGACAGGAACCTCGCCATACAGGTTAGTATATGGACATGATCCTGTATTACCTATCGAAATCAATCTTCAGTCAATTCGTATTCAAAGACAAGATGACTTGCCTGTCGACCAATATTGGGATGCAATGTTGGATGAATTAGACGAATTAAGCGATGAAAGGTTGATTGCATGGGAGAACTTAATTCGACAGAAAGAAAGAATTTCAAAATTCTACAATAATCGAGTGAAGTTTAAATTATTCAAAGTAAATGACTTAGTATGGAAAGTCAATTTGCCTATGGATAAAAGTTGTTGAGAGTTCGGTAAATGGTCACCAAAATGGGAAGGACCAATTAAGATTTCTGAAGCATTTTCTGGGAATGCGTATGCACTTGTCGATGTCAATACGGGCCTAGGAATTAGTTCAATTAATGGCAAGTATTTAAAGAAATATCAACCGACAATGCTGGACGTAAAGATTGACAACAAGTAAAAAAATGGAAATAAGAATATTTTATTCACTAACTTGGAAAAACAACCATACATTGCCAAAATTACAGATTGTCAATCCAAATTATTCATTGTTTGTCAAGTGTACAAATAATCAATCAAAGCGAACTTATTCCTAAAATAACTAAGAGTTAGAAACTCTGACAAGATTGGCAGACTTTTATCCTTCACTCTTCGACAATGCAGCAGCGCAACCTAATTTGTTGAGGCTTTATTCCCATTTGATGAGGTTTCATCTGCTTCTTATATCGAGGGTACGCAAAGTATAAAGAAAATCTAGAACGAGCAGATCTCACCATCATTTAACCCAGAAGGTGGTTGCTGCTTATGGTGTAGCAAAAAACAACACCAAGAGAGGTAACCACCCTCCGAGAAGAAGATGATGGAACTGGAAAATGGTGCACCCATTCTGTTTCAAGTCTGCTCTAACCAAAGGTGGGCAATGGTAGTCAGCTCTAGTAGTTACGTTGGTTGCTGATCTCTACCGTGCCCATTACGTTGGTCACTGATCTTTACTAACAAAATGACCATCAAGACAAAGACCTTGAATCTGAGAGTCAAAGGTTGTAAGGTCAGGCTCCCATGGAAATAGTAAGAAAAATAAGGCCGTTGATGGAAACATATTTGATGTAAAATCACAAATGTTTAATGGCATATATGTTGTGAGAATCAAACCTTGCTATTTATAAGTGGTTTGGAGAGACAAAAAAATTAAATGTAGCTGGTTTACCAATATTTTGAAACTTACCAAGATTAATGGTAAATCAATATGGGTAAGTTACGAAATTTATTGGAACCAACAGTTGAAATTAAATAAATGTGAAAGTAGACCAAGAGTCATTTTCATTAAAAGAATGACAAAATATGTGCCGAAATTACAAAATTCGATAGAAAGAAAGAAAATTACAACAGATTAAATTTTGTCTAAGCCAATGTCAAAAGACAACTGATCCCAGGCAAAGGTAATATCAGTCTTGCTGGCAACGGCAGCATCATATTCGAGCTGTAAAGCATGAAGTTTGCCAACTACGGTTTCAGCTCTTTGGCCAAGTTGGACAAATTCGTCATCAATGGCTTTGACTTTGTCTCTGCTTTTCTCCAGAGGCTTATCAAACTTGGTGCACTGTCGGTCTGTCAATTCGACCTCTGTCAATAACTTTTTCTGGTAGTCCAGGAGGGAATTTTTAGTCTGAGTTCCTATCGAGATAAGGTCAAGCTCTTTTTGTTTGGAGGCCTCTAGATCCTGGAACTTGGCTAGAAGATTCTCCTTAATCTTTTCCTCCTCTTCATAGGAAGGAATGACAGAAGACATCTTCTCTAATTTTCCAGAGAACCGCTCCCAAAATTTGTGGATTGAGAGGAAGTGAGTGCGTCTAGGAAAATGAAGGTTAGAATGAAGAGGGGTGATTTCTTTAATCAGTCTTGATAGTTCTTGTCGAACATTAACATCAGAACAGAGAGTACTGAAGGAGTTATCAAGAAGAGTTGTCAGATCATGCATAAGATTAATAACTCGAGAATCGCTAGAGTCAGGTTGAGTTGTTGAAGAGTTGGTAGAGAAAGTTGATTCTTTCCGACTAACTTCAGTCAGCATGTTGATCCAACTATTAAAATAAAGAGCTGGTTTGGGTTCGGGAGACTTAATAGTTGGAGGCCTAATTGGAGACGGTGGAAGGACGACAGGAATTATTTCAGCCAGTAAGACCTCCATATCAAATTCTTCATCTGGAATCTCAATCATGACAGCAGCACCAACTGGCTCGCTAGTCATAGAAGTTAGAATTTGAAGAGTCGGTTCAGATTGTCGAGAAGTGGGTGGCAGTTCCTGAGTGAATTTAGGGTCTGAAGAGTTTGTTGTCAGAACATCACCCTCAGGGGCCAACTGCTCTAAATCTTTTTCAACCTGTAAAGGTAAGAAAATCAATGAACCAGAACTAGAATAATTAAATAAAGGGAAAGGACAAATAAATTGTCTTATACCTCTGTATCAGAAGGAATTGTTGGTTCAACAGTTCTGCTGACAATTTCCCAGATGGTCATTGAGTCCTCACCTCGAGAAGTTTCTTCCTGATAAAAGAGAAATGGTGAGACACAAATATAATATATATGGAGAATGATAGGATAATGAAAAATATACCACATGGGAGTCCGAAAACACCAAATCAACATCCACATCTGCTTCCTGTGGTTCTGTAGTAGGATGGACAATTTTCTTTTTCTGTCAAAATGGAAAAGAAATTTAGAGATTATGGGTGAATCTATTTTAATCCGACAAACCAGTCATAAGGATCGAAGCTATACCTTGGACTGATCAGAAGGGGAATTGTTGAATGAACCAGCAATAGTGTCTTTTGGTTTGGATAAGGTCTTGGCAGCATCAGAATCTGCTGAGATAGAAGAACTCTTGACAGGTCTTGATTTCTTGGAAAGTAAATTAGAGATTAGAGTTTTTTCTTTTCTCTTTCTTGTTCCTTTTGTTGTCTTAGACACGAGAGCTTTTGATCCTTTCTTGGCAGGCTTGGTCTTCGTAGGGATCAAATCTTCCTCCTCATCTGAATCATCTTCAAACATCTCTCCTGCTGATATAATAGCTTTAGATTTGCCAGGAAGAGGTTTGTCAAGAGGGATAACTGTCAAAGAAAACATAAATTAGTGGATCGTCAGTGGACAAGAGAAGAAAACTTTATACGTAATTACCAAACAAGTACCTGGATTGTAAGTTAACATGCGTGAAAGGTATAAAAAGTCGTCATTCGGTTGAAGAAACCAACGAGCAAAGGTAACTGGATTTGGTTTTTCAAAAGGGTCAACGTAAGCACTTATGCTCTCTAGAAAAATGAAGTTACCTCCCTTCGTCGGCTTCCCTGGGTGTGAATCAGCTATACCAAAAGGAGCACAAGGAATGGGCACAGGATCAGGAAAATGAGCTTTTAAACTGTCAAAATATTCTTTGGTCATATTTGGAATTTTCCAATATGAGGCAAGTCTTTCGGATTCCTTGTTATCATGCATCCTTTTGGCGTTAGCTAAAACACTGTTAACATGACGAACCATGTCATGTGGTCTCATGGGATTCCACTTGATTTTGTAAAATTTATCAAAGGCTTGAATTTCTTTCCGAAGTTCACCTTGAGTTTTTGATGCTGGGTCTTGTTCCTGCACAGAACAATCATCACCATTACCAGCAGCATCTGTAATGCGACTCAAGCAGACTTTTAGACTTGGATGATAATTGGAGTAATAGTCATCCCACCAGTCAAGAAAACTTTGAGTTGCTCCATGGAAAGTAGAAAATGGGACAAGTTGTAAAAAGGCCCTACGAGCTTTATCCCTGTCACTGATGGCCACGATGTCTTCGTATATTGGAACTTTAGCATCAATGAAGTGCTCATCTGGGTCTAATAAGTAAGGAGCAGGGATAGATTGACAGAAACCAAGATGACAAGCTGTGGTATTGGGTAAATGAAGATAGATTCGATGGGTTTTAAAACCAGGACCATCGACAAAAATGACTCTTTGACAGAGAAAATTGGCCCAAATTGATTCATTAGATTTGGACACGGTAGTACTCATCTTAGTAAACCAATCCGGGCCATATTTTCGGTCAACAAAAGGGGTGAAATTGATTTTTGAAGAGGTTGACGAAAGAGAATGAAAAATTTTGAAATAAAATTTGAAATTGACAGTTTCATCTTTCGACAAAGATTTAGCAGAAACATAGCAAAGATAATAACCATAAGTGTCTATTGACAATTCTGCAGGGGCCTTGTAAGAAAGGCGATGCTCTAAGACGGCGTGAAGCCACAATTGGAGAAGCCAAAGAGGACCTCCTGTGTTGGTTTTCTTTTTCAATTTGACAGTGTCAACCAACATACCCATGCTATCGTAAAGATTTGCCAGAACACACTGGCCTAGGGCTGTCCTCTTGCCAGTAGCAAGAAGGTTGGCAAGAGGAACATAAGCTGCAATCAAAGTGGCAGATTTACTATAAAATACATAAGCACATAGCCAAAGGAATAAAAAGGCTACATGCTCAGTGTCTGTCACCGGTTCGTTTTCTTTACCTTTGAAATCTGTGACATATTTAGAAAAAGAACATCTCGGGACGTAGACATCAATTTGTCTCTTAACCTCGACACCAGTATGCATGGAAGGGCCATCCGGACGAAGTCCTGTAATGACTGACATGTCGAAAATAGTTGGACCTATCATTCCATATGGGAAATGGAAATTGTTGGTAGTTTGATTCCAAAAGAAAGTTGATGCCCCAATTAAAGAAAAGTCTACTAATTTAAGATGACCAGCAAGTTGGATAAATTCAAAGATTCCAGCTTTTTTCCATACCTCACGTTTCTGGGCTTGGACATGGTCAAGCCAACCAACGTAGGCATCAAATATGGTAGCAGGGGGACATCCTAAAAATCCTATCGCCCTTTTTAAATGCGTGAATAAGAAGTGAAGATAAAGAAGCTAAGATAGCTTCATCAGGGTTATTGCAAGGAAAGGAACCCCGCAAATTATTAGGAATTTCGTTCTCGGCAATAAGGGGACCCAAGAACGCAGCAGGTGGATTCAGAGAAATGGAAGAATCATGACCAGGATACATTACCTTAGAATTTTGCCAGAGCTCTGATTTATCCAAAAGTAGGTCTTGAACCACCACCCTAGGAGCAGCCACCGAGGATTGAAGAGTTGAAGCAGAAGTTTTGGAAGAAGTAGCCATGAGCGCTAAGAAGAATAATGAAGAATGATGCAACTTTTCCAAAGAGAAAAGTTTTCACAGAGAAAAGAAGTGAGTAGATGGAGAAGAAGATTGAGCGGTGATGTGATAGAAATTTAAAGAAAGTGGGGGTTGGTGGCTTCCAAGACAACTATAACGTTATGATTATCCCTATCAAATAGGGATATGATTAAGTCGATAAGATTTGATTACTGAAGTTAAACCCAAAATTAAAAATCTGTTTGAGGATTTGAAAATTCAAATTCAGCTATTCTTTCGGACAAGGCCGTTGAAAAGTAGAACTTGGGGGGCATCTGTTAATGGTGAAATTTTGAGTTTTTTTTACGGATGTTTTTTCGACGGGCTGACGAAGGGATCGAAGTGAATACCAAAATTTTCAAAGTATTGAAAATATTTGGTTGACAAGGAAACATAGTTCGACAGAAGAAGAAGAAGAAGAGAAATCAAGGAATCAAATGATGAAGGGATTGAGGAGGTAATCATAATTTTCTACTTATTGAAGATATTTGGTTTGACAAGAAAATACAGTTCGACAGAGGAAAAGATTCGACAATCAAATTCCTGACAAAATAATAAATGAAGACTTAGTTGAAGGAAGAGTCATCAAGAGAAATAAAAAAGTGAAGAAATTGGTTAAGTCCCCAATCCGACGAAAGGTACCAATACAAGTTGTCAAGCAGTTCAAACCGTCGAAGATAAGAAAATTGACATGGACTGGTTCAAGACATTGAGCAGTTAGTGGAATTGCTTGACAAAACAGTTTAAGTATAAAACTTAAGAAAACTGCCAAAGACATGTGGCGGTCATTTAGACAGGGAGTTATTTCTAGGTAGTTATTTTATTTGCCTATAAATACTAGTAATCACAATGTAATAAAGGTCGGTTACTTGATACACATCCTATACATCTCGATCACACAGCAGATTGACGGATTTCATTAAAGCATTCCTTCCATCCTTCTTATTTCAATACTATGGCGAAATTCAATGCCATTTTCATCTATTTTATTCAAGTTCTTCATTTACTCTCATTTATTTCCAGCCATTCTTTTATGTTCTTTTAAATTCATTCATTTTTTTGCAAGTAGTATTGCTTAGATCCTACTTTGCTTAACTTTTCTTTTAAACTTTTGTTCTTTTTATTAGTTACTCAGTGTAATTAGGAAGTTATTTTCTAATATGGAAACTACTTTCTTCTTTTAAACTTCAAACTTATCTTCTCAAATACAAGTAGTTTCGTTGTCAAGTTTCATTATTGACAATAATCTGTACACCATTTTCAAACTTATATACTTGTCTTAGTACTAAGTCTTTTCCAGTAATTCCTAATTTGACTAAAATTGTCACATTCATACTTGGCAGACAGTTCGTAACTATTCTTGACGAGACTATCACATAACTCGTAGGTCCCACACTCGTTTGATCTCTAATTATTTGTCACGAAGAAATTTTGGTCAGAAACCAAAAACCAACGTTAACATAGCCAAAAACCATATAACTGATAAGTTTATCTGGCCCTTTTTTATTTTTTATTTTTGATTTTAATAAATGGTTTTACATATTTGTCTTTTAATGGATCATGGAAAATGTCTGCATAAATTGTTTTGCGATCACTGGTAATCTTAATGCTACATATATATATATATATATATATATATATATATATATATATATATATATATGCAGAGACCTAGTATTCTCGTTATTAATTTTGGAAAAGTGTGCAGGACGTTCGTAAAATGATTGTGTTGTCTTTGCCCCCTTCTATCAGGGGTGTTCACTGATTGGATTGGATCGGTTTTGAGCTAAAAACTCATCCGATCCGATGATAAATACACCATGCGGTTTGGATTGGATTGGATGACTTCCTAAAAAAAATCCGATCCAATCCAATCCAATTAATTGCAGTTTGGATTGGATTGGATAATTTGATTTTTATCGACAAATTTTTCCATGATTATCTCCTGTCTTGTAAAGTTGTATACAAAAGAAAACCTTAAATGTATAACTATTAACAACCAGAAAAGTAATATACTAAAAATAAAAACAGCCTTGGTGTAATATTATCAACCCAAAACAGAGAATAATCAAATCAACAAGGGACCCTTGAATGGTACTCCCACACACCAAGGAATGAATCAAGAGGGAATGCATCAATGAAAGTACTTGATTCCAAATAAACAAGGAATGCAGTCGCTTAATAGCAAAATGTTCCAAAGATGTTCCTTAACAAAACGTCAACACCAAAACAAGTTCATTAACAAAATGTCAACACCAAATCAATCTACCATCAAAATATAAATAACAACACCAAATCAATACATAAGAAATATGCATTTCATATTCTTTCAGGAGGCCTCTTGGAATCTTGGAATTACTTGTAGGAGTTCTCTAAGCATTTCATATTCGCCTGAAGTATGTTCAAAGAAAAAAAACAGATTTAGAAGAATGCAATTCAATATAAAACATTATGTCATATTTAAAGAATGACAATTTAATACCTTTAGTCAAAATTAATCAGACTCAGCTCCAGAATAATCATCAGCTATTTGTGTAGGAGGCATTGGATCTAAAGATTTAAAATACAAACTTTTTAATAATTGTAAAATTAGAATTAATATAAACAATAGTGATCCTTCCGGGAACCAAAAACCTAGGTTGCACAACACTCATGAAATGTTGAAATCCCCCCCCCCCCCCAACAAATTTGAAAGGTAATTCATCAACAATAACCATCCTACCAAGTTCTTGTCTACATGCTTCAACATCAAATGCAACAGCAGTAAAATTACTACCAACCCCTTTCCCATCTTCCTTTTTAAGTTGTTGGAGACAAAGAGTTGTTTGAGTAGGATCATTATTGGCTTTTGGAAACTTTTTGCAATTACCCAACAAGTGATTTTTCAAATTACTTGTGTCATTTTTATGTGTATTACATGCATAAGTTGTCCCACACCAATTACATTTAGCTCTAGGGGCATTTGTCTTAGGATCAAGTTCTTTAGTAAAATGATCCCATGTCCAAGATCTAGGTTTGGTGGGTTTCCTCTTACCTCCATCTTCATCTCCGACTGAAGCTTCTCCAACCTTGCTCTTCTTGTCATTCATGGGCACATTTGGGATGTTTGAAGTGGGTTGTGGTTCAGGAACTTGTTTGAAGAGTTGGATTCCACATTTTGAACAATTCTCTCAATATCTTGAGTATTTTGTGTCTTCATACAGAAAATAAAATAAAAACAAATTAGAATGTTATTCAATAGTGATGATCTCAGAGTAAAATTCTACCAAATAAGCACAATTGTTTTGCGTTGGGTCGACCTCTCATGGGCCCGAATCCTCAATTGTTCTAGGGTATCGCATCTCACCTAAATAATACAGAATAATTCCTGATTGAGTACATTTCGAGCAGGGTAACCGAGTTCCACGACTCGAGATTGCTGCCCCGAGCATTTCATGGATTTCGAACCCGAATGTTCCCGAAGACCCAAAAACTAAGGAATAGGTCTTTGGTCCGTAACTATTAACCTTGTTAGTTCACCCTTTTTGAAACTGTAGCTCGATACACAGTGGCACATCTGCCACAACGGCACATCCTTCAAAATTCGAACACTAGTCTGACGTCACAGAATCTAGGTTCTTCTCAGACAAAACACTAGATTCTCTTCTCGGGAATCTAAATATAGCATTGTCAAATCGGGCCTACTGTCCAATACATGTAAATTTTTTCACCTATCAACATATAGGAACCACTTCTCTGCACATACAACACCTGGTTGAGGTTTGACCTCGTATGCAACAATGTTTCAGCATGATTGACTTGTTCCTACCTGTTATTTACTCATTTTGTCCCCCTTTTAAACATGTATATATCGTTCTACCACATTATCCTATACCACACAAAGTCCATCATTAATCTAAATATAGTATTGTCAAATCGGGTCTACTGTCCAATATATGTAAATTTTTTTACCTATCAACATATAGTAACCACTTCTCTGCACATACAACACCTGGTTGAGGTTTGACCTCGTATGCATCAATGTTTCAGCATGATTGACTTGTTCTTATTTGTAGTTTACTCATTTTGTCCCCCTTTTAAACGTGTTTATATCGTTCTACCACATTATCCTATACCACACAAAGTCCATCATTAGATTCTATGTAATTAGGGCAGTTATTCTGTATGCATAAATGACTTGTTTCGTTATGTGTACCATTTAAATTTTAAAAATGATCGACAGTAGGAGCACGTGTGCAACATTTTCAACAATAGGGTGACCAATTAAGGACGAACAATAAATTAAGGACCGGAATCACACTTGTCTGAGGTTACTAGTTGAAAAACTAAAGACCAAACAAGCTTTTGCAAGTTGTCCCATCATAGAGAAGACTTGAAGCTTTCTCTCTTACTTGGTCTCATGCTTATCAAGAAAAGTCAAAAGTCACTCTCTTAAGCACCTCCGAAATCAGAACCAAAGTCCAGTTAAAGAATGCTTCCAACATGCTTTATTCCCTGATACTTCTGGTTATTACATGAAAAGGGAAATGTACTCATCAAAGTACATAAATCTCTTTGCACAACTCTGATATGGCTTATTCACGATGCATAAAGCCATGATCCTTCAAGTTAGAGTACAACCAACATTCCTATTGCATTAATGGCTACCCAGAACGACTCTATTGCATTGAATGAAGTTCTACTTGAAGTCAATAACTAAGGGAAAGTCTCCTACGGATCTTAAATGCTTGAAGGCTATAAATACAGAAGTCATTGAAGATGAAGATATATAGAGAATACAAAGCATTAAAAGAGCCATTACTCTGCGCATTTGTATATTCACTCTTACAATCTGTATTCTTCAATCATTTGAAGTTATTACGCAGACTTTCCTAAGCTTTACATTTAAACCACTCTGAGTGTTAGTGAAAGATCTGTCTGTCTGATTGTATTTATTACAAACCAAACTTCTCAAACAAACTTGAGTGACCTTGAAGAGGCTAGGTGTGCAAAGAATAATTGTCTGTGAGCCTGAAGAGGCTAGGTGTGCAAACAATACTTGGAGTCTGTAACCTGATCAGTTATAATGGATAAAACTTGGTGCTGCCAAGGACTGGACGTAGCTCTTTGCATTGAAGAGTGAACCAGGATAAATAGCTATGTCAAACTTTCTTCCCTTAAACTCTTTAGCTGCCTTGTTTATTTTATCTGTTTCTAACTAAGGGGTTAAAGTGTGAATATTGAATTGGTTTTCAAGTTGTGTGCTTTCCTGTGCTTCTGTTAAAATATTGTCAGACATATCACCTGTCTATACTGTTCTCTTCCACTCGTCTGAACTAAGTTTCTGTGTGCAAAAAGTTTTCCATTTTGTTTAATTTCTGATAAACATAATTCAACCCCCCTTCTCGTGTTTGTAGTTGTCTATTTCAGTATTTTTGTTCAAAATTTATTTTTAGAGTAATGATTCAAACTTGACACTTGACAAAAAACATAAAAGCATATTTGATCTCTATGAAATGAAAAATAAAAATTTGGGACATTTGAGTCCCCAGAAATTTAAAATGACGTACAGTATAATCTTTGGCAAGAAGTAAATGAGTGCCTAAAAATTATCCTAGAAACAACTATGTTGAGCGTCATTTAAAATTTTTTGGGGACTTAAATAGTTCAAATTATTATTTTTCATCTCTCATGACCTAAAAATATCTGTATTTTTTGTCAACTACACATTTGAGTCTTTATTTTTACTTTAATTTAAAAATATAGTAATAAGGAGAAAAGAAAATGAAATCAGTTTTTAGGTACACAATGTCATTAGTTAAAATTGAGAAAGAAGACTCTCACAATAGTGAACAGTGAATACACACATTCCAAACAAAAAAACAAGCATAAAGGGAGGAGGGTGGTACTTGTGAAGAGGGAAGGGTATTTTGAAAAAAAAAATTAAAGAAAATAATGGAAGGGACGTGAAAATTAGTCATACTAAAAAAAAGGTGTGAAACACAATCGCAAAAGAGATCCTAACATTCAAATACAGACAACGGTAAATTACATGGATGGACCAAATTGAATAAATTAAAACAATTAATAATGGATAAAAAGAGTAATTTAACATAGAAACAGTAGAACAATTTAGTGGGAGAATGTATGGATTTAGCATATGTATTAGATTAAAATATTTGGTGATAAAAAAAATTCAATCTCTATATAAATATTTTAATATTATTAAGTACTTTATATAATATATTTGTTGAATTTCCTTTATATATATTAACTCAACTGGTTCAACCAGTGACTCAAATTCGACCAGTGACTCATCATATTTCTTCTTTCTTTGTTCCTGATAGCATTCAGATTATGTATGTGATGTTTGCTTTTTTCGGGTAGTAATTCAACAACGCAGAGGCCCAAAAGGTGCGGCCCGAGTCACTAATAGCTTGGGTCCTTTAACCATTTGTGTGTAGAGGAGTTGCTTCTTAACCGGTACTCTACATTGTCGACGGATTTAGTCCTATGACTAGGGATACCATGGGTTCCATCCGGATTTGGTCCCTATCTTTCATTCGGTCTGATTTTAGTCTTTTTAAAAAAAAAATTTGCCATTTGTCCCTACCGTCAACAGGTTCCGTTAACTTCTTACGTGGCAGCCGACAATGCCATGTCAGCAGTCACACGTCAGCTGACACGTAATTTTTTTGGTCCCTGAAAATATATGTCGTTTTGGTTTTAGTCCCTTTTTTTTTTGCTTTTGTTTTTGGTCCTTGTAACTATTTTATTTGAAATAGATCCCAGCCATCAACTATTGACGTGACAGACGAAAGTCCACGTCAGCAGTGGCACGTGGTATAGCACATCATATATACTTTTTAATATTCTTTAAATCCATTTGGATGGTTACTTGCTTCAAAATCAACCCACTAAAAAAATTACAGTTGTTATTCAACTGTCAAAAATCTAATTAATTCATATATTATGGGAATCATAAAATAATTAACTTAGATTAGTTGAGATTAATTAGAATAGAGTCTTAATATGGTTAAAAAAAATAATATTCTGTAAATACTAAGGTGTCATATCATATGGATTTAATTTTTAAAAAAAAATATGAAGTATCATGTCTTATGTCTATGATGATGTGGACTTTCATCTATCACATTAGCAGTTAACCACAGCAGTTCACGGGAGTGACTTATTTTAGAAAAAAAAAATTATAAGGACCAAAAACAAAGCAAACAAAAATACAGGGAATAAAACCATAACGACTCTTATTTTCAGGGACCAAAATTTATTTTTAACAAGCCACATGGCAATAAAAAAAAATACCTTGTCCACGTGTCACTGTTGACGTGAACTTTTGTCTGCCACGTCAGCAGTTAACAGTAACACTTGACGATATTGACTTTTTTCAAAATTAAAAAAAAATGTTACAATGACTAAAATCAGACCAAAAGAAATATGGGGACAAAACCAAAAAAGCCTATATTTACGGGGACTAAAAAGTAAAAAACTTCATTAAGCCTATATGTAAAATATTTACATACTCATCAATATTTACACTCATATTAAAAAAAAAGAAATTAATCCTTACTTTTCCAACATAAACCCATCACAAACCAGCCTGTCCCACCGTTATATAACTACCAACTGCTTATTGCTCGTTATAGGACACATAATGATTTCATCAGAGCCCAATTACAAAAGTTGGCCCATATATGGTTTTTTTTTAGAAAGGCCCATATATGGTTATTGCCCCCATAAATTGGTTGTTATTATTTAACGAAACTAACAACCCATTCTTATTTGGGCAGCTGTATTCTACTTATGCATGCTTCACCCACCAATTGTACATTGGGCCGTTCCGTTCTTACCCAATAATTACGTTCATGTTTTTATGACCCAAACAAATAATGAAGTTTTTAGTATGGCAATTTATGAATTAAGTGACTATCCCCCTGCTACTGCTTCTGCAAGACGCTTCATTCAACAAATTCACAACCACCATTTTTCTGATATCTGTAAAAAATATCCTCTCATCTACACAAGCACCTAATTTCTTTTTGTTCATCGACAGACCCAGAGTCACCATCATCAACAACATGTCCAGCGATGCTACGATTGCAACATTAAAAGTACATATATCAGTAAATTGAACCTAATAAACTGTAAATTCAGCTCAGAAACCAACAACAACAATTCGTTCTTACACTATTTCATAGCCCATTAAAATCTGTAATACTTAGATAACACAAATAATCTGTTCATCGGTCATCTTACAAACCACCACTCACACTTCATAAACCCAAATGTAATTTTACTATTGCAGCAAAGACGCAAATTGATCCACAAAGTATCAGGCAACAAAACGGCGGTGGCTGAGAGATCAACTGTCACTATTGATGTTGTCGGTGACATCCTCCGCCTTCTCCACTTACCGTAAAATCCCTAGAACATTTAAACAGCTCACTAGGAATGACGTCCGACATTCAATTATAAACAAAAATAAAATAAAATTGTACGCTTGTGCCCTTTCTCTTCACACGTGCCTCACGTGCAACATCAATTAAAAACCGACTTTACAATTTGCCCGTTACCAACAATTATTTGCTAATTTAAAAAGACCGGTTTCTTCCATTTCAATCGTAGCCGTCTGAATTTAAAAATACTATATATACGAACCAAATTCACAGAAGATCCTCCGTTTCGAGGAGTGAGTATTGAAGACTCACCTCTCTTATTACTCAAAAAACTCTTTATATTTCTCCCTGATCATGCACTAGTAATACCACCACCACACTAATTGAATTACTCACTTAATAATCAACCAGAAAGCTAAAGAATCATTCTTCTATTAAATGACCAAAAAAAAAAAATTCAACTTCTTCCTCCCCCTGAACCTTGCGTAACCCAAGTCTCCTACCCACTTAAACTTTATTTTTTTTTCATCTTATGAGACATCTTCACTCTTTGTTCTGGACCAAAATATATTATCTCAAGAACAACATAGTTATTCCTCTTCTTCACTGGGTCTGCGCTAGTTTTATCATCATTATCTCCACTTGAAGTTTTATTTTGCTTCATCATCAACGCAAGTCATTAAGAGGTGATTTCTTCTTTCTTTTCTCTACTAATTTCGCCAACCATCCCTTCTTAATATACATCATCTTCATTTTTTTTTTATTCAACAATTTCTTGTATCTTTTCTCTTAGTTCATCAAAGTGTCCCAAACTTGTTCCTCCAGAATCATCATCAAGAGGTAATGACCTCTAATCTCACTTCATGTTCGATCTGTTTATATTAAGTTAATTTTCATATTCTGATTTTTAATAATTTCAGAAAAATACATGAACTAAAAATGAGTGTAAAATCAATACTTATACTTGGTTTTAAGACTTAAAAACTTATACTTAAGCTTTAAGGATCATCATCTTCATGATTGACAAAGTGACTTGATGAACAAGAACGTTTAAATATTTTACCTATGCTTGACCGAATTGCAAGACCAAGGAATTGACTTTTGGACTTCAAAACCTTATGACCTTTTGGACTTAACTATGATCAAGAAAAACTCGCTTAAGAAAAGATTGGAAAAATAATAACAAATCTAGGCCATTTTGCCTCTTGGCCGTAAACCTCTTTAAGAGAGGATCATGAAATTTTCTTGCTTGTTTAAATTGTTATTATTGATTGTTGATGGTTAAGTGGATTATGAGTTTTGTGGACCATAAGTGTTAAACGTTGATTTGTATAAGAGTTAAAATATTCCTTATACTCATGTTTAATATATATTTTGTTCATAAAAAATTTATTGAATACGACTATTTCATGTAGCATTGCATGAAAAATTATGGTTAAGGGGCTTTGAAATTACCAACAGAAAAAATAGAGAGATGAAGAAGATGGTTTACCTTCAACTAAATTTCATTAAACAATTCACAGTCATCTTTAGATATAAAAGAAGCAATGAAACTTCTATAACATTCCACCACCCACCCACCCCCCACCCCAAAAAAAAAAAAAAAACTTCATCTTTAAAATGAAATTATTAAAATATTAGAAAATTATGAAAAATAATTAATCTTAATTAATAAAAAATATAAATTGTAATATATATGAAAAATTGTAGTATGTGTAATCAACAATAAATATTAGAGACAATTTCGCCTTTTTTTATTGATATTTATGAAACAATTTGGAGATCATATCAGTTTTATATTATTTTATCTTTATTATAATAATAATAATAATCTTTATATATAAAAGAAGCGATGAAACTTCTATAACATTTTCCCCCAAAAAACTTCATCTTTAAAATGAGATTATTAAAATATTAGAAAATTATGAAAAATAATTAATCTTAATTAATAAAAAGATAAATTGTAGTATATATGAAAAATTGTAGTATGCGTAATCAACAATAAATATTAGAGACAATTTCTCCTTTTTTTATTGATATTTATAAAACAATTTGGAGACCATATCAGTTTTATATTATTTTATCTTTATAATAATAATCTTTATATATAAAAGAAGCAATGAAACTTCTATAACATTTTCTCTCAAAAAACTTCATCTTTAAAATGAGATTATTAAAATATTATAAAATTATGAAAAATGATTAATCTTAATTAATAAAAAGATAAATTGTAGTATATATGAAAAATTGTAGTATGCGTAATCAACAATAAATATTAGAGACAATTTCTCCTTTTTTTTATTGATATTTATGAAACAATTTGGAGATCATATCAGTTTTATATTATTTTATCTTTATAATAATAATAATAATAAAGAAATTGTACTATATGATAAATTGTAGTATGCGTAATCAACAATAAATATCTTTATATATAAAAAGAAACAATGAAACTTTTATAACATTTTCCCCTTAAAAATTTCATCTTTAAAATGAGATTATTAAAATATTATAAAATTATGAAAAATAATTAATCTTAATTAATAAAAAGATAAATTGTTATATTCAACAAATTCTATTTTCTTAACAAACCCGTATTGTAGATAATAAAAATTTACTAAGAATTGTTACTTTTATTCTATTCCAGATTATCACGATATTGGTGATTTATCTTGGGAGTGCCAACACCGTGGAGCAAATATGTGATATGTAGAAAGACTTCAAAAACAATAGAATCCAACTACTCCTAATTTTTCGCTATGATGCTTGCAAGGCAAAATACAACTTCCAAAGTTAAAGCGTCCTCCAAAAATATTAAAAGATTTATTCCACAAGAACGATCGAAGAAGCAAATATTTTCTGGAGCATATTCGATCATTCAACATGATGTTTTCTTTCACAACTATGAGTGGAAAAATTGATATGTCTATGAATGATGGTAATGCACCTCCAATGTTTGTAATGAGTGGTGACAATTACCATCGTATTGGAAGCTTGCTACCACCGCCCGGCTCTAAACCTAAGTTTGCTCGGTTGTACATATACAACACTGAGAACGAAGTCAAAAACAGGATGTCTGTGGTTGGGTAAAATTCTATCGCCTAAATTCTTATGACATTATGGTTCATATTATTGTCTATATAATTTAATAATGACTATATGGATATTCACATTCTATGTTTTCCATATGATTTGGCTTTTTTGTATATGATGGATGGAGATTGTTCAACGTTGAAAGCATCCATCGTGTGTGATATCAAACAAATGCTTGACCGACGTAACAAATATGCACAAATTTATAGAATGATCCGTGAAAGGCTTGAAAGAGAAGATTTTGCCAAATTTGAAATTGAGAATTTTTGGAAAGAAGGGACGTGATGGAAGGAGGTATAATCTTCCTAACGCATCTGAAGTTACTGCACTTATTGTTGGCGATTTTGATGCAGCTGATGCTGATAGGGATATCATTGTAGAGACCAGAACTAGATTTTTAAAGCGCATTTCTATGTTAAGTGGTGCGTATCTACCATTACAATATCCATTAATGTTTCCATGAGGAGAAGATGGATTTTGAGAAGATATTCCATTAAATGAGAACCCACGTACAATATCTAACAAGAGGCAAACAGTTACCATGAGAGAATGGTTAGCTTTTAGAATTCAGCAGAGAAAACAAGAGCAAGCAACATTATTGTTCTCCAGAAGATTGTTTCAACAATTTCTGGTAGATGGTTACAATATGATAGAGTCTTCCAGGCTAAACTATATTAGAACTCATCAGAAAGAGTTACGAGCTGAGATGTATAATTGTCTTGCAGACGCAATAATGAGGGGAGAAACAAATCCATCTACAGCAGGAAAGAGGATTGTGTTGCCATCATCCTTCACAGGTCGTTATATGTTTTAAAATTATCAGGATGCAATGGCGATTTGTAGATGGACAGGATATCCAGATTTGTTCATCACATTTACTTACAACCAGAAATGGCTCGAGTTACAAAGAGCCTTGACAGCTCAAGGTCTCAAATCAGAAGATAGGCCAGACTTAGTTTGTCGAATTTTCAAGATTAAGCTTGATCAATTGATAAAGGAGATTAAGCAAGGAAAGGTCTTTGGAAAGGTCAAAGCAGGTATATATATCTATATCTATTGAACAATTATGAATTCCTTTGAAATTTATGAATTTCACATTATCAAAAAAAAAAAAAACCAATGATTTATTTCTGTGTTTAGTTAATGCATAGGTATTTTATAATTAATTTATTCATTTCATGCTATGTCTAATATTATTTTTGGTTTATATATTTTATAATTAATTATTTTTGTCTCCATTTTTTTGAGGATTCACCCAGCTATATATATATATATATATATATATATATATATATATATCCAATATTTATTTCTTTTTTTGAATTTTATGAATTATATTTTTTAAAAAATTAGCTAAATGATGTATCTCTGTGTGTAATTATGCATAGGTATTTTATGCTTGATTTATTAATTTAGTAATATATATATATATATATATATATATATATATATATATATATATATATATTAACGTATTAAACTAGATTTTTCGTTGAAAGGGCTACTTTTTTCATTGAGTTTTTAAGAGTCTCTATATTTATTAACACAGTTATACATCTCTATGGAACATTTATTCCTGCTTTTGAATTTTATGAATTTTAGTTTTACAAAAAAGAGTATATATAACTTTTTTGCCATTTTTGCCAAACAAATGGATCAGTTACTTACATTCTTATTTGGTAAATTTTAAAGCTTACAATTATTCACTTTACTATTTTAATAAAAGCACCTATCCTTCATTGTATAGTGATATACACAATTGAATTTCAAAAGCGTGGATTGCCTCATTCTCACATATTAATTTTCTTGCACACTGAATTTAAACATCCACATCCAGATGATATTGACAAAATCATCTCTGCTGAAATACCTGATGAAATAAGTGATGCTAACCTCTTTACCGTAGTATCTAACCTTATGATTCATGGATCATGTGGAGCTCAAAACAAGAAATCTCCCTGTATGCAAAATGGTAGGTGCACGAAATATTTCCCAAAGAAATTTGTTGAGACTACTACTATTGATGTAGATGGATATCCAGTATACAAAGGAGGGGCAATGGTAGAATTATTGCAAAAGTGGGATGCTTAATTGATAACAGATATGTTGTGCCTTATAACAGATATTTGTTATTGAAGTACACCGCACATGTAAATGTTGAGTGGTGCAACCAATCCCGTTCCATCAAATATCTCTTCAAATATGTCAATAAAGGTCATGATCGTTTGCAGCAAGCTTTTATGACAGTGCAGTGGGTCAAAATAAATCTAAATGCATTGATGAAATTAAATTGTATTACGACTGCAGATATTTGTCATCTTGTGAGGCAGCTTGGAGAATATTTACTTTCGACATTAATTTCAGGGAACCCTCAGTCGAGAGATTGTCTTTTCACTTGCCAGATGAACAAATTGTAATCTTTAATGATGATGATCCTATTGATCAGGTTGTTAGTAAACCTAACATTCATAAGTCGAAATTTTTGGCATGGATGGATGCAAATGAGAAATTCCCAGAAGCAAGGAACCTTACATATACTCAATTTCCTTCAAAGTTTGTCTGGAAGCAAGGTGACCACGAGTGGTCTCTGAGAAAAAGAGATTTTACAATTGGAAGACTTCATTTTGTTCATCCTGGAAGCGGTGAAATCTATTATTTAAGGAATTTGCTGAATTATGTCAAAGGATCAAAATCATTTGCAGAAATCAGGACAATTAACAATGTCATCTTTCCAACTTAAAAACGATGCTTGCTATGCAATGGGTTTAATAGATGATGAGAAAGAGTATGTTGATGCCATCAAAGAAGCAAGTCATTCGCAACTTTGTTGTTGTCTAATCAACTTAGTAGACCAGAATTTGTTTGGAATAACACTTGGGAATATTTAAGTTATGATATCATGCACAGGTAATGTCTACTTCTACAATTTACTAGTAATATATCTCTTTTTTTTAATATTCAATTTATTGGTTTTTAATTTTTAGAAGTGGCCTGCCCTGGGACACTCTAGGGGTCGACTCGATTTGCTCCCGGGTTCAATTCCTGGCAGCGTGAAAATAATGCTTGGCCAGTGGAAGCCATGCCCCGCGAACAATGATTGTAACACCCGGTTTTTTCACTGTTTACTTTTTTTATATCGGTTAAATAAACAGAAATGTTTATATTTTTATTTTAAAGCTTAGAAAATGATTTTGGATAAACCTAGATCATTTCCATACTCTACTTTACCGTAGAGAGTTACGATTAAATTTTGGATCGAAAATTCAGACAAAACCCGATCTGTGATTTAATGACAGTAAGAATTTTACTGCTAAAATGACCTAATTTTGAGTCGTGAACGAAAAACTTATGGTTTTTATGAAGTTTCCAACTTCTTGGCTATTTTAAAAATTTTCACTTAAAAAGTGAAATAATATATTATATGCGGGACGGAGCTGAAAACGGGATTTGCGAGACCCGCAAACGGATACATACATTTTCATTCATGATGACTCACAAGGGGTGAGTCATATAGGTGACTCCCCATGGTAATTATGGCTTTTAGGAGGATTTTACCATTTTGTCATTGATGTTGGTTTTAACTACAAGTTTACCATTATACAAGATTACCATTTTATCCCTCAAAATTTGTGCTTTGTGTAACACCCTGTTCTCCACTGTTTTAAATAACAGAAATATGTTTATATGTTTATTTGAGTTTTAGAAAATTATTTTAAATAAACAGAGTTTACCACTCAATTCTACTTGAATGTAGAAAGCTACGATTAAAATTTAGGTTTGAAAGTCAGGCGAAACACGGTCCGCGAATTTCACTGAGAGTATATTTATACTGATCAGAAGACCTAATTTTAATTCGTGAATGAAAAAAATTAAGGTTTATTTTTATTTACAACGATTGTGTATTTTTAGAATTATTTAATTAAAAGTGAAATAATATATGTTTTACGGACGTTATACTCAATCGGCCGAACGAAGGAGCTGATTACGAGAGTTTCAGGATTTGATAAGTGGATAAACCCTATATTCTCTTAGGAATAAGTCATCCATGTGAGAGGTTTAATGTGGCTTAAGGTTATGTTAGCAATTTTTTATAATTTCATTTTGACCCCTAAACTTTCCATTAATTGTATTTTGGCCCCTAAACTAGTTTCCATGATACACTAAGTGAAGTGGGCCAATTTCTTGCCATCCAAACATGTAACACCCCAACTTGGGAGTCACATGGTTACCCGTTGCGGAAAAATAAAACTGATTAAAATGCTGGTTACTTTCGGAAAATAACATTATCTTAATAATTAAATATTCTCAAAATGGTGATTATATGTGTGTGTGTATATATATATATATATATATATATTTGTATATATATTTTTTAAAGAGTAGATGAACACTCAGAAAATGATCCATGAACAACATAAATATCTAAGCAGTGGCAGTTGCAACTTGATATATATATATATATATATATATATATATATATATATATATATTATAAAAGGTCAGGGCCTTATAGTACCGGCAATTGATAACACTAAACATAAAAGGGAAAAGTTGTAAGCAATATAAAGCAAAACGGGGGAAGGTCCGGAACCACATATCAAAATACCGTGGCTTTATGAAGCCAAATACAGTCAGACTAGGATACACTATTCCTAAAAAGGACACCCCATGAGCTGGTCTACAACTAATAGCCGTAAAAAGGGCCAGTCTGAACACTCCCGCTCCCTGAGGAGTTCCTCGGCGACGCATCCACCACTTCTCCGCCCTCATCAGGGGAGTCAGAATCATCAAAATCAGGATCGTCGCCAGGCACATACTCCGGTACATCATCAATGTCGTCGTCGTAAAGGACGTGATCTTCCGGCTCGCCTTCAAGGTACTCCTTATAGAAGAGTACAAATTGACTACATGTGCGATAAAGTCAAGCTCTGTCGAGGGTTCATTGTAAAATTGAGATATGCAAAGATTGAAATTGACCGATCAACATACTTTTTTGATGTTCTGACTAATTAAGTCAACTTCATAAATCCGTCAAAAAACTCATACCTGGTTACTAGACTAAATTTGAATAATTAGTCTTATGTAAACCTGGTGTAGTTTCTCCCAAATTCCTTTACAATTTAACAATTCTATTTGTAGGTGAACAACATATTCAATTAAGCTTATTATAAGCCTCCGATTCACTTTTTATTGTTTAGAAGAGGCCGAACCCCAACCCTCTTGATTAAGTGTGTTGTTGTTTGATTTTCATTTATTATGGTTGCAATTCGTTATGAAGGAATCGACCGGGTTGGTTTGACCTAAAGCCAACGGAGGAAACCTGATCAAATCGGGAGATTGTTTGAAACCGTTAGTTCGAATCTCCAAGAGGTAAGGGGAGATTTCCTGAGGGATTTTTCTGATGGCTATGTGCTATCTATTTGTGGTCTGTATGTTTATTTGGGGTTATTAGTTATGGTATTTTATCTGTGTTTATCTCCTGCTTTTAATTGATTATCTGTTGTTAATTAATTATCTGCAGTAATATATTATAGTGTTGTGATGCAGGATCTGCCTGGGTTAATTATTATAATGATGTTGTTGGATGTTGTTTGAGAAGTCTGATAATGATCAGTGCTTAATTAATTAAATGAGGTAAAAGCTTTAAGAAGATATACGAAGAATATTCAATGTTTAACTGAGAGATATTGGATTACATTTTGTCTAAATAATTATTTGAAAAAAAATAGGAATTTTTCGAAAACATTATTATTTTAATGATTTATCAGTGTAAAAGTAAACTATGAGTCACAGTGAGGACGTAACCGTGAAATTATTTTTGTACTGCTAATTTTAACGTAAGAAATTCTGTAATTTATAAAAAGTTATTTTATAGAATTAATCTTCGAAAATAACTTAATTATTATTTTATAAAAATACTTAAGTGGAAAAAGCTAGGTTTTGGCTTAAGTGGCTTTAAAAATGATAATTGACGGTAATTTGGAAAAGTATCAACGGCAAGTGTTTTAAAACAGCAGTACGTATTTTAAGCAAGTTTAAAACTCAAGTGACTCTCTTTTCTAAAAACCAACATTTGGTAACCAACGATTTTATTAAAGAATTTCCCATTTGAAAACGATTTTCCGAAATCAAGTTTAACTCAACTGTTAAAAGTGGTGTTGAACTTAGTAACCGAGACATCGGGGTACTAAGGTTCGTTGTGTTATGGACTTGGGGTCCTTTGGGCTTTGAGGTCCTGTAGCCTTGGTCTCTACTGTATACATAGTGTATACTGTTTAAACATTTAAGATGTTTTCTATTACCACGAACCTATGACTGGTGCATCGGTCTAGGGTTTCGTGACTAAGCACTTGGACCGCATGTCCTGTGTTGTTAATAAAAGATTTTAAGACATTGAAAACTACGTTGGTCGTAAGCTTTTGAGCTTTGGCAAAGAAAGATTATACACGAAGAAAACGACGAGAACAAAATGTTTTACATGCATGCATTGGCAGACGTGCCCACGTCCTATGTCTGATACCTTAATGATAGGGTATTCGGGCTACGAAGATATGTATGATGCCTTAATAATAGGGTATTCATGCCATGTCCTATGTCTGATACCTTAATGATAGGGTATTCGGGCTACGAAGTTATGTATGGTGCCTTGGTGGATAAGGTATTCCATGCTACGAAGTTATGTACGGTGCCTTGATAAATAAAGTATTCTGTGCTACGAAGTATGTATGGTGCTTTGATGAATAAAGTATTCCATGCCACGAAGTGTTTAATATACCTGGCTATCGAGCTTGATCAGCTCATTTACGCGGTGTTGTGATCTCCAGAGATTAGGTAAAAGTTAGACGACGATTATTGAAGTGTACATGCATAGTTTTTCAAACGATGATGTTTCAGGTATGAAACCCAATGATGACTACTTTTTTATTTAAGAACTGATGTATGAAAATATATGTGTTTATATGCTTTCCTTTGAGTCGCGCATGCAGTTATTGTGTTAAATCCATATATTAGCGTCTCACCCTTACAAATATATCAGGTTCTTCTGGTAAGTGCCGTTGTATCTTGGGATACTAGTACAGATGAATCGGAGGAGTTCTCTAAGTCACTTGCGGACTTAGATTCTAGATGCTTGAAGAAGTATCTGTTCGTGGGAAAGACCACGGGGGTCTTTTCAATAATGTCTTGTAGAGCGACCAGCTTAGGAGTCTTGCTTTGGGTTTTATGTTGAAAAGGTCGGTAACTGGGATTTTGTAATATTATCTTTGTTTTAAGTTTCTCTTTTTCGAAATTGAGACCTTTTTAAAATAAAAACGGTATGCTGTGGTGACTTCTTTAAGAATATGACTTTACCAGTATTAAGGTGTTCTACAGTTATTCGCGGAAGAATTTTTTTTTACACCCGAGTTTTCTGACCTCAAATAAATAAATTTTCCGAAAGCAACCAGCGAATTAAATTTTTATTTTTCCGCTATGAGTTAACGGGTAACCATGTGATGACCCAGGTTAGGGTGTCACATAACACATATATAGTTGAAACATAAGAGTATATAGTTGCTTAAGATAACATAAAGGAAAGGTAAAAGTTAATCACTATCCTAAGCGTATCATTTAAGGAATCAAATATAGAAAACTTCTATTGAAAAATGATGCATTCAATGGGAATGAATTCTCTCCGGTGAAAAAATTACTTGAGGAAATAATGTTGGAAATCCTATCCTTAAACCTCATATTCCCCTTTTATTATAATGTAAAGACTCTTTCTGTCTCTTTTTGATGGATGGTGGAGATTTCACTGGATGGTAAAGTATGGGAGAGAATCCATTCCCACATTCAACACATATATAATTAAGGTGTGATTTCCCTTAAAATCTTTCTATATATTGATTCTTTAATCAATATCTTTAGAGTACTTGTTAGCAAGATTCTAAAGTTAAAAATGATAAATTGATATGATAGAATACATAAAAAGAGTAAAAATCCATTTCGATCCTTGACAAAAGACATGGGTACACTTTTGGTCCCTAACAAAAATAAATTAACTAAATAGTCCCTTAGAATTATAACCGTAAGACAAGTTAGTCCTTCCGTCAAGTTTGGTCTGTTTGACTTAACGGTCGTGCCTACGTAGCACATTAACTCTCTTATGTGGCTCGTATTGGGCGACACATGTCTTATGATTTCAAAACGAAGTTGGATTTTTTTTTTACATCTTCTTCCTCCTCTATTGCTTTATTTGTTCTTGAATCTAAACTCGGAAAATCTGTCACCCAGCAACCCAGAAATTCTTCCTCTCTATCTTTGTTTCCTTCGCACCCCTCCTATTCTCTAGTAACTACACCTTACAACTAGAGCTGGGTATATGGGCATGGGTTCGCGGATGGTCCGTTTAACCCGTGATCCGTGCGGGTTAGGACCATATAAAATGTAGGCTCATTTAAATGCGGACTTATTTTACCCGGTCCATTTAATCTGCGGTCTATACGGGTTCGGTCCGTGGGTTAGCGGGCCAACCCGCGGGCCACAAATATTAATGCAAAATATAGGTTTGTATATGAATATATTATGCATTTTATAATGAAAAAATAATTATTATATGCAAGTGGCTATTTATTTGGGATGTCGTGTGTGCAATTAATCTTTATTTGCAACCTGAAATATTTAATTCAATCCAATAAGCATATTAAACCATATATAAGTTGTAACAAAAAAAAAAATTAAAAAAAAAACCATTTATAAATTACTGTGAGCTAATCTGTACTTCATTGATTTGAACTATTAAAAGGTGTATGCCTGGCTTGTTCAACTGCCTGTATTCCTAACACGGTTTGTTAGGAATATGTTTTACGCACTCAACTAGTTTTAGAGTTTAATTGTTAAACAGTGATAGTATAAAACACTTTTACATATACATTCAATCATAAACCAACACGTAAGTAAATTTCTTTGATTCCTATCATAATTATCTTAAAAGTCATTCATATGGGTAGTATGGTCTAAACTTTACCTTCGGTCGATTTTTATTCAACAGTGGTTAAGAAATGTAATTTCGGGTATTAGCTTTGGCTAGTCATTGTTAACAGATTATAACTGTCATGACCCCAATATCCCTTCTGAGTATACTTGACCATAGGATCGCTCCATTTGGGTCTATGATGGTCATATTTAAATTATACTCATCCATTGTAACTATTAACTGCACATTTTCAACCCTTGGCTCGACCTACAAATTAGTGTTCTCCTTGGGTACGCCTATATCATAATTATTATCATGGACATCATGGTCCCATTAGTTCACATGGGTTTTTAGCAGTAATTCAAAACCAATGATGAAATTAACATGATGTTTGTTTGTGGCTAATGATTGATTAAACCCCGATAATTGTTGAACTGGTTGTTTTTACGTATCTGTTTCCGATTTTAGTTGGCCTCTGTCTTGTTAATTTTCATGCTTGTAAACCCCCTAGATGACTAATTTCCATAGGGGAACTTGTTGGGTACACAAGGTGAGCTATCACATCCCAACCAAGTTTTCTCTATACACAAGAGTCAAGATTCGAACGCTGATCACTTGTCCGACTCAGACAGGACTTAGACACTTCTCGGACACTCCTATCATAAAAAAAAATAAAAAATAAAATTAAACTTAGCCTTTTGAGATCATGGGTCACCAACCCTAAATATTTTTGAGACAAATATTTTCTAAAAAGGTCATGGGTCACCAACCCCAAATTAGATATTTTACTTTGAGACATAAAGCAAAATGATGCCTCTTAGCATTTTTTGTGAGGTTCATTATCATAGGACCTAACTAGTTGTTTTATGAAACATGATTCATCTTATCTTGGGATTATTTTAGTAAGGTTTACATTGTAAAATTACCCTCTTCGTCTTAGTATTCTTTTTGTGAGGCTCGTTATTATACGAAAATTATAAAGCTTAACAACTTTGTTTTTAGAAGGTGAATATATATATAAGCGGTATCCCGGTGTCCTATGTTTTGGACATTAGCCGTGTCGCGGTGTCCGTGTCGTGTTGTGTCGTGTCGCGGTGTCCGTGTCAGAGTCGGTACGTCATAGCTCATCCATAAGCCATACAATAAAACTATAAGAGACAGTAACTAAATGGAGATTAATAGAAGAGACACACATTACAGAGAACTGATTTGGTTTCATGCCTGAGAGGTCCATGAAAGCTATACACCTTTTGTGAGGTATGATATAGTAGCATATGAGGGAACAGCGAGATCTAGACATAGTTTTCATTGATCTGGAAAAAGCCTATAATTGGGTGCCAAAATAAAGAGTTAACATTGCGTATCATACCGCTAGAGTCTCTATTATGAATGGTCAGTAAAATGATATTTGTCCATCTCTTTACCACCGTAGGAGAATTATACTGCTATATGACTTCATGAATATATATATATCATATCATATGCCTCAGCAGTTTATACAGACTATACAACTATATAGGGCCTTTATCAGACCAGGCCATTCATAAAAGCTAAGTACAGAAAATAAACCTAATAGACACGTAGTGAAACGTCTATGGCCATATAACAAAAACATGGCTCTCAGTAGCCAGAAAGAGTGACGAAATCACTACCAAAAAAATGAAAACTACATACAGTTGGTCAAGGACTAGTGATACCCATTGGGAAGACCGGGATGGTCACTCACATTCCCCGCAGAAGAATCGGAAGAAGACACAACTGCACCCTCATAGGGTGAATCGTCGTCATCATCATGAGAGAGTCTCATTGAAGAACACTAATGCTTCCCTGATTGATTTGACCAAGCCAGGCATACACCTTCCTCCAAACAATTCTAACATGTTCTTTTAAATCTAGGATTGTCAGCGATTAAATCAATCTCTGAGAAGCGCTAAGAGCACCCGCATCGGTTGAAATTGCAGGGTGCTTATAACCTAAGAATCGATGCTTAAAAAAAGGGACGATGGAAGGGGTGCTTAATAGTGGGGAGTGCTTGTACAAGCACCCGGATTTTGTGAATTTTTGGCACCCATTTCCTTTTTTTATTTTTTAAAACAAATAGAATTGTAAGGATGTAGGGTTATTGGTGGGGTCCATTTAAGAACTTTTTAGAAGTTGCTGGGTTTGAGAGATGATGTGTTTAAGTTGTAAAAAGTAAAATGAGTGATGTGTAATAGTGTGACTCATTTAAGAACTCCATAGTGGGGTGCTGGGATATGGATGTTGTGAGTGGAGAAGGTGCCTTTGGAATTGATTGTTTCTAATTCATGGCGGCTTTTAAAAAACATAATAAAAAATAAGGGGTAATTTAAAATAAGTACACACTAGATTTTTAATAAATTATAACTTTTAAAATTTATATCTTGCATCCTGCTATAGCATGTATTTTTTAGGAGAGTCCAGCGATGCACTGTGACATAAAAGGTGCACGTTAAAGCCATCATATGCATGACAATCACAAATTTTCATGTTTTATTTTTTTGTTGAATAAAAGGGGATAAAACCCCAAAAAGCAACAACTTTCCGTTAGTTTATCTTGAAATGTGTGGGGTCATTGTATGGCATTTTGACCCCCGGAAATGATTTTTTGACACACATTTTGCGACACAATACATACATCGTATGAACAGTGCCGCACAGTGCGGCACTGTAGCACTTTTTTTTTTTTTAAAATTTAATTTTTTTTTGTAAATAAATTTTTTGATTAAGTATGTATCAATATCTGGTGAACGGGGTACAAATATCTGGTGAATGCCTTCAAATATGTGATGAATGCCCATAATAAAACCAAGTTTTGGATGCCTTAGATTATCTGGTGAACGTAGTTCAATTATCTGGTGAATGCCTTCAAATATGTGGTGAATGCTCATACTAAAACCAAGTTTTGGATGCCTTAGAGTATCTGGTGAACGTAGTTCAATTATATGGTGAATGCCTTCGAATATCTGGTGAATGCCCATACTAAAACCGAGTTTTGGATGCCTTAGATTATCTGGTGAACGTAGTTCACTTAACTGGTGAATGCCTTCGAATATGTGGTGAATGCCTATACTAAATTAGCTTGTGGATGCCTTAGATTATCTGGTGAACGTAGTTCAATTATCTGGTGAATGCCTTCAAATATGTGGTGAATGCCCATACTTAATCAAAAAATTTATTTTAAAAAAAATTTAAATTTAAAAAAAAAAAAACTGTGCTACAGTGCCGCACAGTGCAGCTACAGTGCCGCACTGTGCGGCACTGTTCATACGGTGTATGTATTGTTGTCCGGCATTTTGTGTCAAATTAGCAAACCTGTTTGACCCCAGTGTAAATAACAAAGTTCCTATGGTAGGGAATTAGGCAATCAATGTAACATATCTAAGTGAAGGATAATACCTAGGTTATTATAGGCATCATACTAGAGGATTGAACGATAGGTTGCAAACTGATTTTTGTATAGCAATTAGTTCCCATGACTGGTATATTATTAAGACACCGCAATGTTAATACAGTACGGAAGGGAACTTCCAACCAAGCAAAACTCTTTTCCAATATATCCTATTTTGTTACACAAGACTTATTTTTTGATAATGTGTTTAAGATATGAATATATACATTAATCACCCTGAGTATACAATTATGGTGGGCTAGGACATGGATATTAATTCAACTCAACTCATTTAATGAAGGGCAGTACCCTATGTAGAATCTAAAGCATATTTCCATTAGAGAGAGGGTTCTCTCGCTGGTTGACTCAAGAGTGGAAGGGACTCTTGGTGTTGTGCAAGAGTAGAAGGAACTATTATGGGTTTGCATGATTGCTTTGGGAAAAGCTATCATTTGTGTAGAAGGAACCTAAGATTAAAACTTGTTTAAAGATTCTTGTAAATTGATTTTGATAGTGGACGAAACTCACAGTGATGTGGGGACTGAATGTAGGTTACCAGAGGAGGTAGCTGATGAGTGTGATTTCACCTCATTTTCCATGTCCATTTTGCATGCATTTTCATGTAGTTTAGGCATGCTTAATTTGATTTTTAGTTAGTTTTTATCTTGGAACATGTGAGATGGTTTTGTGTGTTGTTTTGCAGGAATTTATGATTAAATGCCCAAGATTTGGCCATGATATAAGCTTGGATGAAGATAGAGCCTGAAAAGAGAAGAAAATGAGCCAAGCAGAGCCCATCACGGCCTAGCCGTGATTACCATCACGACCGTGATGGAGCAATAACTGAAGAGAAAGAAGCCAAAAGTCAGAACTAGTCACGGCCTAGTCGTGATGGCTATCACGGTCGTGACCTGTCAGCTGTACCAGACCTCAAAAGTCAGAATTGGTCACGGCCTAGCCATGATGGCTATCATGGCCGTGATCTGCTAGTTGGACCCGACAGAACCTATCACGGCCTAGCCGTGATGAGTGTCACGGCCGTGATGAATCAAAAAGTGAAGAGGCGCCCAGAGCAGAATCACTAGTGGAAAATATACATTAGACGGTAAAGGTTTACGTCAGTTAACCAAAAACTAGACGTTAAAAAGGGGGCGGTGGCCGTTTTGTAAATATCAGACTTCATTAATTCACTGTTAACGTCAGTTGTTTTAAGGACTGACGTTAAAAGTGAGGCGGTGACAGTTTTGTAAATATTAAATCACTATTTGCGTCAGTTGTTTAATGAACTGACGTTAAAAGTGTTTTGCAAGAATTATTAACACTTTTAACGTCAGTTGTTTATAAAAGCGGCGTTAGAAGTGTGATTTTTACTTCGATTAAATAAATAAGCGGCGTAAATAATCAACTCATTCCTATCTTTCTTTCGTTGTCATCTCCCTGTTGTCACTCTTAACGCAGATCATCACTCCATATATAGTGCAGTTTATTTCTAATCTTTTTTTTAAAAAAGTTTATTTTTAATCTTAATTAATTAGCTTGAATTAGTAAACAAATTCTTGTGCAAATTAAAATAAATAAACACTTAACATAAAACAAGTTATATATGTATAATCAAATCGTATCTCATTGAAGCAATTCATAAGTTACAATTTCATGATTAAAAGATAAAAAAATTCCGCAAGATAGCACTAAAATATAAAAAAGTTTCTGCTTCAACATCATTTTCTTCTCAGTCCTGTCCTCAAAAACTCCGATATTGAATGCATCTCCTCCCTTACTTGAAGTCCTTGATGCTCCATCTGAATCCACAGTCAATTTGGAGCCAAAGCAGAGTGAATGGTGCACTCGATCTGTTTCAGCAATATTCTTGGAACAGCCACTTGGTTCCAAAGCTGAGGTTTTGGAACTGTAGCTGCTGATTCTCCAGAAGGATGATGGTGTGTGCAATTCACATAATGCGATTTACACACCCTTATCACCCATGTAATGTGATTTACTCAAACTCAGAAGTTGTTTGACCATTAAGACAGAGACCTTTAAGTCTAGGTATAGGAAGAAAGAGTGATGAAGTTAATCTCCATGGCAGAGCCATATTGTGAAGCAGAAAAATTAAAGGAAGGAAGGAAGCTATTTATAGGAGTAGGGGATGAAGTTACTAGGCGTCGTAAGTTGCTAAAAAATTAAATTGATCATTAAGAGCATTAGGTTCCAAGGCGCATTGGGAGTTGGCAATCATATATTATAAACGTCAGTAAAAGAAAACGCCTAGAAGGAATAGGAAGAAATAGACCTTTAAGTCTAGCTAGGTATAAACTTAGTGCTCATAAAGAGGATTATAGGTTACAATGTGCATGGGTAAGTAGCACAACAAAGTAATGGGTAATTTAGTATCGAGTAGTCAAAGGAATGAATGCTTTAATTTTGCAGAAACTTATACACTTTTAACGTCGTTGTTGAATAAAACCGGCGTTAAAAGTGTTCTTAAAATAAAAATATTTATTTTTAACGTCGAGTTGTTTATACAATTAACGTTAAAAGTGTGATTTTTACTTGATTAAATAAATAGCTGACGTAAATAATCCTATGTCCCTATATGCCCTGTTGTCACTCTTAACACAGTCTCTAGAGCCATTTTGTGAAGGAATAGAAATATAGAGAAAAAGAAGAGACGAGATACAGATCGATACGAGAATAATGGTACTTTATATAGAGAATGATTTTTACACAACACTTTTAACGTCAGTTGAATTCAACAACTAAGGTTAAAAGTATTTTTTAAAAAAATATTAATATTTAACGTCAGTTGTTTAATACAACTGACGTTAAACAATTACTTTTAACGTCAGTTGTTTAATAAAACTGACGTTAAATGTTGTTTTATTTTTTGCTTTTTGATTATAACGTTTACACCCGCGCGCCTTCTGAACTTCGCTCTGTACGTACGTCTCTTTTCTATTTTCATCACGCTCAACCCTAGATCACTCTCAACCCTCACTCTCGCTCTCACCCAGCACAGAACCCTAATCGCGAGCTCATCTCCACCGCAAGGGCTTCTTCGCCACCACCGTGAGGTACACTATTAACTCTAACTCTGTCTTTCCATTCATTCTTTGCAATAACTTGACATCTCTCTTTCCCCTTCCCGCGCACTAACTCTCCTTGTCCCTCTGCTCTCAGTAACCACATCGAACGTTGGCCACCACTCGAGCGATTCCTCCCAACCACCACGCGAGCACCTATTTCTGGTAAGTATTTAGGGCACATTTTTGTATTTTTGGTTTTGAGTGTATGTTGAAACTGTAGTCTCAGTAGTTGAAACTTGAAACCGTGAGTTTGAGTTGTTTGGAATGTACGTCTCTATTTTTAGTTTTGAGTGCATGTTGCTCTGCTGGTTGATCTGTCACTGCAGTGATGCTCATCACGCCTAGACAGTGATCAGTTCTGCTTGTGATGGCATGGTGCGGTTCGGATTGCACGCGTTACGGCCGTGATGGACATCACTTGCCAGGCCGTGACAGTGCTTGGCAATCTTCAAAAAGTATAGTTTTCTATCTCCCTTATTGTCCTTATATTGGATATATGTTTTGTATGTCTACAGGACCTATCTAGTTATGGATCGTAGTTGGATGGTTTGTAAGCGTACTAGTGCTGAGTATTTGAAGGGGGTGGGAGAATTTATAGAATTTGCTCAAAGGAATGTTCCTAATAGTAATGGAATGTTCTGTTGTCCTTGTGTCAAGTGTTTGAATACGAGGAAATGTACGGTGAAGGATATACGTACTCATTTGATTTGTGAAGGGATTTGCTTGAGTTATACAAGATGGATATGGCATGGTGATGTGTTGTTGAGTAGTACGGCGAGTGTCTCCCAAAGTGAGGACGTTGACGTAGATATGGAGGATGATCGAGTAGAGGACATGATCCGTGATATTGGACAAGAATCTTTTCATCGAGCTCATGTGTATGATAGGTTGTGCGGTGATGCGGATAAGCCTTTATATCCAGGGTGTACTACTCATACACGGTTGTCGGCGGTGCTAAATTTGGTTTGTGTGAAGGCGAGAAATGGTTGGACTGATAAAAGCTTCATGGAATTGCTTGAAGTGTTGAAAGACTTGCTTCTGGAGGACAACACATTGCCTGACCGTAACTATGAGGCCAAGAAGGTATTGTGTCCTATGGGTATGGAGTATAAGAAGATACACGCATGCCCCAATGATTGCATATTGTACACCGGTGTTCATGAAGACAATCACGATTGTCCCAAATGTGGGTTATCACGATACAAAGTGAAGGGTGGTGATGATGATGATGATCTTGATGATGTGAGAAAAAAGGGTACTCCTGCGAAGGTGTTGTGGTATCTTCCAATAATTCCAAGGTTCAAGCGATTGTTTGCCAATGCGAAAGATGCAAAGAATCTTAGATGGAATAATGATGAGAGGAAACGCGATGGAAAGGTTCGTCATCCTGATGATTCTATTCAATAGAAGAATATCGATACTATGTTTCCGGATTTCGTCGATGAGCCAAGAAACCTAAGGCTTGGACTTGCTACGGATAGAATGAATCCTTATGGTAACATGAGTAGTATTCATAGTTCATGGCCTGTTCTGTTGGTAATTTACAACATGCCCCCTTGGTTGTGCATGAAGCGCAAATACATGATGTTGTCTATGATGATTTTGGGCCCAAAGCAACCTGGAAATGACTTAGATGTTTATCTAGGTCCCTTGATTGAAGACTTGAAAACGCTGTGGGTGGAAGGTGTTGATGTAGTTGATGGGTATTCTCATGAGACTTTCAAGCTTCGTGCCATGTTATTTTACACCATCAACGACTTTCCAACATACGGTAACTTGTCCGGGTACAGTGTCAAGGGGCATAAAGCATGCCCTATATGTGAAGAAGGCACATGCTACACTCAATTGCATCATGGAAAGAAGACGGTTTACCTTGGGCATCGGAGATTTCTTAGACGTGATCACCCATATCGTAAGATGAAAAAAGCTTTTAATGGATGCCAAGAGACAGAAGAAGCGTCGGCGGCCTTAATTGGAGAGCGGGTTTATCAGAGGGTAAAGGACATCGATGTTATATTCGGTAAGTCCAAAAAGAAAGGTAAAGCTGCTGAGAAAAACATATGGAAGAAGATGTCGATATTCTTTGATCTTCCATACTGGCACAAGCTTGATGTCAGACACTGCATTGATGTGATGCATGTGGAGAAAAATGTGTGTGATAGTGTGATCGGGACGCTTCTCAACATTCATGGCAAGACAAAGGATGGTGTGAATGCTTGTCTCGACCTCGTTGCTATGGGTATACGAGAGTAGTTAGCTCCAGTTGTTGAGGATGGTAAGCGGACTTATTTGCCGCCAGCATGTCATACTTTGTCAAAAAAAAAAAGAGACAAAGTTTCTGCGGGTGTCTTCAAGGCATCAAAGTTCCACATGGTTACTCTTCAAATATGAAGAGGCTTGTCTCTAGTGATCTTAAATTGGTTGGCTTGAAGTCTCATGATTGTCACATCTTGATGCAACAACTTCTGCCCGTTGCTATTCGTGGTATTGCTACAAAAAATGTGAGACATGCCATTACTCGGTTGTGCTCATTCTTCAATTCTATATGTAGCAAAGTCGTTGACCCCCGTATGTTGGATGACTTGGAAGTTGAGGCTGCTACAATCTTGTGCCAATTGGAGATGTATTTTCCTCCTTCCTTTTTCGACATAATGGTTCACTTAATTGTTCATTTGGTGAGGGAGATTAGATTATGTGGGCCGGTTTTTCTAAGATGGATGTACCCAGTTGAGCGCTACATGAAGATCTTGAAAGGGTACGTGAAGAATCCTCATCGTCCGGAAGCATCTATTGTTCAAAGGTATGTTGCAGAAGAAGCTATTGAGTTTTGTTCGGACTACCTTCATAACACGGATCCTATAGGGGTTCCTAAGCCTCGGCATGATGAGATCAGATGTCAAGGTAAGGGTACACATGGCTTAAGAATTAATAGGAAGGATCGGGAGGAAGTGCTTCAAGCACATTTGTATGTATTGAACAACATCGAATGTGTTCAGCCTTTCTTATTTGAACATAAAATAAAAGTCAATTAAGAAAACCCTCGAATGAGTGAAAGGTGGTTGTTGAACAAGCATAACAAGACTTTCTTACCATGGTTCAAGGAAGAAATGCTTAAGGATGGTAGTACTGCTTCTGATGACGTAAAATGGCTAGCACGTGGGCCTAACTTCAACGTCATATGTTGGAGCGGATACGACATAAATAACTTTTCCTTTTATACAAAGGAACAAGATAACAAGAGTACCATGCAAAATAGTGGGGTTATGATCGTGGCCGAAGCAATGCACTTCTCTAGTGCAAAGGACACAAAACCCGTTCTAAAGACCGAGACCTTACTTTGGATATATTGAAGATATTTGGGTGCTCGATTACACTAAGCTTACGGTGCCGATATTTAAATGTAAGTGGGTTGATAGTAACGGTGGTGTACAAACCGACGAATTGGGGTTCACATTGGTAGACCTCAACAAGTTAGGTCATATAAATGAGCCTTTCATAATGGCTTCCCAAGCAAAACAAGTGTTCTACATCACTGATCCTTCTAACAAAAGGTTGTCCGTGGTTCTCCAAGGAAAAAGCATGTATAATGGTAGTGATGAAAATGAAGATTCAAATCTTGATATTCCCGAGACTCCTTCTTTTTCAACAAACATGCCTACTATAATCGAGGAGACACAGGTGGACGATGTACATGCCACTCGTGATGATCATCACGAAGGGATATTGATATAGGTAGTTTAAACTTAGTATACATTCATTTTTATTTATATTTATGTATTTATTTTGAGTTATAACCTATGTTAATAAATATATATTGTTTCTGAATACATATATATGAATCATTATTCCATTTTTCTTTTCAATTCTGTAATGTGTGTGATATTCTGTGTTACTGGGATATTTACTGAATGCAGGGATGGCTGAGGGGAGTGATATTTTAAAACTGAATTTAAAAAAAAATACTATTAACGTCAGTTTTATCATACAACTGACGTTAATAGTATTTTATAAAATATACAGTACACTATTAACGTCAGTTGTTTATTACAACTGACGTTAAAATTAAGACCTTTAACGTCAGTTCTTGATAACAATTGACGTTAGTTTTAACAAAAGTAACGTCAGTTTTTTTAAAGAACTGACGTTAATTTTGACAAAATTAACGTCAGTTGTGTTAAAAAACCGACGTTAATAGTGTTATATTTAACGTCAGTTCTCAAATGACGTTAAAAGTTTAACTTTTAACGTCAGCTGTATTTACGTCAGTCAGTATTCTGACGTAAAAAATCAATTTTAACTGACGTAAAAAGCACTTATTGCACTAGTGAATCCATCACGGCCTGGCCGTGATGGCTGTCACGGCCGTGACGTGCGTGCAAGTTAAAAAAAGGCCTCTGGGCAGAACAGAGGGGGCATCCAGAAAACCCTAAAAATAGACTCTCTGCTGCTGTGGCTGTGTGCATCCTTCCATGGTGTTCCTTCCTTCCTTCATCTCTGTATCTTTTCTTTTGCTTTTCTCTTTGATTATGTGTAGCTAAACTCCCCCCTTGTTGGGGTTAGATGATTGCTTCTCTGAACTTGGTTGTAATATGATGTGGTTGTAATATAATTTCCTATTTCTTTATGAGTGTTTGATTCCATGCTTAATGCTTTCCTTGGTTTGATCATCCTAGGAATGATTAGTTGCTTTGATAGACAATTGAAAGATTGATATTAAGGCATGCTCATGAATCAAATGCCAAGTAGTTCATGAATCTAGACATAGGTCTTGGGGTGCTTGCAGTCTATGAATCTTGACTCTTAATGCAAATTCTCAGGTTAATCCACCTAAGACATTAGGGTTTAATTTGGGATTTTTGGCTCATTCCACCTAAGACATTAGGGTTTGAGTATTGGAGAAGATTTGATTGTCATAATTGAATTGGGAATTGTGTTATTTACCATTTCATAGCAATCAAGGGAGGATTAGCCTAGTCTAACCCTAACAATTCTATCCATTTGTTAGTCACATCTCTGTTTGCCTGTTAAGTGTTTGTTAAAATTCCCAAAAGAACAAAAACATTTTATTCTTGTTTGTTTCGTTACATGTTAGAGCTACCTTCCATCCAAACACGATCGCCTAGATAGTAGTCAAATTTGCGAAGTGGTACTTGTCCACGATCCCTGAGAACGATATCCGGTTCTTATCGATTTATTACTTGCAACGACCCGGTACAGTAGCTGAACCAGGATAAAACTTGGTTTGCATTTTCTCTTTCGCTAAACTCCTTGTTTAAGCAATATGTTAGTGAACATACTCAATTCAACCCACCCCCACCCACCCCCCACCCGAGTAGTGAGAACCACAACCAACAAGTGAAATAAGAGCTTTCACATTGTGTACAGCTTGATAGCTTAAGAGGATGTTATGCATTAGAAAGAAATGATGTTGGTATTCCTTGTGAGAAGGACTGCAGAGGTGTAGTGGTGATATTACCCACTACAACTTTAAGTGCTGGGGTATGGTGCCTTGGTGAATAAGATATTCCGTGCTACAAAGTATGTATGGTGCTTTGATGAATAAAGTATTCCATGCCACGAACACTACAAGAATTTTCGTTGTTTCCCAAGGCCAAAGGTCTTGGGAGATCCAGAAAATCCGTGGGAAAGTACACATTTCCCAAGGATGACCCACAGATTCAGATCCCTCGGTTTTCAGGGGGTTGGAAACTTTTCCCACAGGTATGCCCTGGGAAATACCCCGCGGTCACGCCCTTGGGAAATTTCCCAGGGATTATTCCCTAGGAAACTTTTCCCACGGATAATCCCTGGGAAACTTTTCCCACGGAATAATCCCTAGGAAATGTTTCCCACGGATCATCTGGGAAATATATGTTTTTTTAATTATAAAACTTAATTTATAGCTTAACATTATTGTTAAGCTAGATAAATAAATAAATAATTATTGTTTTTATATGAATGCATCAACAAAAATATTAACTTCATAATTCAAGCCAAATAACTCATTCAAACAATTTGTTCTACAAAAAAATGTTATTCAAGTCATATTTGTTCAACAAAAAAAGTAAATCAAACCATAATTAACATCATAAGTAAAATAAACATATAAATTCATACAAAAGTCTAAGAATCCTCATTATAAGGATCCTCAACAAAATGGTCAAGAGAGTCATCGTCCTCCTGGACACACTGGGTCGTCTGACTAGCCTGTCATCGTTGTCATTGATGTGGGGGCTACTAGGGCTGCAACTGTTGCACTGTCTCCATCAGCTGTCGCATCGTATCCATCATCCGACGATGCTCCTTGTCCCTTTGTCGCTCCCTCTCCTAGGAAGCGACCAACATCTGCCTCAACTGAGAAATCTTCGCAGGCGTGACGACTGCAGGTGGTGGATGCTCCAATCCTAATCTCTAACTTGCGCGATGGCCCTTTCTGATAGTTGGCGGTAAGGTCTCCAGCACTGTACAAACGACCCTTATACTTGCCGCCGATGACTTCTGCCCAAACATTCAGCGAAAGCTGCTCATCCTCCTATGGGTTAGCTAGGGTGGATGGTGAAGAGGCTGATGCTTGAGACCTATGTTGACTCATCCTCTCATGAAACTCCTCCTGTTACAATACATCAGACTCAGTAATCAAAATTTGAACAATATGCTATAAGATAAATTATGCAAAAAATTGGGCAGAGTTTCCCCTAAAACTACAGCATCCCAATGTTTACAAACAAAACACCGCAATTTAAATCCATAAATCATCATCAAAAGCTCAATAGGATTCACACAATTTATCATGTCCAAACTAGTTATAACATTTCCAATGTCAGGAAATATCAATAGGTCCAAATATAAAGTGACTCTACAGACTCAGTAATTAAAACATGAATAGTATGTTACACGATTAATTATGCATAAAATTGGACAGAGTTTCCCCTAAAACTATAACATCCCAAACTTTACAAACTGAACATCATAATTTAAAACCTCAAATCATCAAAATCTCAATAAGATTCACACAAAGCAATATATTCAAACTGGCTTGAGAGCCAAAGCAACAACCACATACTGACATCATTTGTCTTTGTCCAATGAAATTGATTAACAACACTAAAATTAGAATTTGAAAGTTGAAAAAGATACCCACTTCAGTAAAGAATATGTGAAATACAATCTTGCTTTCTTATTAAACTCCTTAAAAGCCAATGCTAAAACTAGTCATAACATTTGAGGCTCCCTGCCTCTCAAGTCTAACAAAGTATGAGTTTTACAATATCTATTAAAGTCGATAGCTTCTTCAAAAATTAAAAGGGCATATTACCTGAGTGCGCTTAGAGCGCTCATCTATGTACTCGCCAGTATCCTTCCTAGTATGGGTTCGTTTGTGAACCTCATGAATTTGTACTCCTCGATTATACCGGCGAGCCTATAACACAAGTATAGATGATTAAGATAACAAATAATGAACTATAATGTTGGAATAAATACATTTAATTCATAAAGAATGACAGTATGAGCATACCATACGATCTGCCCACTGCGACTAGGAAATGCTACCTCCCGTGTGCAGGCTCCCACCCTTTTCCGATGCTCTATTTTTCTTTGCCTGATCAGAAATTTTTTAAAATTGATCAGAAGCCCAATAATGACGTAACTCCTCCCAAATACCATCTCCAATCCAGGATCGCTGTATGCCACTCTCACGAGCCTCGCTAAGCATATCAGAAAGGCATTCGGAGGCTTTATGGTGATAGATCCTCTTGATCTCTGACTCATCTTCGTTCCTCCATGCAGCCTGACCCTGTATTAAGATAAATAACAATTGTTATACTAATAGTTTCAGAAATAATAAAAACCACATTAAGTAAATTGAAATTTGCTACTTACTCTAAAAGCGTCAAACATACTAATCCGCTCATTGTTAGTGAGTTTTCCCCATGATGTAATTGTCCTATGATACCTTTGCTGGATAACAAACGCGATGGCACTCGCTGCTCTCTTACAAGGAAGGAACCTTAACAGTAAAGATGCATGAACCAATCAAACACATGGTAATAAATTATGATAAAATGCATGAATCAACCAAACACATAGAAATTTTATTAATTCTTACCCGTTACCACTAGGCCTAATAATAGGTCGACCATCGGGCATGAGCTCAACAACCTCTGACCCATCTAGCTCCTCTAGCTCCACTGGCTCCACTGGATCCTTTGGCTGCTCATGCACATCTACAACTGAAGGTGAGCGTGAATAGCCAGGACTATATTGTTGCTCCTCATCCACACATGCTGAAGGAGATTCTCTATAGTGTGCATGTGTCGTGACCCTCGGGGTGGGAATCATATCGATATGAGGTGATGTAGGTGCAACACATGGAGGCGGTGAAGGTGCTTGCTGTGGTGGGCACGATGTAGGTACATGTGGGTGTGGTGCTGATGCTGACGAGGTAAACATCGAAGGTATACGTGGGTATCCATCTGTAGACTCACGAATCACTAAATTGGTGGAAGGTCTGTTTCGACGACGACGGGGAGTTGGACGGGGGTCAATATCAAACATAATACCCTTACCCTTACCTTTGATGGGTGGAGGTGGATCACGTCCTGAAGACATGTCTACAGAGCAATTTAATGTTAAAACAAAAGTTATCAGATATAGCAATAATATAAGTTATCTAAGTCATAAAGTCAACAAATATAACTAACTAATAATCCAACAACCAAAAATAAGTTATCTAAGTCATAAAGTCAACAAGTATAACTAACTAATAATCCAACAGCCAAAAATAACTTAATCATCCAAATCAAAAATTCTTCGGAGGATCTGATACAAATTACCTACCACTTATTCAGAATTTGAGTCATCGTCTTCAGCTCCTGTTGAGTCATTATCTTCTTCCTCATCTTCAGATCTTGTCTCTTCAGTGGAATTATCGTCTTCTTCATCCAAATGCTCCTGGATGGATGACAAATTGGCGATATTCACTTCTTCACCAGCGACTTGCAAGTCCCCTAAGCCATCAATAGGGTCAACTTCAATGACTTCAGCTACATGTGACATTACATCCACTTGATAAGGCACCTCTCCCTCTGAATCATCCACTTCGATGCTACCCCTTGGTGTTGTCTTGATGGCGACGAACCAACCTCGTTTGTCCTTCCGAGTTGGTGGATAAGGTACATAATACACCTGTCTCACATTTTGTGCTATGATAAACGGATCATCCCTTTGATATCTTCTACTTATTTGGATGTCCACAGTATTACATTCCGGGTTAAATTTTGTGCCTCTACCGGACGGATCGAACCAGTTACAATAAAATAGAACTATTCTTTTAGTATAGTCTAAAGAAGGGTACACCAGTTCATATATATGTTGGATCACGCCGTAGAAGTCATTTTCAATTCCTTCTGTGAGACCCTTTACATGGACCCCGCTGTTGATGGTTTTTTTGCCCTCCGTCCATGATTGGGTATGAAATTTTTACACGTTCACGAAGTGTGCCATTCTTTGACTTATGTATTAGGACCATCGGCTAAGTTCCTTAAGTGTTTGTTTATGGGAGTTGGTTTCTCACGGTAAACCTACATATGTTAGTTCTAAAAAATCATGTCTAGATTTTACTCACAATGGATAATTCAAAGATTTTTAAGATACTAACTTATTGCTTAAACCAGATTGGAAATTCAGCATGTATACGAGCGGACTGTTCTTGCTCGATGTTTGTTGATATCAACAAGGCGCTGTAAAGTTGGACAATATATATTATTAGCAGAAAAATATATACTATTAGGTAATTGAAAGAAAATGATACGAAATGCATACTCAAGGTATGGTTTAACTTCGGTACTGTCGCGACCGTCCCGTCCGGGAGCCGCGGAAAGATGGATAAAAACAGAGGAGTCGCCACTAAAATTTTTATTGGGAAAATCTTAGAAAAAACCCATGTTTTAAAGGTAAACTGGTCTAAAAAAAAAGATGAGATGAGTCCGGGAGTCGGTTACGAGTAGGGAAGGTGTTAGCACCCCACATCGCCCGTTTAAAAAACGGTACCTCAAGTTAATTGTGCAAAAAAAACATTTTAACAGCCTTTTAAATATTTATTTTACCCCAAAAATTATTTACAAGAAAAAATTATATATTTTTTAATTTTAAATTTAAATTTTATTTTATTTTTTAATTTATTGTTAAAAAGGGGAAAAGTTTAATTTTTTTGATTAATTATTTTAGCATAAAAAGAGACACCAAAAAAAGTAAAATTTAGTTTTGGCCCGACAAGATAATTTATCTTGCTCCTACGTATTCCCGGGTGCGATGGGAAACTCAAAGCCACGTAGTTCTTTTGAAAACATTTGATTAGTTGGTTGATTTTAATTTTGATAAAGATTTTGATTCATTTATTTTATTTTAAAAAAGATTTTATTTCAGAATAAATTCACTTTTGCATAGAATCCAAGATAGCAGTGCTATACGATAAACCCTTACAATTCATACAACACTTGAGGATGAAAAATCATACATCAACGTCGTAGATTGTTGCGTGAATTAAAAAGATTTTTATAAAAATGAAATTGGATAAAACTGATTAAAAGTAATCAAAAAAAACATTTAATATTTTCTTAAAGGGGATTCACTCTTGCACAGGGTTAAAGATAGTAAAGCTATACGATGAACCCTTACAATTCATACGACACTTGAGGATGAAAAAAAATTCATACATCAACGTCGTAGATTGTTGCGTGAATTAATAAAGGTTTTTATTTATTGAAATTTTAATAGAGGTACTTAAAAGTATTTATTTATTTATTTATTCATTTTTGTAAAAAAACTTTGTCAAAATCATTTTTATTTAAAAAAAAGAACTCACTCTTGCACAGGGTTAAAGATAGTGAAACTATACGATAAACCCTTACGATTTTACAACACTTGAGGACGAAAAATCATACATCAACGTTGTAAATCGTTGCGTGAACTCAAGAGATTCTTTTTTTTATTTTTTATAACTTTTAATCCTTTTTCTTTCTAAAGGCATTTTTTCTCAAAAAAAAAGAAAGAACCTGATCTAAATTTGAAAGGCCCAAATCAGAAAAAGGTAAGAAGAGGCCCAAATGACAAATGACCAGGCCCCAAACCTATGAGCTAATAACTTCGAATACAAAAAGTGAATAAATAAGAAAAGAAAAGCCAACAGAGTAAAGTCAGAAGCTTTCTCCCATATTACCAACAAGAAGACAATGGAGAGCTGAAACTGGTAGATCTGTACGGCAGCAGTGGTTCTCCGGCGCGGTAAGCTTGGTTAGCGAATGGCGGCGTCAAACGGTGGTCCGGTGGACTGAACGGCGCGGAAAGGGGTGGGCGACGGAAGATGGGAACAGATCTGGTGATGCAGCAGTGCGCGAGGCGGTGGACGGCGTGGCTCGGGCGGATCTGCGTCCGGCGGCGCGCGGCTGTCCACACGGCGGACACGCGAGTGACAGGCGGCGGCTGCGACTCGTGCGGCGACTGCGGCGGTTCTGTGCGGATCTGCAATGGTTCGTGGTGGTTGCACAGCTTGCAGGTGGCGGCGCGAACCAGTCCACAAGGAAGAAGGAGGAGCTGAGTTTGGAGGGAGGAAGAAGAAAAGAGAAAGAAGAAGAAAGAAAGAAAAAGAAAAAGAAAGAAATGGGTTCTGTTGGGGGAGGAAGGAGGTGTGAAGTTAAGGGGAAGAAAGCAGAAATCTTGCTCTGTTGATGGGAGGAAGAAGACGTGAAGGAAGAGGAAAGGAAAAAAGAGAGAAGAAAAGAAAAGGGAGTTTTTTCTGGGTATATGATTTTCTGATTTTTCTTTGTTCTTGATTTGGGTATTTTGTGTTTGATTTGTGATTTTGGAGTGATGGTTGCTTGAGTATTTTTTTCTACTGCTGGTTTTTTTCCCCTCCCCTTTCTTCCTCTGGTCACTGTTCAATATATAGCATCAGGGAGAAGAAGATGCCAAATTTTTCTGTTGGTGTGTACAAGTAGTGGGGAGCAAATCAGCCTTTGCTCCACCACCTTGCAGGGACAGCAATGGGTGAGGATGGCTTGTACTATTGTCCCCCTTTTTCTGAAAAAAGAAGAAGAAGACAAAGAAGAGGGGTACAAGCATGGGATCTGATTTTTTGAAATTTTTACTTTTTATTATTTTTTATTTTTAAACAAATCAGAATAGTAACAATTTTTGTTGGGTTTGGGATAATGGGCCCAAAAGATAAAAACGAAAATGGGCTCCATTTGATGATGTAATGGGCCCAAAAACAATATTTTTTTGTTTTATTTTTATTATTTTTGTTATTATTTTCAAGACATTAATTAAAAAATCTGGGCAAAATTAGGTGTTCACAGCTGCCCCTCTTTACTTGTTTCTTATTAGATAGTAGGTGTAACCGTAGTTAACCTATTATCGTTATAAGAAACGAGTAAAGACATGAACTCCAATTTTGGCCGGTGTTCGCTGAAAAGTAGATGGATGCATAATTAAAAGCTTACGGGATGGACGGCCCGTAGAAGCTCGAACAGAAAGATAAAAGCTTGCGGAGTCGTTTGTCCGCTGGAGCTTGACCAAGCATAGCTTACGGGGTACGGTACCCGTCGAAGCTTGACTAAATGTAAAAAGCTTACGGAGTCGGTTGTCCACTGAAGCAAAAATGATTAAAAGCTTGTGGAGTCGGTTATCCACTGAAGCTGTGAGGAAAAGTTAAAAGCTTGCGGAGTCGGTTGTCCACTGAAGCTTGAAAAGAAAAGGTAAAAAGCAGGCGGAGTCGGGTATCCACTGAAGCTTTAAAGGAAAGGTAAAAAAGCTTACGGAGTCGGTTGTCTGCTGAAGCTTGAAAGCAAAAGAATTAAAAGCTTGCGGAGTCGGTTATCCACTGAAGCTTGAAAGCAAAAGAATTAAAAGCTCGCGGAGTCGGTTATCCACTAAAGCTTGAAAACAAAATGATTAAAAGCTTGCGGAGTCGGTTATCCACTGAAGCTTGAAAGCAAAAGAATTAAAAGCTCGCGGAGTCGGTTATCCACTGAAGCTTGAAAGCAAAATGATTAAAAGCTTGCTGAGTCGGTTATCCACTGAAGCTTGAAAGCAAAAGAATTAAAAGCTTGCGGAGTCGGTTGTCCGCTGAAGCAAAAATGATTAAAAGCTTGTGGAGTCGGTTATCCACTGAAGCTTGAAAACAAAATGATTAAAAGCTTGCGGAGTCGGTTATCCACCGAAGCTTGAAAGCAAAAGATTAAAAGCTTGCGGAGTCGGTTATCCACTGAAGCTTGAAAGCAAAAGATTAAAAGCTTGCGGAGTCGGTTATCCACTGAAGCTTGAAAGCAAAAGAATTAAAAGCTTGCGGAGTCGGTTGTCCGCTGAAGCAAAAATGATTAAAAGCTTGTGGAGTCGGTTATCCACTGAAGCTTGAAAACAAAATGATTAAAAGCTTGCGGAGTCGGTTATCCACTGAAGCTTGAAAGCAAAATATTAAAAGCTTGCGGAGTCGGTTATCCACTGAAGCTTGAAAGCAAAAGAATTAAAAGCTTGCGGAGTCGGTTGTCCGCTGAAGCAAAAATGATTAAAAGCTTGTGGAGTCGGTTATCCACTGAAGCTTGAAAACAAAATGATTAAAAGCTTGCGGAGTCGGTTATCCACTGAAGCTTGAAAGCAAAAGAATTAAAAGCTTGCGGAGTCGGTTATCCACTGAAGCTTGAAAACAAAATGATTAAAAGCTTGCGGAGTCGGTTATCCACTGAAGCTTGAAAGCAAAATGATTAAAAGCTTGCGGAGTCGGTTGTCCGCTGAAGCTTGAAAGCAAAAGAATTAAAAGCTTGCGGAGTCGGTTATCCGCTGAAGCTTGACATGAAAGGTAAAAACCTACGAAGTTTGTGCAATTTACTGGGTTTTGTGCTCACAAGAGATAAACAATTACAATGCATGATGCCAAAAATGTAGTATATGCTTGACGAAAACCTCGAATGATTTCAATGCAACACAAGGAAAGCCTGTAACACGTTACTATTTTTTAATTTTTTTTTTATCGCTTAGGTGTTTCTTATTATCACCCTTGACCCCTTGAAGTATTGATCACAGACAAGCCCGGAGGTGAACTAAAACGTGTCCTGTCTTCGTGGAGAATAAAGGCTAAGTGCTTTTGAAAGGGTACGCTTTCTCTGCAGTGATTGTCCCTATGCTTCCTGTCAGTAGACCACGGTGCCCTTTGTCGGGAGGTCATCTTGTTCTTTACGAGCCTTTAAGATTTTCAAAGAAGTTCTAAATGCTCTTGAAGACACCAAATACATGTTTCACATCTCAGTATATACTTATCATGATGAATGCACACACACAATTGATAGAAGTTAAGAGAAAGAGATAAGGGTAAAAAGAATTGGGAGTCAATGTCATTATATTTGGACCGAAAAGGAATACAAAGCAGATATTACAATGGAGTATGGAATTGTAAAAGGTTGTGGAGTGGAAACACATCTCCTCAAGTGATATCTCTTTCCATGACTAGTGTTAGTATCCCTCATACTATCTTGATCGCTTACTAATCAACATCCGAGAACGCTATCTGCGCCCGATTTTCATGCATCTAGCCTCATCGATTCCTCCAGCTCATCGCCTTGACGACACTTCCATTGTTTATTTATTTTATGAACCCTAACTTTTGCCTAGACCGCCTTTTCAGGTTTTCAGCCTAGCGGGTTGCTCTAACTTTTGCTTAGACTGTCTTTTCAGATTTTCAGCCTAACGAGCTTCTCTTTTCATTTTTCACTCTTTCTCTTTTTCTTTTTTCTCTTGGGAAGTGCGTTCAAGCATAATACTTTTTGACTGCATCTGAGTTTACAGGAAGTGGAAGATCTTCCCCATCCATCCTTGTGAGAATTAAAGCTCCTCCCGAGAAGGCCTTTTTCACAACGTAAGGTCCTTCGTAGTTCGGGGTCCACTTTCCCCGATGATCCTTTTGGATCGGTAGGATCTTTTTGAGCACTAGATCACCCTCCCGAAACTGCCGCGGGCGTACCTTCTTCTCGTAAGCTCTCATCAACCTTTTCTGGTACAGTTGGCCATGACACAAGTCTTTGCTAATCTCTTTTCTTCAATGAGATTCAATTGGTCGAGTCGATCCCGAACCCACTCTCGGCTTCTTCCGATTCTCGCTTCTCTCAGTACTCTTAATGAAGGGATCTCTACTTCAATCGGGAGCACTGCCTCCATCCCATAAACTAAAGAATACGGAGTTGCCCCTGTCGAGGTGCGAATAGAGGTACGGTAGCCGTGCAAAGCAAAAGGTAACACCTCATGCCAATCCTTATACGTCACCACCATCTTTTGGACAATCTTCTTGATATTTTTATTAGCGGCCTCAACTGCTCCGTTCATCTTTGGGCGATAAGGGGAGGAATTGTGATGCTTTATCTTGAAGTTTTCGCACATCTCTTTCATCATTTTGTTGTTCAAGTTAGTCGCATTATCAGTGATGATCTCGCTTGGCAACCCATAACGACAAATTAATTCTCTTTTTTACGAATTTGATCACGACATTCCGGGTTACATTGGCATATGATGCAGCCTCAACCCACTTTGTGAAATAATCAATGGCAACAAGAATGAAGCGATGCCCATTCGAGGCTTTTGGTTCGATCGGACCGATCACATCCATTCCCCACATTGAGAATGGCCAGGGTGCCGTCATGACATTCAAGGGAGCTGGCGGCGCATGAACCCTATCAGCATATATTTGACACTTATGGCACCTTTTTGCATAATTAAAGCAGTCTGCTTCCATTGTCAACCAATATTGACCAGCCCTCAAGATTTTTCTTGCCATTGCATGCCCGCTCGCATGTGTTCCGAAAGACCCTTCATGGACTTCTTCAATTATCTGTTTAGCTTCTTTCGCATCGACGCATCTTAACAATACCATGTCATGATTTCTTTTATAGAGAATACCTCCATCTAAATAGAAACTCATTGCAAGTCTTCTTAGAGTTCTTTTGTCGTTTTCTGAAATGCCCGGAGGATATTCCCTTCTTTGGATGAAGCACTTGATGTCATGGTACCACGGTTTTTGATCAGACTCTTCCTCTATCACTTGACAATATGCAGGATGATCACGACTTCCCATTTTGATGAGTGGTAAGTTCCTCTCGTCACTTACTTTGAACATCGAGGACAAGGTAGGCAGCGCGTCAGCTAATTGGTTATCTTCTCGGGGAATATGATGGAATGTGACTTCATCAAAATGCTCAATCAAGCCTTTGATGTAATCATGGTACGGGATTAACTTGGCATCTCGGGTTTCCCATTCCCCTCTTAGCTGGTGGATGACTAATGCAGAGTCCCCATATACCTCCAGTATCCTTGCCTTTGATTCTATCGCTGTCAGGATCCCAAGCTCACAAGCTTCATATTCGGCTATATTGTTTGTACAATCAAAGCAAAGCCTTGCAAAGTGATGAGGAAATAATCATTTTCCGGCGAGATTAGTATTGCCCCGATTCCATGCCCCAATGCATTAGAAGCTCCATCAAATAACAAAGTCCATTTTTCTTTTTCTAGTGATTGCTCGCGATCAAACAAAGCCATTATATCTTCATCCGGGAAATCGCATTGCATCGATCCATAATCTTCCACTGGCTGATTGGCTAGATACTCTGCGAGAGCACTACCTTTTACTGCTTTTTGGGTGACATAGACAATGTCGTATTCCGATAGCAGGACTTGCCAGCGAGCAATTCTTCCAGTCAAAGCAGGCTTATCAAAGATGTACTTGATCGGATCCATTTTGGACACCAACCAGGTAGTGTAACACAACATGTAATGTCTCAAACGGCGGGCCGCCCAAGCCAAAGCACAGCAAGTGCGTTCCAGCAATGAGTAGTTGGCTTCACAACTGGTGAACTTCTTGCTTAGATAATAGATGGCATGTTCCTTCCTTCCTGACTCATCGTGTTGCCCCAGTACACAACCCATTGATTCATCTAGCACAGTCAAATACATGATAAGAGGTCTTCCCGGAACTGGGGGAACCAAGACCGGAGGCTCCAGTAGGTATTGTTTGATCTTCTCGAAGGCTTTTTGACAATCTTCATTCCATGTTACTGCCTGATTTTTGCGTAGCAATTTAAAGATTGGTTCACACGTCGCGGTCAGTTGGGAGATGAACCGGGCAATGTAGTTCAATCTTCCTAAAAACCCACGAACTTCTTCTCTCTGTTCGAGGTGCTGGCATATCGATGATTGCTCGTACTTTTTCAGGATCAACCTCTATTCCTCTTTGACTAACAATGAACCCCGAAGCTTGCCCGATTTCACTCCAAAAGTGCATTTGGCTGGATTGATCGGAGCTTAAACTATCTTAAACGCTCAAAAAGTTTTCGCAGATTATCAACATGGTCATCTTCGGATCTGGACTTGGCGATCATGTCATCTACATAAACTTCTATCTCCTTATGCATCATGTCATGGAATAAAGCCACCATAGCCCGCTGATATGTTGCCCCAGCATTTTTCAAGCCAAAGGGCATAACCTTGTAGCAAAAGGTTCCCCATAAAGTAACAAATGTAGTTTTCTCCATATCTTCGGTGTCATCTTGATCTGATTATATCCGGAGAATCCGTCCATGAAAGAGAATAATGCATGTTGGGCAGTATTGTCTACAAGAACATCAATGTGAGGCAGAGGAAAGTCATCTTTTGGGCTAGCTCTGTTCAGATCTCGATAGTCAACACACATTCGAACCTTTCCATCTTTCTTGGGAACAGGAACAATGTTAGCAACCCATTGAGGGTACTTCACAACTTCTAGGAAACCTGCATCCAGTTGTTTCTTGACCTCCTCCTTGATCTTTAGAGACATTTCTCGCTTTCATCCTTCGTAAAGCTGCACACGGGAGGACACTCCGGCTTTAATGGCAGTTTGTGTGTTCGCTACATGGGGTCTAACCCTGGCATGTCTTGGTATGACCATGCAAAAACATCTTTATAATCCATCAACAACTTGATCAACCTACTTCGCTCCTTTTCTTTCAGGGAAAGGCCAATCTTTACCTCCTTTTTATCATCTTCGGTCCCCAAATTGATTGGTTCACTCGGTTCTTCATGGGGTCGAATTTCCCTGCTTCTTGCTCTACTAACCTTAACAGATTCAGGAGGAACTTCCCCATCATCATCAACAACCTCATCAGCATTATCAATAGAATAGTCGAAATTGTATCTTTGAGTTATTAACACTTGTCATTTTCAAGAGAGTCACTTTTAGATCTGCATTTTGGGTAGTCATCGGGGAAAGATGAATGAATAACGGTTAAAGATGAGAAATCTGTATTTATTGGTGAGGAACGATGAATAAAGAGCGAAAGCAAAAAAACAAAAGGGATAAGCACATAAAGATATTGAATGCATGCATTTATTGATAAGTCATCTTGGAATGGAAACAAGTAAGCCCATTACAACGAAAATCCTAAAGCCTTGGGCAGAGCAAAAGGATAAACATTACAGAATTACTTTGAAAAAAACTCTATGGTCCTGGGGAACTCGATGACCTCCCAATTGTTGAGCTCAGATCCGGAGGGCATGGATACACCAAATTGACACCATGACCGGCGAGATAATCATCTTCAACAACTGCTGCTTGGTCCGGAAGGCGAACCCTACACTTCGGAAGCTCGCCGAATGTCACAGATGGGAACCCTTTCGGCCTCGTATTCACGATTTTTCAGGCGAGCCACCTCTTTCTTTTCTTTCTCTTCCATAACCCTCATCCTGTCGGCCTTGGTGGGTTTATATCCTAGCCCAAACCTGTCCTTGTTCTCGGTGAGTATGAGGATGTCAGTGACACCTTGGCTATTCTTCCCCAAACCGCTTCCAGGTCGGTATCCTCCTTCAAGCATAACCCTAGCCACCATAACAGACGCTTTAGATGACTGAGGTTTCAAGAGTGGAGTACTGTCCCCGACATAAGTGGCATTGGCAATTTCAAGCGATTGGAAAGCGGTCTCAAGAGCTTCTTCGGCAGCTTCAATGTAAGGGGTAGTTGATGGCTTACTCACTAACATATCCTCCTCTCCAGAAACAATTATCAATTTGCTATCAACAATGAACTTCACTTTCTGGTGCAGTGTGGAAGGTACAGCTCCAGACGAATGGATCCATGGTCGTCCCAAGAGACAACTGTAAGTTGGCGTAATGTCCATTACTTGAAAGAGTATTTCAAAGGTGCAAGGGCCAATCTGAATGGGCAATTCAACTTCTCCCATAACTTCCCTTCGGGTGCCATCAAAAGCTCTTACAATCATTGTGCTTGGCTTCATGTGAGTTCCATCGAAAGGCAACTTCGCCAGCGTTGACTTTGGCATTACATTCAAAGAAGAGCCATTATCAATGAGAACCCTGGCCATGACATGGTCTCGGCACTTCACAGAAATGTGCAAGGCCTTGTTGTGCCCCATACCTTGTACTGGTATTTCATCATCAGTGAAAGTGACATAATTATCAGCAACTATGTTACCTACAATGTTATCGAGCTTATCAACTGTGATGTCATGGGAGACATGCGCTTGATTCAACACCTTCATCAGTACTCTTCTGTGTGGCTCAGAGTTCATCAATAGAGACAAAAGAGATATCCGAGCCGGAGTCCGATTTAACTCGATCCACAACCCTATATTCACTCGCTTGATGAACTTCAAGAATTCACCTACCTCCTCATCGGATACACCCTTTTATTCTCACCCCCATCTGCTTCCTTGTCATCTAGGATTTCTTCCACCTTCTCTTTCCCTTTGTGATCCTTTCCTTCCTTTTCTATTTCCCCCTTTCGCAAAACCTCTGGAGTGTAAATGCGACCACTCCTAGTCATTCCACCAATTCCTGAAATGTTGGTGACCACAGTAGTCCCGTTGGAAGGATTGGGTTGGACCTGCGTCTCATACTTCCATGGTATCGCTTTGGTGTCCTTGTAAGGGAAAGGACTTGGAACTCGGATAACGATTGGTGTTGGCCCATTTGGAACCGGCAAAGGTTTCTTCTCAATATAGTATATCACCACTTGGTCTCGGAGTGACTTGCTCGGAATTGGTTGAGGATTAACCACAACAAGAGTAAAGGGGTTATCTTAAGCGGGGTTGGGGAAATTGTAGATTCAGCAACCATATTGATGGCATACTCATTTGATTCACAACCAATTAAGATAAGCTTCATATCCATTAGCCGCTGCACAACTTGCCGAAACTCCGAACAGTCTTCAATCGAATGCCCCATGCTCCCATCAAAGCCACACCTTATATCTCCATCGAGAGCCTTTTCTTCCGTGGCCGGGATTTGGATCAATCCACATTTGCACATCTCTCTGAAAACATCTCTCATAGGAGTCCTAACATCGGCCACTTTACTCTTGAGAGTATGTTCCAAAAAGCTCCCAATGGCATTGAATCCCGAACCCCCATGATTTGGCATAGGACCTTGTCCCCCATTCGGAGCATCCTTTTGAAAGCTCAACCACTTAGCATCAATAAGGTCTTGTACCTTAAATTTGAAAGCCCTGCAGTTCTCGGTGGAATGACCTACTGCCCCTGCATGGTACTCGCATTTAGCATTTGGATCAAACCACTTCGGATAGGGAGGCCCCAATGGTTTCATCGGGATTGGAGTCAACACAGATTTGCTTATAAGCTGATGCAGTAGCTCGGTGTAGGTCATGGGTATCGGGTCGAAATGTACTGGCTTTCTTTCCGAGTTGTATGGTGGTCTTGTTTGGCTGGTGCTTGGGTTTGGATTTAGAGGCTGGACGATTTGAGGTGGCATGGAGGGGTGTGTGTGAGGTCGAGAAGGGTATGATGGCGAGAGGGAGCCATTTGTTGAGGGTTTGGAAATTGCGAGGTTGCAGCGATGTATGGCTGGTTGGCTTGGTGATATGGAGGTGGTTGGTAATATGGGGCGTATTGGGCATGGAAGGAGGGTGTTTGGTTTGGTCTCCATTGGTTCGGTTTCTTCTGTTCACAGGTTACTGCATGTGCCTCTCCCTCCTTCTTTTTCATGAACGGGGTTTTCTTTGGGCCGTTCCTCACCAAGTCTCGGCAATCTTGCCATTCCTCATTCCGCTTTCAATTCTCTCGCCGATGATGACCATGTCAGAAAAATTTGATGACACACTCCCAATCATCCTATCATAGAAGGGCGACTGGAGTGTATCAATGAACATTGCTACGATTTCTTTCTCAGCTAAGGGAGGCTCCACCTGAGCAGCCAGTTCCCTCCATCGTTGTGCATATTCTTTGAAAGTCTCCACGTCCCTTTTTGACATATTTTGAAGTTGCATCCTGTCGGGAGCCAGTCAATATTGTACTTGTACTGCTTCAGGAATGCATCTGCTAGATCTTTGAAGGATCGGATGTGTGCCCGCTCGAGATGCGTATACCAATTTGAAGCTGCCCCGGTCAAACTGTCTTGGAAGAAGTGAATCAAGAGTTTATCATCTTGGGCATGTGACGCCATCTTCCTAACATACATGGTCAAATGGTTCTTGGGACAAGTGGTTCCCGATATTTGTCAAAATCGGGCACCTTAAATTTCGGCGGAATTACAACATTTGGCACCGCATGAGCTCGAGGCGTCCCGAAGACCATAACTATTTACCCCTTCAATGGCCCGCAATCTTTCCTCTAGTACTTCCAGCTTTTCTTTAGATCGGGAATCCCTCCCGATTGATTCACCGGAGCTTCTCCGTACATATTATTGGGAAACGAATATGGCATGGAGGAGGAACCAAAGTTTGGCATTATTTGAGCCCCCGGGGTCCATAATGTAGGGTGTATTGTGGGGGCCTTGGATTTGAGAAGGTGTCACTATCGGGGTGTTACCATCCGTAGGGTCGACATTTTGTGTCCGCAGTATTTCGACAAACATTGGTGGGAATTTGTGTCCGAGTGATGCCATCTTGTGGGTAGGGGGCTCTTGGTGGTACAAACCCACGAGGCAAACCATATGGGGGATTGTTCGGGTCAAATGAAAAATGAGTTTGGTTGAGAGGCATCATGGCCCCTGGTGGGTTGAAGCCTTGAACAGGAATCTGAGTAAAACCGGGCGGGATGAGAGGTGTGGCCGGATGTCCTTCTTTCGAGGCTGGAGGGTCTTCCTCTGTGTTCTTTTCTTTCTGCATTGCCTGCAGGATCTCCATCATCTTAGCCATCTGATCCTTGATTTGGCTGACCTCATCCCTGATCTCTTGGACTTCTTCTAGTTCATCTGCCATGGCTCTTGTCTGTGACCGAGTGCGATAAGGGTGTCTTCGAGCAATTGTTCAGAAAAGCCACACACTGTTTTAAAACCACAAGAGAAATGAGAACAAAATGTTTGAAAAGCTTTTAAGAAAATCACCTTTGGAGTTTATTCTTATATAATTTTTTGAGTTAACACCTTATAACAGACGGAGATGGTCCCTCCATCCCGCACAGAGAGCATTTTGCTCATAAGATGGAATGGAGTTGACAACAAATCTAGGGGAGAAACAACTCTCCACAATAGATGTTGTCTCAAACACACTAGCAATTTCTGAATTGAGACACCTCGTCCCACCCTTTGCGCAGAAGGAAAAGTCCTATAAGGCAAAGATGTAGTTGACAACATACTAAAGGAAGACCATGTTCCACGATAGGTGTCGTCACAAATCAAGTGCAAGAGTTGGAGTGCGAAGGAATCATAGAAGCAAGAACTGATTTCATTAAAAACTTCTCAAAGCCAATACATAGAATTCTGGAGGCAAGGACATATTTCATTAAAATCTCCTCAAAACAATACATAGATTGGGATTACATCACAATTCTCAACATTTTCATCCTAAAGTCAATAGCTTAGGTCTCTTTCTTTTTAGCCCTCGAGCAAATCCTCCACACATTTTCATGAAATCATCCAGCTCAGTGGGAGACGAAGCATAGGGGTCACTTGCGAATTTGTTCTTTTGCCCTCTCAAAGCTTTGGACAAAATTCGAATACAATGGCTTAGCTCCAAATTCATGCTCATATATCTTTTTTTCCATATGTCAATATCTATTCCTCGCTCTCGGGCCTCTTCTCTCCACCACTTCACGGCGTTCATTACTTGAACCCTTTGATCATGATAGTGTTTCATTGAGGTCCACCCTAGATCGCACCTTGCTTCTTGATTTCGACTAGTAGGATATTCAACTCTTGGACCTTTTGTACCAACTCATCGATCATCCTGTCTTGTGCACAAATTTGTTTTTGTAAGTTGGCATTGACTCCCCTTTGCCGATTGACTTCTACTTCCAATGACTTTCTCACATCTCCTTGCAGAATGACTTCTTCTTCTAATCGGCGCTTTTCTTTTCTTAGTTGATGCCTCTCGTTGTCAAGGACAATACTTTGCTTTCAAGATTCTGGATCCTAGTCATGACGCTCGACGGGACCTTGTCTGTATTCTTCGGGACTTTTGAGGTTGCGGAGATGTCTGCACACAAATCTTTTAAATGTTCATTTTCTTTTGTTAACCTCTCACAACGTTTCTGACCAACGGCTATTTTCAGCTCGGCATCTTGCTTTTGTTGCTCCATTTCCTTCATTTGTGCCTCCAGGATTTTTAGTTGTTCTGCCATTTGAGTTACCGAAGGGGAGTAATCTTCAGCTTTCATGTTTTCTGCAGGAATGTTGACAAGACCTTTCCTTGATTTTCTCCATGCTTCATACTCTGAGACAATGATTAGGATTGGTCGGCCCAATTGTGATCTCCCCGCCATCCTCACATTTTTCCATGCATTTCTAACTTCTTTTGCCACCAACTTGGTATTCTCACCATCCTCGTATCGAAAACAGCATCCACCGAGTTGTTCTTCTCGTGGCACGGTTTGCGTCCAACAAAGTTGTCGTAAGGCTATGGCGGGTGTGTAGGATATGCAACCTCTTGGGCCCATCAAAGGAACATTTGGATAATCACCACAACTATAAATGATCTCTTGACCCTGTTGACTTTCGTACCATGGGCATACCCACTTAAAAGAGTCTCTTTCTACCTTGTCAAACTCGTTCTTCCATTCCTCTTCATTAAGCTGTCTTGTAGGGATGTTATAGAAGCCTCTTAGTGGATCTGAATGGCGGTTGATATAGCCTTTTGCGTACATGTGAGTCATGACCCATACATAGAGCAACTGTGCACAACATCTGAGCTTCCCCTTTGGATGCCTGGCAAAATTCTAGAGTTAAAAGTGTTTCAGCCAATCCGCCAAGCACGGGTTCTTCTTTCTTTCAACCGTGAAGAACACGTCCATTGCTTGCTTGATCTATCATGTCTAGCGCCGATGGAAATAGAACCAATCCATATATTGCTAGTGCCAATACCCTTTCAAAGGTTTCCCAGTCTTGTCGATCCATTAGTTTCCTCAAATGATTTTCAAGGAACTTTCGGGTTAACCTCGCGAGTTTGAGTGTCCCGGTCAAGTTTACTTCAATTTCGGGAAGCCCTAGTAACCCTGCTATGCTTGCGGTGGTCAAGTATTGCCCCAGGTGAAAGTACACAACGGGATTTTTTCTGCATTGGCAAACTTAACAGGCAAGCATATTCTTCAATGGTGGGTGTAATGTCCATGTTTGGCAACTCGAAACATCCGAGACGTGGGTTCCAATATCGAATTAGAGCACTCAAAGCAGTAGCTTCAACCTAAGACGAAAATTAGGTCCAAGATCCCTCCATATTTCTTGACGAAGCTTTTTCGATGCCCTTGCGGCAAAGATTGACTCAACTCTTTCAGATTCTCTAATGAGTTCAAAATCACCTTGGAGCTCTTGGTGGTGGGAGCATTGCTAGTGTGTTTGATTTTTTCCATCTCTTGTTATCAAAGGTGTTATCTCTCACCAAATTATCTGTGCAAAGGAAATTTTATTTTATTAACACTTGGAAAGCAAAATTACTTGTGCATGAGAGCGTACCAAGATGCGTGAATGAATGACATATTGATGATGCATGGTCTAAAATACTACATGTACGAGCATACAATATAACGAGAATGAGTGTAACAGAATACATGAATGAGTGGCATGTTAAGGTGCATGTGGGATGCGTGCAGAAAAAATCGTTATGATGCATGAGATATAAATGTGATTATTCATGTTGCAGAAAAAGACGGAATGCGCTCCCTTTTGTCCTACATAGGTCAAATCCTAAAGTCGGGATTTCTGAAGTCAAGACCCTAGTTTGGTAGGCTGCTAATGGCATTTTATGTGCATGACTTTCGGGATAGATCTAGACCCTTAAACATATGGTCCCCGGATTACCCTCATCTAAAAGATAAGGATCCGAATCCATGAACCTCACCACAGGGACCAATAAGTCACAATGTGGCAGTCCATGTACCGGTGGCAATCCGAGCGGGAGAATCAATGATCGCCGGGGACGCTAAAGCATCACAATAACATCATCAAGCCCCTTCTAATCTTATGGCATTCCAAGACTCGGGTATAGAGCCCAAAAGTGTGTGCAACATATGATAGTGATGTGTGTGAGGGGAGCATACAAACCTTCACAAAACCTACTAAAACAAAACTACCCCAAACCTGCAAAAGGGAACAAACAAATACCAATACAAAAAATTCTCTACCCTAAGGTTGCAAGAATATACAAGAGCAGTTATGAAAGCATAAAAAGAAATAAAATAAAAAGGGTAAAACAAATATTTTCAAAGCTGTTAAAAAAAATGCACAACCAACTATGATAGGCCTGACTCTCAAAGGTCCCCAGCGGAGTCGCCAGCTGTCGCGACCGTCCCGTCCGGGAGCCGCGGAAAGATGGATAAAAACAGAGGAGTCGCCACTAAAATTTTTATTGGGAAAATCTTAGAAAAAACCCATGTTTTAAAGGTAAACTGGTCTAAAAAAAAAGATGAGATGAGTCCGGGAGTCGGTTACGAGTAGGGAAGGTGTTAGCACCCCACATCCCTGTTAAAAAACGGTACCTCAAGTTAATTGTGCAAAAAAAACATTTTAACAGCCTTTTAAATATTTATTTTACCCCAAAAATTATTTACAAGAAAAAATTATATATTTTTTAATTTTAAATTTAAATTTTATTTTATTTTTTAATTTATTGTTAAAAAGGGGAAAAGTTTAATTTTTTTGATTAATTATTTTAGCATAAAAAGAGACACCAAAAAAGTAAAATTTAGTTTTGGCCCGACAAGATAATTTATCTTGCTCCTACGTATTCCCGGGTGCGATGGGAAACTCAAAGCCACGTAGTTCTTTTGAAAACATTTGATTAGTTGGTTGATTTTAATTTTGATAAAGATTTTGATTCATTTATTTTATTTTAAAAAAGATTTTATTTCAGAATAAATTCACTTTTGCATAGAATCCAAGATAGCAGTGCTATACGATAAACCCTTACAATTCATACAACACTTGAGGATGAAAAATCATACATCAACGTCGTAGATTGTTGCGTGAATTAAAAAGATTTTTATAAAAATGAAATTGGATAAAACTGATTAAAAGTAATCAAAAAAAACATTTAATATTTTCTTAAAGGGGATTCACTCTTGCACAGGGTTAAAGATAGTAAAGCTATACGATGAACCCTTACAATTCATACGACACTTGAGGATGAAAAAAAATTCATACATCAACGTCGTAGATTGTTGCGTGAATTAATAAAGGTTTTTATTTATTGAAATTTTAATAGAGGTACTTAAAAGTATTTATTTATTTATTTATTCATTTTTGTAAAAAAACTTTGTCAAAATCATTTTTATTTAAAAAAAAAGAACTCACTCTTGCACAGGGTTAAAGATAGTGAAACTATACGATAAACCCTTACGATTTTACAACACTTGAGGACGAAAAATCATACATCAACGTTGTAAATCGTTGCGTGAACTCAAGAGATTCTTTTTTTTTATTTTTTATAACTTTTAATCCTTTTTCTTTCTAAAGGCATTTTTTCTCAAAAAAAAAAGAAAGAACCTGATCTAAATTTGAAAGGCCCAAATCAGAAAAAGGTAAGAAGAGGCCCAAATGACAAATGACCAGGCCCCAAACCTATGAGCTAATAACTTCGAATACAAAAAGTGAATAAATAAGAAAAGAAAAGCCAACAGAGTAAAGTCAGAAGCTTTCTCCCATATTACCAACAAGAAGACAATGGAGAGCTGAAACTGGTAGATCTGACATGCGAAGTGGTTCTCCGCGCAGTAAGCTTGGTTAGCGAATGGCGGCGTCAAACGGTGGTCCGGTGGACTGAACAGCGCGGAAAAGGGGTGGGCGACGGAAGATGGGAACAGATCTGGTGATGCAGCAAAGGCGCGAGGCGGTGGACGGCGTGGCTCGGGCGGATCTGCGTCGAGGCGGCGCTGCTGTCCACCACGGCGGACACGCGAGTGACAGCGGGCGGCGCGACTCGTGCGGCGACTCGCGGCGGTTCTGTGCGGATCTGCAATGGTTCGTGGTGGTTGCACAGCTTGCAGGTGGCGGCGCGAACCAGTCCACAAGGAAGAAGGAGGAGCTGAGTTTGGAGGGAGGAAGAAGAAAAGAGAAAGAAGAAGAAAGAAAGAAAAAGAAAAAGAAAGAAATGGGTTCTGTTGGGGGAGGAAGGAGGTGTGAAGTTAAGGGGAAGAAAGCAGAAATCTTGCTCTGTTGATGGGAGGAAGAAGACGTGAAGGAAGAGGAAAGGAAAAAAGAGAGAAGAAAAGAAAAGGGAGTTTTTTCTGGGTATATGATTTTCTGATTTTTCTTTGTTCTTGATTTGGGTATTTTGTGTTTGATTTGTGATTTTGGAGTGATGGTTGCTTGAGTATTTTTTCTACTGCTGGTTTTTTTCCCCTCCCCTTTCTTCCTCTGGTCACTGTTCAATATATAGCATCAGGGGGAAGAAGATGCCAAATTTTTCTGTTGGTGGGTACAAGTAGTGGGGAGCAAATCAGCCTTTGCTCCACCACCTTGCAGGGACAGCAATGGGTGAGGATGGCTTGTACTATTGTCCCCCTTTTTCTGAAAAAAGAAGAAGACAAAGAAGAGGGGTACAAGCATGGGATCTGATTTTTTGAAATTTTTACTTTTTATTATTTTTTATTTTTAAACAAATCAGAATAGTAACAATTTTTGTTGGGTTTGGGATAATGGGCCCAAAAGATAAAAACGAAAATGGGCTCCATTTGATGATGTAATGGGCCCAAAAACAATATTTTTTTGTTTTATTTTTATTATTTTTTGTTATTATTTTCAAGACATTAATTAAAAAATCTGGGCAAAATTAGGTGTTCACAGGTACAATTGATCAACACATGAACATGAGCCGACTTCCTCTCTTTGTTCGATAACCAGTGAGAGGTCTCCTTCCCGGAAGCACGACCAGGCTGGCAAAAGACTGACACGGTTAACAGATGTCTTTCTCTTTCACTTTCCATTTCATTCCTACTATTTGTCGGTGACAACATGAAGTTCTTGAAATAATGGGAACAAAAATGGGTTGTCTCGCGGTGTAAGTAAGACGCACAGATTAATCCTTCGACCTTAGCCTTATTTTTCACCAATCGTTTCGAATCACCCATGAATATATAAAGCAACAAGAAGTTCATAGTCATATCCTTTCACTTTGAATGGAAAAAAGTCTAATTAAAATTATAGGATGGTTATATTACCTTTCAAATGGATACATCCACCTATATTGAACCGGTCCACCAAGCCTCGCTTCATATGTGAGATGTACTGGGAGATGCTCCATAGAATCAAAGAAACCAGGGGGGAATATTTTATCCAACTTGCATAGAATGATGGGAATATTTTGCTCCATCCTAATCAGGTCATTCTCCCTTAACGTTGCGGAGCACAAATCCTTGAAGAATTGACTCAATTCAGTAAGCGGATTCAAGACATGCACGGGTAATGAACTAAAAGCAATAGGAAGTAAACATTCCATGAATACATGACAATCTTGGCTTTTCATCCCATGCATCCTTCCTTTGTTAACATCGCCACATCTTGCTAAGTTGGAAGAATAACTGTCTGGCATCCTAAGTTTTGTTATCCAGCGACAAACGGTCTTCACTTCATCGACAGTTAAAGTGTAACTAGCTTTCGGTTTTAACATCTTCCCATTAGCCTACGACTTTAGCTCCAACTCTGGTCGCCTACAGTACAAAGCTAAGTCCATTCTTGCCTTCTCATTGTCCTTGGTTTTACCGCTCACATTCATGACAGTGTTTAATATGTTATCAAAAAAGTTCTTCTCTATGTGCATAACATCGAGATTGTGTCTCAACAAATTATCCTTCCAATACGGGAGGTCCCAAAAAGTACTTCTTTTTGTCCAGTTATGGCGCTCCCCGTATCCTTGTAATTTGGACACACGACCATTGCCAGTGACTTTTGGTAGTTCTTTTACTCTACTCCAAATCTCTTCATGTTTGAACCTAGGCGGCGGTGCATCTTTTTCAACTTCCCCCATTTTGAAGACATTCTTATTCCTTCTAAATGAATGATCCATTTCCAAGAACATACGATGCGAGCCAAACCAAGAACTTTTTCCCCCGTGTTTCAAGGTAAAGGCCTTTGTATACTCCATGTAATGTGGACATGCCAATTTACCATGAGTCCCCCAACCAGACAACATACCATTAGCAGGGAAGTCATTAATGTTCCACATCAAAGATGCCTTCATTATAAAATTTTCCTTCCTTGCGATATCGTATATCAACACGCCGCTCCACAACCTCTTCAAATCATCAAAGGCTGTAAATAAACATCAATACCAGCCTTTGGACTGGATGGTCCCGGTATGAGACACATCAAAAACATATAAGGTTTCGACATGAACATATTAGGAGGAAGATTGTATGGAGTAACAATTACGGGCCAACAAGAATATGGTGAAGCCGATGCTTGGATATACGGGGTAAAACCATCGGAGCTTAAACCAAGTCGTACATTATGTGGATCCGAAGCAAAATCAGTATGTACCCGGTCAAAGTGCTTCCATGCTTCGCCATCGGATGGATGCCGTAAGACGTCTGAAGTTCTTTTGTTCTCAACGTGCCATGTCATTTTTCCTGTAGTTTGCATTGATGAAAACATTCTTTGTAGCCTTGGAACTATTGAAAAATAGAACATCGCCTTTACGGGAATTGTTTTGTTATTACTTGTCCCAGACTTGGGAGGGCAATACCTCGGAGCTTGACAAAATTTGCATTTGACCAAAGATCCATCATTTATGCCAAATTCATTATCGTAATACAACATGCATCCATTAATGCAACAATCAATCCTCTTGACTTCCAATCCCAGCTTTGACACTAACCTCTTTGCACCATAATAATTCTTTGGTACAACTCCTTTTGTAGGTGTTACGTCCTAAAGCATTTTCAAAAAAAAAATCCAAACACTTTTCAGGAATATTCCAATTGGACTTGCAAGCTAAAAGCCTTACACAGCGATAATTTAGAGTCTGAGGCCCCTTCAAACAATGGATTTTTTGCTGTCTTAGTTAAAAGAATATAAAATCTTTGTGCTTCCTCATTCGGAAGATCTTCGGTGTTGTCGTAATCGTGCGCCTCGTTTACCCCGAGAGCATCACACACCATCTCCTGCATTGACACAAACTGTTCCCCACCTCCCATATCTGCACGACTGCTTGAGGCACCCGTGCAATTCTCGTCAACCCCTAAATCAACATGTGGCACTTCTTCACCATGGAGAGTACAAATCCAGCAATTTTTCTGGAACCCATTCATATACAAGTCAGTCTTCACAAGGTCTTCACTCTTAATCTTTCGACATCGGCATTTAGCACACGGACATCTAATTGAGTTTCCATCATCGATGAAACACTTTTGTCACTTTTCTTGGGTAACAAACTCTTCAACCCCATCTACGAAAGTTCGTTTCAAACCCCTTCTTTTCGGATATAACCTATCATACACCTAACTACGATTCGAAGGATAACAGCCCATGTTCTGCATATTAATAAAAAATCCAGATAAATTTTAACATTAAATTTCAACATGTCCAAAACTAATCAAGACCACTCTTCAAAACTAATCAAAACAATGATCTTCAACTTTATGGAAATTTTATTAATCACGCCATTAATGGAAATTTTAAGTAGTTCTTTGGTGAAGATAACTAACATCAAATAGGAAATTGATATTCAGCCTTACAATTTAGTCATTTATGAATCATGACCCACTTTTGTTTATGTAAAACATAATTCAAGTTACTATCTCATCTGACATATAGGGGCATAACATTATTGATACAAGTTCCAACACAAACCTCATTATGTCACAGCACAAGCAATTGTCCTATTGGGGCCACTACATTTTAAAGTTAAATCGTTCCAACTCGCATGGCAATGAGTTTGTATATTACACACTGCATTTTAAATAATTATGTAAGTTTGGATGGTTGTATCTACAGTCAGGATGGGCTGCCAAGTGGGGAGTGTTGTTGTTATGCTTCCCCTTCCCCAAATTTATTACAGGGTGTAAAACAGAATAATGAAGAAGAAAATATCAACAAACAAATTAATGGTATTGAAGAATGAAAAATTGAATGTTTCTTAATGATCCTAATCAAAAGAACATAAGACAAGATTGAAACTTTGAAATGGGTCTAATCAAATCCACTGAACTAGACTATATATACAAAAAATAGTGCTTAATAGAAAAGGGCATATGGGTCGTGCATTTCAAAATGGGAGCAGCTACAAAAATTTGGGGCTAGGAAGAACAAAAAAGTTGAACTTCATGATCCTTTTGACCACATAGGGTTCAAAGGGAAACTCAGTAGAGGTTCTAACCTGAGGTGCATGGCCGGTGGGAATTAGGACTGCAGCCCGGGCTGTGGTTCTGTGGAGCAGTGGTGGTTCTGCATGGTGGCCGTAGATGGCCGCGCAAGTGAAGGAAGATGGCACGGAGGGTTTGTATTTGCGTATTTCCCAGGTCTTCACCCATGGGAAACGGCGCTCCTTTTGCGACGGCTCGATCCCTGGGAAATTTGTTGCGATCTCCACCGTGGGAAACATCAAGTTATTTTCTTGCGGCCCAGTCCATGGGAAGCGGACATATTTTCCCAGGGTCTAACCCGTGGGAAATAGCTAAATCATATACCTACGGCCCAATCCATGGGAAAACAAGCGGAAACAATTGGCGCCTCTGTTACCCAAGGCCCAACCCGTGGGAACCATAACGAGAACTTTCCCAGGACTTTAACCGTGGGAAAAATCAAAATTTCCTAAGGATTTTTTGCCCTGGGTAATATGCCCTGAGAAATAGCTTAAATTCTTGTAGTGGAAGTGCCTAATATACCTGGCTATCGAGCTTGATCAGCTTATTTACACGGTGTTGTGATCTCCGGAGATTAGGTATTAAATTAGAGCCTGAATATTGAAGTGTTCGTGCATTTTTTTCAAAAGACTGTGATCGGGTATAAAACCCAGTGATAGATTACTAGTGTATTTATGGAAATGAATATGTATATATGTTTTCTTTTGTGTCGCGCATGCGGTTATTGTGTTAAGTCCATATATTGGCATCTCACCCTTACAAATATGTCAGGTTCTTCTAGTCCTTAGGATTGAAGGAAGAACTTGAAGGCAAAAAAGGAAGTACAAATTGGCCAGTGATGGTAATCAAGGAAAGGATCCTCACCAAGAGGATCAATTTATGTTATTCAACAATTTCGGAATGGAGGCTAGTTTCTCCAACCATTAAGAAGTGGCCATTGCGCCCACTATACATGAGTAATACAGATCGGTAGCTTGACATCATTTTGATAAGGTATGGGAAACGATTTAAGGATTGCATTGACAATGTTAGTTGAAGATAACTAATTGGGCTCCCATATGATAAAACATCTTGGCTTGTATGAGGAAAACTATAAATGTCATCTATTCCTTATTATGCCTATCGGTTATTTCATGTTAAGCTTGGTTCCCATATTAAACATAGATTACGCCCTAATCGGTTTAATTTAGGTCACTTATAGCAGGACAAAGAAATTGACTACATGAAAGAATGATCATGTTTCCTACGTCACTTCTTCAAAATAGAAATGATAGGAATACTGTCCTCATCAGCTTCCTCATCTTCATTGTGCAGAGAGTCTTTTCTTGTTCATTACTGCATCTCTGAATCTTCCATAAAGGATTATTGGAAGATTGATTCTTGTCCATGAATCTAAATATGGATATCTACAGGATACCTGTGTAAATATTAGGTTACTCTATTATCCATCCTAGGTGGCCACATTGAGATTGGTCACTAGGTAGGCTTAATAACCTTTCACACGGTAAAACAAGATAACCATCCATGGTCCTGCTAACAAATTATCATAAGGATATAGATTACATATCTCCGTCATCGGTTTTAAATCACCGATAGGGATATAACCCCTCCAACCCACAATAGTTTTTCAACCAAGCCCACAGGGTTGTTGCAATCTTTGGATATCCCGGAGTGGAAGTGGGATAGTATAGCGATGGACTTTGTGGTTGGATTACCACGAACTCCGAAGAAGTTTGATACAATTTGAGTTATCATTGATAGGTTAACGAAGTGCGCTCACTTCTTACCTATTGGTGAGAGTTATATAGTCTTGAGAAGTTAACCCAGATCTACATCAAGGAAGTCGTGAGGTTGCACGATGTGCCATTAAGTATTGTCTCCGACCGAGATCCTAGGTTTACATCGAGATTTTGGAGATAGTTACACAATGCTTTGGGAACAAAGTTGAGGGTGAGTTCTTCTTATCATCCTCAGACAGATGAACAGTCAGAAAGAACAATTCAATCATTGGAGGATCTTCTAAGAGCTTGTGTGTTGGAACATGTTGGTAGTTGGGATGAGTTCCTACCATTGATTGAGTTCACATACAATAACAGTTTCCACAACAGTATCGGGATGACACCGTATGAGGCTCTGTATGGAAGAAAGTGTAGGACTCCGTTGTGTTGGTATGAGACGGGCGAGAGCCAAGTGTTGGGTCCTGATGTTGTACAGCAAACAAAGGAGCAAGTCAGAAAAATCAAAGAGAAAATGAAGGAAGCGCAGGATAGGCAGAGAAGCTACAGTAACAAGAGGAAGAGATTCTCAGAGTTCCAGGAAGGTGATCACGTGTTTTTGAGAGTCACTCCGAGGATCGAAATTGGCAGAGCTATAAAGTCTAGAAAGCTCACTCCCAGCTTCATTGGACCATTTCAGATTCTTCGATGAATTGGTCCAGTAGCTTGCCAGATGGCCTTACCACCTAACCTTTCCAACCTTCACGATGTATTCCATGTTTCCCAGTGGAGAAAATATTACCCAAATCCTTCTCATGTCATTGAGCCCGAGTCCATACAACTCCGAGAGAATCTAGAATATGAGGCTTTACCGTCTAAGATTGCAGATAGAAGGATTAAAGAACTCTATGGTAAAAAAAATCCCCTAGTCAAGGTCATATGGGATAGTGTTACCGGAGATGCTACTTGGGAGCGTGAGGAAGACATTTAGCAGCAGTACCCCCATCTGTTTTCAGGTGTGTAAATTCCGAGGACGGAATTTCTTTTAAGGGGGGTAGAAATGTTACATCCGTGATTTTATATATGGTTTACATATGAGGATTAGGGTTAGGACTTGGATTATATAGTTGAGATGTAGTTTGAGGCATAGAGACCTTTGCATGTTAAGTACGCAGCTTTTTCGGGTGAGTTTGAACGTAGAGACCAACTAGGTTTCCCGGTTAGCGTCTTTGAGACGTTTGAGTGTGAAATGAGAATTTTGGAGTTACAGTTGAGATTAGGCATTTTTTATGGTTTTAGGTTGTTTATTAGGTCCTAATGAGCTTATATCTCAAATTTGAACGCAATCGGACGTCGAACGAACCTTGAACGCACAGAGTTGACTTTTTGTCAGAAGTCAACGCTTGAGCGTGGATACACCTACGCTCAAGCGCCCAAGTCAACAGACAAGGGCCATTCTTTGACCTGCCATGTGTCACCAGGGTTGACGTGGCACTCCAAGAGTGGTTGCATGGCGCAGTGGTCAACCCACTCCCAACGCTCGAGGGTGGAAAAACAAATGCTCAAGCATTGGAACGCTCGAATGCTGTTTTTCCAAAGCTCGAGCGCTGGTGCGATTTTCAGCAAAATAAAAATGGGACTTAAGTGACATAAGTCACTTAGTCCCATATGCAAAAATAGAGAGTTGAGAGCAGAGAAACTAAGAAAAACTAGAAGAGGGTTCTAGAGAGACCGGGGGGGGGGGGGGGGGGGTTTAGAGAGAGAATTAGAGAATGGGAAAGGGAGCACGATAAGTTATGAACAAGCCTTTAGTCGTGAATATGTAAATATCTGTATGGTAGTATCCACACTGTCCTCAACTTTAGTTGTATCCATATAGTAAAGCTATTAGGCTATGAAATAGCCATAAAGCTTGCGAGTAGCAAAACTTATTTTAAAATCATAATGATGTCGGTTGAAAAGCCGCCTTAATTGCGGCAACTTTGAGCAGCCTCTTGTACCTTCATTGTGTTGATTGTGAGGAAGTGTTCAATCCCACATCACCTATAGATATGACCTGAGTAGTGCTTATAAAGCTTGGACAGTCCTCACTTTACAAGTCGATTTTGTAGGGGTTGAGTTAGGCCCAAGCCCAAAATTCATGATGGTATCAGAGCCTATCATAGATCTGTTGTTGGGCCGCCCGTGTTGTCCACGCTCTAGGTGCATAGCGTGAGGGGGTGTTTGAAAAGCTGCCTTAATTGTGGCCCTCCCCTAGCCGCCTTAATTGTAGCAACTTTAAGCCAGTGTTGTGAAAACCGAACTGGACCGGTCGGTTCAATCGGGAACCAGCTATGTCTACGGTTCGGATCAGAATAAAAAATCACTAGTCTTGAAAAATCGGGGAAGAACCGAGTTAAAACTGGAAGAACCGGTGAACCGGTGAACCGGATCAAATTATAAAGAATCAGCCAGTTACTATAAACCCAAGAAATCCTTGCCTCCACCGTCACGCCAGCTCCATCCATGCTTACGAACCATTGTGTCGATCAGACCACTGTTTTCCCACTCTGTTAAAGCCTCCATTGTTTAACAGACCCCCCCCTTAAGCGCCTCTTGCTAGCGCGTTCTTAATTGGTCCGCGGTTCCTTCGTTACATTGTAGTAGCTTCATGTGTGGCGGCAATGGCGCATAGAATTAACTCGAAGTATGAAAGGAAGATTGGAAGACTTGCTGGAGTTACTTGGTGCGACGCATAGAAGTATGAATGTGAAGGATATTAGGTTTGTAGGATTTTACTATTGGATTTGGGCTGACTTGGGCTCAATAGCAAACCTAATAATCAAGAATAAGTGTAATAATTGACTTGGGCTCATTAAAAAAATCAGCCCAATAATAAATTGAAACATTACTTTAAGCTATCTTCATTGCAGCCTCCAACACCTTCATTGTGCTGGTTGTGAGGGAGTGTTTAGTCCCACATCGCCTAGAGATATGGCCTAAGTAGTGCTTATAAAGCTTGGGTTGTCCTCACCTTACAAGCCGATTTTGTGGGGTTGAGTTAGGCCCAGCCCAAAATTCATGATGGTATCAGAGCCTATCCTAGACAAGTTGTTGGGATGCCCGCGTTGTCCACACTCCAGGTACATAGACCTGGGCATGAGGGTGTGTGTTGAAAAGTCAAAAGTCACCTTAATTGCGACCTGCCCCTAGCTGCCTTAATTGCGGCAACTTTGAGATGTCTTTATTGCGACCTCCAGCACCTTCATTGTGCTGATTGTGAGGGAATGTTTCGTCGTTGAGTTAAGCCCAAACCCAAAATTCATGAATGTCATTGAGGGAACATAGAAGCATCCGGAATAATCACAAATAAATTATTTCAATTATTTGCCAAAAAAATAAGTGTATAGGATCCCCACAAACCTTGTGAGGACAAATGACATATAAATGATTTGTATTACCTTGGAAATCCATGAGGATTCATAATCACATCAGGACAAATGCCTTTCTCAGAAAATGGAAAGTCTTCCTGCTGGACAATTGTTCCACAAACACCTTTCTGCCCATGTCTGCTACTAAATTTGTCACCGAGCTAAGGCAACAAATAGAGATAGAGAAATCAATACACTAAAAATCAAGTACACTACTGCACAATAAACCCAACAAAACTTTACCTCAGGTCTACGAGTGTGACGGATTAGAAATTTGATACACATATTGTTATTCTTATCAGAGCAAAGAACCACCCTATCAACTACTTCTCCTCCATGACCCCCTTTAAATGTTTGATAATTGGATCGATATGCACTGGATATAAGGAAAACGATCCTATCCACAGTTAAACCAAAATGTTAAAAGTAAAAACTAACCTATCAGCTGATCTTGTACGTTCATTCCCCGTAGGAATTGGAGATTGCTTGTTGATATAAATGTCATTTGTCTTAATAATTTCCCCAGGTGAAGCAAGAAAATATGCAATGGAATACAAAACTTTTTCAGACAACTAGAAGATTCAAATTTGAACACGACAAATAGGATAATAATTTTTTTGACAAATGAATAACTTTGGTTTTAAACCATAACCAGGAAAAGGATAAAAGAATCTCAGTAACCTTTTTTTTTTTTTTTTTGCCTTTTGATAATAACACTTCGCTAGAAAAGACTGATAATTAAGACTGCATGCTAAATCGGTTCCCCTTTTGCCGACTTCACAAAAGCATTCTTTTGTTTTAGTAGCTGATAAGTCGGTTCCCTGTAGGGTTTTTATTTTTATTTTAAATCAGAATGTATTAAATAATTTTTTTAATTAATATGGTTTAAAATCTAATTGAATTATATTGTGTTAGCTTAAAATGTAGACTAAATTGATATTTTTATTGTGCTCTAATTATTAAATTAATAAATGCAAGAATTAAATTAGTAAATGCAGAACCTTGGTGCTCCCTCATTTTCTCATTTTGCTGCTGCCACCTCTTCGAATAAACCCACTGGTTTTAATTAGAGGAAGCTATGGAGTAAAAATAGCCACCCGTGAATGTTTTTTTGATCAACAATAAAATAAAAGGGAGTTACATGACGCCATCAGATTCCTACGCCTAACAGATATCCTCCACAGTGTGGCATTGATCATTATTTAGGAGATTAAATTTGGTGCCCTTTTTTCATTTAGTCTTGCATTAATATCATATTATTATTATACAAAATTGGCCTATTAAGCAAGTTTCTATTGAATTTGTACTTTGTATTTTATGTTACTTGTGTGTTAAATTTCAATTAATGGAAGTTCGTATGTCAAATTTTTAGTGAACGAAGTGTGTATTTTAAATTATTAGTAAATTTGTATCTTTGCATTATTCAATAAATAATATTTTAATGTACTAATTATACTCTCAATGTAATAAAATGATATTAATTTAGTCTATATTTCAAACTAAAAAAATACAATTTAACTAGATTTTAAAACATATTAATTAAAAAATTCATTTAAGAAATTTGGATCCCGACAAAAAAAAATTAAAAGACCTTTTGAGAAGTCCCTTTTTGAAAACCGACTTCTCAACTACTAAACATGATCAGTCAGGACAATCGTCGGACCGGTCTCCATGAGTATATAATAGGACATTGTGCTCTGAAATATTTAGACAGCTTAATGAAATAGAGGGAGATAATAAGCCAGTGAAATATTTTAATAGTGACAGAGCTACGGATATTAAACCATTTTCGTACCCTTTAAAAGGAAACCGGACATGGTGTCCAGTTTATCAAGTTAACCCATCTAACTATCAAGGACAAACTAAAATATGATTATGTCAATCATCATGGCGCAATATATTCATCGTACATGAAATATATAGAGAAAACACTTTTTCAACATTTTGTCTAACATCTCGTAAAAAAAATAAAATAAAAAATTCTAACACACTATTGGACATTTTGGAGAAAGTAGCAAATAATATCACAAGAGGTAATAAAAAAAATCCCTTAATAACGAGTAGTAAATAATATCACAAGATACATAAAAAAAATAGCAATAACAATTTATACCAATAAATATTCATCAATTATTACAGTAGTAAAAAAGAATTTTACCTTGTAAGAATTAAAAGAAAGTTACCTGCAATTTTAAATGAACACTGCTACGAAAAAAAAATTATACTATAAGCATAGTGAGTAACGATGACATTAATGATAAAGTATCTATTTAAAATAACAAGAGACAATAAAAAAATCCCCTGATAACAAATATCAAATAATATCACAAGAGGCATAAAAAAATAATAGCAACAACAATTTACACCAATGAATATTCATTAATTATTACAGTAGTAAAAAGAAAATTTACCTTGTAAGAATTAAAAGAAAGTTACCTATAATTTTAAAGGAACACTGCAATGCGCCACGTGGCACTGCAGGGCAGGTTTTGTCTTCTTTTTTTAACGGTAGGCACCAGTCTAGCTAGTGCCTTTGACCTTGGTAGGCGCCAGTCAGACTGGCATCTTTGACCCGTCAGAGTGAAAATAAAATAAAATATAGCACGTGTCCAAAAGGACCCCCATTGATAAATAGTTTCAGAATAACTCTAAACTTGTAAATAGTTTCTAAAAGAAACCCATTTTGGTCAAAAAGCCCAGATGTAAAGACAAACCAATCACGGTTCCATCAATGAGAATCTCCTTTTTAATGGTTTTCCGCTCTTCCTTTGCATCAAAACCATGTGAGTTCATTTTAGTTCTTCCTGCTTCTACTATCAGAGAGTGAATACTTAAGGGCTTAACACGAAAATGGGGTGTTATAGAAGATTGATTTGAGAGCAAGTGAGGAGGTTATAAACGATGGTCAATTGAGATTTTGAAACATCCAGAGGATAGTGGGCGGTAGGAACAATGAAAGAACAGCATCACTTTAGGAACAATTGAGCCTTGCTTGTCATACATTGTCTTTGAGCCTTCTTTTCAGCATTGTTCCCAAATATGGCTCGATAAACCTTCTTCAAGGAAAGACTCAGGTCTTCCTTTATAGACTTCAGGCTTTTGTAACCCATCAAACCGCTTTGTGGAGCTCTTGTTATGGCAATCCGTTAATGGATAATGTTTGAGAAGATGCATACCCTAAATCTCATCTCTCAACGGATGTCGTCCCTGATAATAATGCTCCACCCAAGGAGGATGAGGACATTACAGACGTCGGCGCCATCGATGGTGAGGACGATTGGTCGCCTCCTCCTCCGCGTCATCGTTGACATTCATTTGTATTTATACATTTTTTTAGAGTTTACAGATTTTTATTGTTTACTCGACTTTTATATGACATATTTATATTTATTTATATGATTAATGCCATTGATATTTTATCTGATTTTTTAATAGTAATTTATAATAATAAATTGAAAAACATTATCTTAAAGTAAAAAAAAATTATAATTTTAAAATAAAACCCAAAAAATAAAAAAAAACATTAGCGACCGAAATAGCCAGCAACAAATCGACCACGAGGTGTAAATCTGAATTCATTTTAAATAATATTTTAAATTAAATAATATTCGGTCGCTAATTTGGTTAATATAACCAAAGTTAGCGACCGAATTTGCGACCAAAATATCGGTCACTATTTTCGGTTAACCAAAGCAGGTGACCAAACTACCAGCGACCAATTTACTATATTCGGTAACCGAAATATCGGTTGTTAATTATTTGCGACCGAAAAAAAATTCTTCGCTAAATTCTTAGCGACCAGGGATTCTGCTACACCCAAGTTTCGATCGCTAAATTACATAGCGACCGATTTCTTCGATCACTAAACAGCTTTTTTCTTGTAGTGTTTGAGTCGTGAGCCTTGCCTTGACCTTGGTGAGCCCCTGGGACCAAACTGATCACCTGAACTTTAGTGTATAAATATTTATTTTTTGCATACAAGCTAAAAATTTTAATTAATAAATAATTATTAAAATTTTAAAAATAAAAAACTAGTTAATAATAATAAAAAAATTACTCGAGCCAATTATAAAAAGAAATGTTACAATCAATAGTCAAAAGTCAAAAGAACAAAACTGAAACCGTTCAATTAATTCAATTAAGATACTTAATGATTTTTTATTTGAGAATAAAGAAATATGTACACTTCAGTTTTTTATTAAAAAAATGTATGCTCATTTAATTATATACTCTTAGAAGATTTGAAATCAAATTTGATAGATGAAAAAGAAAAATTTGATAAAGATTTAGAAAGAAGATAATTAAGTTCAAATCTTGGTGCCACTATTGTACTAGGAACAAAAATTAGGAAAGCCATCAAGGAAACATCTAGTGGAGTTTGCTGAGTTCTGATAAGGATTTTGCTGAGTTCTGCACTAATCTCAGAATAAAGCAAAGATTCTCATCAGTAGAACACCCTCAGACCAATGGGCAGGCAGAGGCGGCCAACAAAGTAATCCTCGGGGAATTGAAGAAACGGTTAGTAAGGGCAAAAGGTGGATGGATCGAGGAGTTACCGAGCATTCTATAGGGGTATCACTGCACTCCCCAGTCAACAACAAAGGAGACGCCTTTTCGATTAGCTTACGAAGCAGATGCAATGATACTAGTAGAAGTCAGAAAGACATCTATAAGGAGGCAACTATATCAACCAGAAGTAAATGAGGAAATAAGGAAGGAAGAATTAGACTTGATAGAAGAAGTCCGAGTAAGAGAAGCAGAGTCCAAGAAAAGGATTGCTGAGAGGCAGAATGCACTGTTGAAGCCGAGAAAGTTTGAGGTTGGAGATTTGGTACTAAGACTTCAGGGCAATGCTAGGAAGGATCCATTTTAAGGGAAGTTGGTCGTAAACTGGCCTGGTCCTTTTCGCATAGTCGACAACTTGGAGAATTGAGCTTATCGGCTTAAGGAGTTATCAGGGAAGGCCATTCTGAGGACTTGGAATGCCTCCCACCTAAAGTTCTATTTTAGTTGATTTAATGTATTTGGTGGTACTCTTTTTCCTACCTCAGTCTTTTTCTCCCATTAAAAAACGAGGTTTTTGGCTGAGAAGGTTTTGATGAGGCCACCGACCTTATATTATCTTCCTGTCAATGAATGAAATCTTGTTTTGTTCTCTTTGTTTTTGCAAGTACTGTTTAGTTGGGCATAATAGTTTTACACTGGAATGGTTGGTGTAAAAAAAAAGATCTTCCATGTTAAAAGTTGAAAGGAGGTGGAAACGAAGAATGAGAGGTTATGAATGTAGAAAGGAGGAAGAGGAATGAAAATTAAACAGTTTTATGTAGTGAAACTGGTGGTCGGAGGAGAGAAGAAGAATGAGAAGTAGAAGGGAAGGAGAAGAAAAAGGAGAAGGAAAAGAAAAGAAGAATGGGAAGAGAAGGAGAAGAAGAAGAAGAAGAAGAAGAAGAAGAAGAAGAAGAAGAAGAAGAAGAAGAAGAAGAAGAAGAAGAAGAGGAGAAGGATAAGAAAAGAAGAACGAGAAGAAAAAGGAGAAGTAGAAGGAAGTAGGAGGAGGTGAAAGAGGAGAAGAAGGAGCAGTAGGAGAAAAGATTAAAAGAAAAAAGTGAAGGAGAATGAAGTAGGAGGAGGTGAATGAGAAGAAGAAGGAGAGGTGGGAGAGAAGAAGAAGGAGAAGGAAAAGGCAGTATGGGGAGAGAAATGAGTGAAAGGAGGAACGAAAATGAATAGTAATACTCTGATGTAACTCTCAATTATTTAATTTTGATCAAGGTGGGATTATCAGAAGGATTTAGATATTGAGACGGCGTATATGAATGATGTGGAGATGTTGAGGAGGAAAGGTAGGAAACGAGAAAGGGTGTAAAATATTACAGAGATCTAAGGAAGGAGAATCAGTATTGAAGAAAGGAGTGGTGCGTGGAAAAGTAGTGGAGTGGGTAAAACCATTGTCAAATGGGAGAGAAATAAAGAGAAGTTATGGGAGAAGATTAGGTGCAGAGAAAAGTAGAGGCAAAGCTGTTGGAATATGAGGTAGAAGCAAAAATAATCCGCTGCATTTAGACGTTCAACCTGAGCTTGAACATACTGGATGGTTACCCTTCCTCCAGCTTCAAGAACTTGTTTTTCCTGCTCTAGTTAGGGAGTTCTGGAGAACCGCAAAGATCACTAAGGATGATACAACATCCATGATTTTTGGAGATGTGGGTGATGACCATGTCATCATCACTGATTAAGAAAGTAGGAGAAGTAAGAAAAGAAGAACGAGAAGAAAAAGGAGAAGTAGAAGGAAGTAGGAGGAGGTGAAAGAGGAGAAGAAGGAGCAGTGGGAGAAAAGATTAAAAGAAAAAAGTGAAGGAGAATGAAGTAGGAGGAGGTGAATGAGAAGAAGAAGGAGATGTGGGAGAGAAGAAGAAGGAGAAGGAAAAGGCAGTATGGGGAGAGAAATGAGTGAAAGGAGGAACGAAAATGAATAGTAATACTCTGATGTAACTCTCAATTATTTAATTTTGATCAAGGTGGGATTATCAGAAGGATTTAGATATTGAGACGGCGTATATGAATGATGTGGAGATGTTGAGGAGGAAAGGTAGGAAACGAGAAAGGGTGTAAAATATTACAAAGATCTAAGGAAGGAGAATCAGTATTGAAGAAAGGAGTGGTGCGTGGAAAAGTAGTGGAGTGGGTAAAACCATTGTCAAATGGGAGAGAAATAAAGAGAAGTTATGGGAGAAGATTAGGTGCAGAGAAAAGTAGAGGCAAAGCTGTTGGAATATGAGGTAGAAGCAAAAATAATCCGCTGCATTTAGACGTTCAACCTGAGCTTGAACATACTGGATGGTTACCCTTCCTCCAGCTTCAAGAACTTGTTTTTCCTGCTCTAGTTAGGGAGTTCTGGAGAACCGCAAAGATCACTAAGGATGATACAACATCCATGATTTTTGGAGATGTGGGTGATGACCATGTCATCATCACTGAAATGACCAAATGCCCACGAGAAGGTGCTGGGTATGACAAAGATTGGCTGAAGACTCTAGGAGATACCAGATGCCAAGTATCTGACAGCAAAGGCAAGATTTCTCCACGTTCTCATAATTAACTGTGTTATGCCTATGACTGGATCTAGGAATCATGCGAGTAAGATAGAAAAGTTTGCTATCTACCACCTAGTCCAGAAAATCAGGGTAGATATCACTGATTTAATCTTTAGACATATGGAGAAAGATGTAAAAGGGAAGGATAAGGACTATCCCTATGGCATGCTCATGACTAGGATCTTTAGGGCAAACAAGGTGAAGGATTTAAGGAAAGCTTGTCATGCTGATCTCTGCACAGAAATCACAACAAAGACTCTGTCCTCAATGACCCCTACCTTACGAGGACTACAGGAGGACTACTATTTTAGCACACCGTTTAGAGTAGTACTAGTGGGCCACTCTTGGTAATACTTTTATAACAAAATAACGTTTCTAGGCATCTTTGTGGGAAAGAACCCGAGAAGGTTGAATTTGTGGGAGCCTTTGATCAATACCATACAAAAAAGGCTTCAAGGGTGGAGAAATAAATATTTGTCATTTGGTGGGAGGGTGATACTGGTTAACGTTGTTCTGTCTAGTATTCCAGTATATGATCTTTCTTTCTATAAAGCTCCTAAGAAGGTCCTCAACCGTATTATTCAGTTGCAAAGGAATTTTTTTTGTCCTTGGTCGTGCTGAAATGAGTCGATATGAGATATTGACCTCATTTAATGTTAAGTCTACTCGGGTATCAAGTGATGTAATATTGAACTATACAAGGGTGACACATTCTATGCCTTGTGTTCAATATAGATATAAGAACAAATGGATAATAATACACATTAACATTGGTCACGGAAAGGTTACGTCAAATCACTGACTTTCTCATTACTTGGGTAGCAATGATGTATTGCTAGACACCGCTCATTGTTTATAATATTAAATATGATTTAATATTATTGCCAACGTTATGATAACCTACAAGGTCACACACTTAGAGCAGATTAATCAGAGCTAAAAGAAATTAGGTTAGACCCAAATTTCTATTGGGACACGCTCATGACAAATGAGCCCAGAAAGGCCAGGTTAAACCATTTTTCATGCAGGGGGCGCTCCCTATAAGTGGTAGTAAAACAGTACTGAGCCATCACGCCATTTTGCTCTAACCGCACTCAGTACACTATTTGCGTGTGAAAAGAAATATACCACCGTGTCTCCTCTCGTACCTAGCAGTGCTTAGAGGTGCCATTCTGATTGAACACGTGAGACGTGTTTATCTATTCGTGTGGACTATGTAGAGGCATTGCTGGTTCGTGCAGTGCTCGTGATTTGCAGCGACTCAAATCAAAGGTATGCGCTTCAAGAGGTAAATTTTCGAAACATGAACCATGACCATTCGCAAGGATTCTTGGTGGGAATTATTCCACTGTGCTTGTTTGATGCACAAATTCCCAACAAAAACTTGGTGCTGTCAAGGACTGGACGTAGCTCTTTGTGTTGAAGAGTGAACCAGGATAAATAATTGTGTTTCTCTCTTCCCTTAAACTCTTTAGTTGCTTTGATTATATTATCTGCTTTCTAACTAAAGGGGTTATAGCGTGTATGTTGCCTTAAAAACAGTTGTCTTTAAGCTCATGCAAGTATACACAAATGCCTCAAGTAATATAGAAACTAAGTTCAGATATCGTTCCCAGAGGGATTATAATGGTGCAACAAATTCCAAATCATATTATATTTTCCAAAGTAAGTTATATAGGACCTCTAAATATTTATCATTTAGTTCTTCCTAACTTTCCAATTGTTCCCTACTTCTCGTCATAGTAACTCACGGGTCAAGTTAAAAATTGAACAAAATTTCCTTTGCCTACAAGTATATAGATTCGGCCATATAAGGAAGAATAGGAAAGAAAATTCTTTTGCTTCCATGCTCTTAGATGATCAACATAGAAGTCATATAGAGTTCATAGAAATTGATTTCACATTAGAATGATTTTTCTATGATTTTATAGAATTATTTAAAAAACTAGATCTATAAATTGGAATTTGTGAAAACTTGATGAAAATGGAAATTTGATGGATGATTAATGAACCTAAGAGGATGAGGAATAGGATCATCACCTTGGAATGAAGAAGTTTGATGAAAAACTCGAATAGAAATGAAAAACTTAGCAAGAACACTATGGAGGTTATGTGTTTTGAGAAGAACAAGCTTAGAATGAAAATAGAAATTTGTCTAAGTGTGTGAGCCATGTAAAGAAAGTGGGGCCAGAGAATCATCTATGGTGAACTCAAAATGCCATTGATCCCCGAACCTTATTGAATATTGAAAGGGTAGTCCACTAATGTGAGGTGGTTGGAAGAGTTCATCTGCCTAAGTTGGTCCCATAATCATATGAGTCAGAGTAAGTGAGAATTAAACAGGCTAATAAGTAGGACTACGAGGGGTTCATCAATCATCGAAGACAGACATTTGGGGTGCGTTTGATTTGCAAAAAATCAGGGGACTGGACAGCACAAAAATTTTTGTCCCCTGTTTGATCTGAAAAGTGGTCAAGGGACAGGACAAAAAAAGGGGTGAGGGACAGGACAAAAACCCAAAATTTTGTCCCCCACCAAACCATGGGACAAAAAGTTGTCCCATGGACAGGCTAACAAAAGACAAAATTATCCTTACGTCTCTCTCCTCTCTCTTCTATCTCTCTCCTCTCTCCCTCCCCCCTCTCTCTCTCTTGTGTTGTACTGTCTGTCCTGTGCTGTCCTGATACTTTTTACAAATCAAACGTAACCTTGGTGATAAATGAACCCTCGTAGTCCTACTTATGACATGTGGCTCAGTCCTGGGTGCAGGTGGCCAAGTCAGGGAGCCCGACCATGGGTCACCCGACCGAGCCGGTGAGGCAAGGAACCCAAGGAGCAAGGGTCGAGTCAACGAGTCCTAGTGTGGAAATCTCGGTTCCCGATACACGTGGTCGGTTCATGATGCTCGATATGGCTCATTCGGTGCGTAGTCCTGGTGCATCGGATATTGGTGAAAGTTGGGTTGCACTGTCTAGGATAGGTTAAATCATTTAGTAACGGTGTCAATATAGGGATAAGTTTTGTCTAACATAGTTTAACTTAATAAGGAAGTTCCTAACTGAGGCAATAGGTTTTAACTTCTATATCTCGGGACTGGATTGGTGAAGTTGATACATTTAGTTTTCTGACAGGCCATATAATTTTTTAGGTATATGACTCGTTTAATGGAATATATATACCTTTAATTGGGCGTGTTCATCAATAATCCCATGATCTCATAAGGAAGGCCACTAAACCAAGGTTGTTGCAATGATTTTCACAAAGAGGCACATCCTCAAATTAATGGATTCCATAATGAGGAACCGTATAGTATGTATCAATTCTACGGTACTACTATAAATCTGTTATAACACTGTTAATGTACATCAGAACTCAATGGAGATTCTCTCTTTCTTTTTTTCCTCCCTTTTTCATTCCAGTGGAGGGGATACTCCCACCTTTCATGGAGTTTATTTTTTAACAATTCAAAATCCTCCAACTTGAGGAAACTACAAAATGAACTAGAGGATGGTTGTGGAAGGTTTTAGAGGGTCATCTCCATTCCTCATCCATTTTCCCCTCACTTTCTTCTCAAACCCTTCCCCTCCTTTCCCCTCTTAATTCCCAAACAAACCCAAAGATTTACTGAAGAAGTATAGTAGTGCCTGTTTGTATGCACGTTAGGAAAGCATAGAAGCACGTCGGTCTGTCTAGAAGCTAGTAATTTTAGCTTCTGTTGTAACTAGCTAGAATCACCTCAAATACGAAAATGACTGCTGTACCAAACACACACTTAGTCTTTTTTGACATTATGTTTAGAGGTCTTGTCATTTTTCTCGTTATATTTTCATTATCTATTGTTTATCCTTTTTAAGTGTTTCTTGTTATAGATCATTTCTTGTAATAGAATCTATTGGATTTCATAGGCAGTGGAGATAGGAATGGCAGCGTTTAGGATGCGTTATGATAGATATACAGTGAATCGAACCAACACTCACATTGATTTTGTCTCGTTTATTTGGGCTCCATTAGGACAGTTAGCTAAGAAATGATGCCACACAAGCTAGTTAGAGATCCCCGATCCCGACAGAATCAACAACCTAATGAGAATTTATCCACCATAGGTTAAACCATAGATCGAAATTATCGGAAAGTACCCACGCTCAGCTTGATTTAGTGCATCAGGTGGAACATCCCTTCAGGGATGACCAATCACTATTGGATCTGAAGAAACTACACCAGGATAGGTTCGATCTCCTATCCATAATTTGAGTGATTAAATAGAGAAGACGGACGTGTTTAATAAATGTATTGGATCATAAAGTGATTTACAGATAAGGGACACAATCATCTTATTAGGACCAAAGAAAATAAGTCCTAATGAAGGGACGTACTAAGAATACCATATCATCATTGAGTATTCATCTAAAAGGATTCGGTGTGTAATACCTATTGAATATGGATCCGATGGTTTGGGGTTTCTCAGATTCCTGCTTTATTAGGTCCTATATTCTAAATTTTCCTATCCATTAAAATTCATGTACGATGATCAAACAAGTCCTTTCATCTATTTCTAATATTATATTAGTTATCTTATTCCCAATTATATATTCTTCTACTTAATATTTTATTATTTTCTTGAATTTTTTACAACTAATTTTTCTTTATTTTTATTACATATTGTGCCTTAATTGCTACAATGGTAGTTTGACATGCAATCAATGTCAATCTTATTAGAAAACGGATTCCCCGCTGGTATATATTACGGGACACAGTTATCATCTCAATCATATGTTTTACGATGTATTTTAATGTATACTTGAACGTCAGCTGTTCGACTTAAATTCGATGGCCAAAATAGCTTATTGCGTGCAATCGCGTGATTCTGCTACTACAGGGATCCGAGTCCATCTTATTCATTATTTTTTAAAACATCAACCTTTCGAATATGTTTTTTGTTTTCCCAGAGTATCGTCTCACCCAATTGCTTAGACACTAATCTTCTGGGATACTTTGATGCACCTGAACGGGCGACCTCTTGCAAGGATTTTTTTTCATACACATGGATTTAGGGATCGGACCCGGGACCACATGCTTAAGGGATAGGGGTGTTCATCAATCGATCCAAACTGATTCAAACCACAAAAACCGAACTGAATAACCGAAAACCAAACAAACCGAAAACCTAAAAACCTATTTTTTTTTCTTTGGATAGGATCGGATTTTGGACCCCCAAGTGACGTCAATCCAATCCAAACCGATCTACTATAGACATATACTATTATTTTTGAAATTATAATATTACTCATACTTAAACATTGTTTTTATACTTTTATGACCCTCATTCTCGTTAATATTTTTGTTGGAATGACATACATGAGATTATTTAGAATAAATGTCAATGTCTTGAAGTTATATTTTACTAAAAATTTTGATGCATAACATATATATACTTGATTGAGTAAACATGAAAAATTAGAAATCAATTAAGTAGTTTGAAAAATAATTAGCTACAATTCATTTGTAGCTGATTCAAGAAAAAAGTAAGATAAGTGAAAGTAGATATAGAAAATTAACATAAAAAAATATTTAACAAAAAAGAATGTGTTAAAAAATATCGATAACTATTTTTTCTCAAACTCCCAATATTTTGTTAAGAATTCTCTAAAATTTTCCACACTCTTCATCAAATCAAATTATGGTTAATAAAGAACAAATATTTGTTGGGTTTCATTAAGGTTCTACTGTTGTAGTATAGAGAGATGTTAAAATAGGTATTGGACACCCTAAACTAGATCCCTTAAATGAAAATTATATTTTGTCCACTATTAAATAAATGGAAAGGACACTTGACATAAGAAAAAAATAAAGCATGACAAAAACCGAATTATCCAATCCAATCCAAATCGCATTTGATTGGATTTGATCGGATTTTTTTAAGGAAGCAAACCGATCCAATCCAAACCGCATATTATTATCATCATTGGATCGGATAGTTTTTTACCTCAAAACCGATCCAATCCAATCCACGAACACCCTTATTAAAGAACTCAAGTCGCCTTACCACTTGAATCGACACCATATTGGTAAAAGGTTGAAGCAAGACTCAACCACTACACTGGTTGGACCCCTTCATATTCGAATATGTATTAATACAGTAAAATGATTTTCGATCTAAATCATTATTCATCGTAAGTATAAACAATGAAAAACATTATTCTTTTAAGCTTTTAAGATCTAAAGCAAATAAATTATATATCATCTTAATATATAATTAAAGCACGGGTCTCTTTACTAATTATGATATATGATACTCCCTTCGATATACAACATAAGAAACAAAACCCTAAAACACACAGTCCAATGAAATGTATTGAAATGAGTTAATTGTAATTAATTCTCATAAATTTCCAAACACACCTCTTCTAATTCTAATTAATATTCTGATGGTCTATAATTAATGATAGTAATTAATAAGGATAATATTAAAAATTAATATTTAATATATATATAAATTAATACATTTTTCTTATATTTTGAAAAAAAAAAAAAAAATAGACCATCTTATCTAACGGTAGAAATAAATTGACGTGGAAGGGTCATGGGCCCGCTAATCAAAACATATGGCAACATTCTGCCACGCCAACAAATATTATATTATTATTTAACATTTGTTAATGTTAGGGAGGAATTTCATACGATTTTATAATTTCAGTAATTAAATTAAGAATTTACTCTTATTGAAAATTTAAGTTTGAATAGGATCGTTTTAATATAAGAATTTAATTTTGATATTATGTTTTAAGATAATTATAACAAAAATTAATTATTTTAATAAAGTAACAATTTAAGATTGACGACTCGTAATATATATATATATATATATATATATATATATATATATATTAATTAAACAAAAAGCTAGTGCATGGGATAATGAAGTTGATCATCCCTCTCGACTCATCTCAAAATTAGGCTGGGATTAAAAAAAATATTCCTAACGACATACAATTTTTGGTCCATCTAATCGTACTAGACTGATTTTTTTTTTCAACAGGAATGAAAAGAAACCTAAAAAATTGTCAAATACTAAAACACGTCTTTAGTCTTCTTTTTTTTTTTGTGAACTTTGAGTATTTTTACTTTCAAACACTTTTAGGATAAATATTTGTACACATATAATACGGTTAATCAATTATAAATTTTTTTTAATCAATCACAAACTCATGTTACTTTTTTAATTACTACTATAAGTGTCAAATATTTATAATAATGTGACGGTTGATAATTAATTAGAAGAGGAGCTGTTAGGTCATAAAAAAAGTTTTACAAGGGATAATAAACGAGTCAATTGATATGAGACATTTTGGGTCAATTCACCATTGGTTGATACCAATCCAAAGTGATGCAATTGTACTACTAAACCAAAATAATTATCTACCTAACAACTTAAGCTTTTACGGGAGTTGGTCCTTTAGTCCTTGACATGGTATCAAAATCTCTATGATTAAATGATAAAGTTTCATCCTTGCCACCCCAAAAAAGGGTTGTGCACCGTCCATGCTTCAAGCCCAAAAGGCTCTCGTGTGAGTGGGGTGTTAGAGATATAAAATATTAAAAATCATACCTAGGCTGGTGAAAATTACAATCATTACTTAAATTACCAGTCTAGCTTTATAGAAGTAGATGTACAATATGATTTTACTGTTTAAAGTATGTATCTTAGTCTTTCAGAGTTTTCTCATAAAAGAAAATTTTTACACCTGAATTTTCTAGCTTGAAATAAATAAATGTTTCAAAAGCAACCAGCAAATATCGTTTTAATTTATTTTCGCATATGTTATGAGTAATGCCGAAAGAGGGTGTTACAACATGCAACTATGAAAATGTGATATGCATACGGCTACAATTGGACTACAAATAAATTGGTGGCCTTATTGTGTCAGTGGACCTTTGTTCAAGGTATCATTACCCATCCAGTCCTCTGGCCAACATTGATTACATAACGAGATTAGGCTTTCTCTGATCATGTTCGTCTCAACATTTTTAAGCTTTCTGACTTAAAATATATACAACATCAATTTCGGAATCCAATGATAATCCCAGTTGGATAAACCAAGGTCATGTTCCCATTTGTAATCCTTTACTTAATCGCAAGGGTTAAAAAATGAACTCACATGGATTCCGTTGAATTGAAGCCATTCGAAGGCGATTTATGCAAGAAAATACCAACAAAAAAATATATATACTAATTGAAATAATTAGGGTTTGCAGATCTAATAATAAAAATGAAATGCGAGATAGTGAAATTGAAAGTGAGATCTATGGAATTGAGAGGAAGTTCATGAGAAAACGTAGCACCGGTAGAGAAACACAACTGAGAACGAATGAAGCAGACGAATTCGACGCATGGAGATAGCGTATGTCATAAAAATTCCGAAAACATTGGTGTGTTCTTGCGGAAACCCTATGCTCTCATCTCACGAAAAATCAAATCCAAATTGAAAATTGAATCGTGAAAATGAGCGAAGGAAACCCTAGATCTGGAATAGATCTGATTTCCCGAAACGCGAGTCTCAAAAACAAAGAAGAAGAAAGAAGCAATTATAAAAGAAAAATAAAGGATAAGTGAAAAGTGCTTAAGATGTGATAAGAGAATAATGAGAGAAAAAAGCGAACGAAAAGGGTTATGGGAAAGAAGGTGAAGATTGTTGCTGAGGTTGGTTTATATAAGAAAACTGAAAACGTGAAGGGGGAAGGTTGGGTTTGGTTGGGTTATGTGATTGGTGATTATTTAATAAATGATTTTTATAATTTTGATGGTTTGAAATGATCCCATCTTTGCTGGCGTCAGCGATGACGACAGCGTTGCTCCACCACACATTCAAACGCTTTTACGTTTTCTTATTACTGCTAGTAGAAATTTTGACAAGTAAACAAAAAATTTACGGACGACGTTTTTTTTTTTTGATTCTCTCTGTTTTGTTTTGTAAAATAATAAAATGGTAGCTAAGGGAGGTTGGTCCAGTTGGAAAGAATATGGCTCATAACCCACAAGGTCGTGAGTTCGAATCCCTAATCTGTAAGTACCTCTGTAAGCGCGCTCATTGAGTTTATAAGAGTTAGTTTTGTCTATATGATAACATAAAGTAACTTTTTTTTGTGTGAAAGAAGCCAATCTATGGCATTTCATTATAATGATATCCTCGATACAAGTATAAGCAATATAAAAAATACAGGAGATAGCATTAAGCACAGATGCCCTAGCAAGACAATGAACAACTCTGTTTGCTTGTCTCCTAGCAAACCTTACTGAATAGTTTGTAAAAAAAGAACTGAGTCTCCTGTAGTTGGAGATAATAATTCCAAACTCTGTCAAATTTTCCTTGGATGAATGAAACTCATCAGCTACTATTTTGCTATCCACCTCAAACACCACACTGCTGAAGCCTAACTCAACCACCCATTGCAAAGCAAACAATAAGCCCATTGATTCACCAACATGCACTGGGAGTTTATGATTAACCTAACAAAATTTAGCCTGCACAAAATTCACTACAATCCCTTTCCTCAAAGAATGAAGCATCTAAGTTACATTTTAAAAAAACAACATTTGGAGGAACCCACTTGCCAGGGTCACAATTGCAGCATGTGACACCCTCTACCCGCATGTATTTATAAAGTGACAACATAAAAGGAAATAATTATATTTTTTTCAAGATAAGATAAACACATGCTCATTCTTTATATAAAAAGAAAACCAACGGGTAAAGGATACCACATTGTAACAAGGTCTCAACGCGGAAAATAAAACATGTTTAAAAAGAAAGACTTAACATAAACATAAACATAAACAAAAGATATAAACGAAACTCAACCCCGATGTCACATTATAGAGCTGGTATAACCAATCCGATAAACATCTCGGATAAACAAACTGAACTAAACATAAACTAAACTACGAGTAGCGACTCATCGGAGTCGCTCCTGAGCAATCTTCTCACCATCCTCTGCATATCCAAAATGATACATGCAAAGCAAACAACAAAAGACGGGGAGTAAGACCCATATATATAAACATAACGGCAACAGGATAGTTAGCAAGATGAACATACAACAAGGCAACATCATACACATCATTTCAACAATAATAAGCATATCACAATATAACATCTATCATATAATGCAATGTAACTCAGGCTCTGAAACAATTATCTGACATTCCAAAATTGGTATTAAAGCTTATAATGGTACATAACATAAGGTGTGGACGGTATACATTAAGTGAGGTTAACCGTAACATGGCAACTAGCAGTCAGAGCACGAGAGAGAAAGTATATATAACCATCGTTTCCTACGTCACTTCTATTGATTTAAACCCCGCTTCAACTTTCAACGTCTAACTTTTCACTTAATCTTCGAAGATCCCAACACCATGTAAATGAGCTGATCAAGCTCGATTGCCAGGTATATCAGGCACAACGTGGCATGGAATACCATATATGGCACCATACATAAAAACGCAGCACGAAATACCTTATTTATCAAGGCACCGTACATAACAACGTAGCACGAATACCTTATCATTAAGGTATCATACATAATAACATAGCACAAATACCTTATCATTAAGGCATTATACATAAAAAAGTGGGCACGTCTGCCAATGAATGCATATAAAACATTTTGTTCTCGTCATTTTTTCTTTGAGTACATTCTTATTTTGTCGAAGCTCAAGATGGCTTACGACTGATGCGGAGGGGGTCATGGGTACATCATTCGGAAACACCTCCGAAAAATCCTTCACAACAGGTGTCGTACTCAAATCGACTTCCCTCTCGACTTCTAAGTTGGTTAAAAGCAAGTATTTCCGATCTTTTTCTCTCGAAAAAGTTCTTACTTGGTTGGTAGATAAAAATCCTTAAATCTCAGGGTCAGGAAAAACTAAAGTTTTGTGAGCACAATCTAAAAGGATATGATTGGAAGATATCCAATCCATGCCTAAAATTACATCTAACTGTATTAAAGGCAAACAAATCAGATCAACAAGGAACTGTCTATCCTGAATGAAAATAGGACGGTTTAAGCACACATAATTAACAGTAACGGGTTCAGCAGTCGGAGTTGAAACAATTAGATCATATGGCAATGAAGAAACAGGCAATTCCAAAAGTTTCACACACAATCCATCGAGATAAAAGAATGCGTCGCATCCGAATAGAAAAGTACAGTTAAGAGATTACCAACCATGTCGCAACTACCTTGTATGAGATCATCGGAGTTCAAAGCCTCAACGCCACTCATGGTGTAAACTCTTCCTCTAGCCGTTGGTTTATTGGCTCTTGCACTGTTGACAGTTGGTTCTCGCTTTGGTGTCTTGCAGTCCTTTGCCAAGCGTCCCAATCGATCATAATTGAAACACTTCATTCCCCTCCCTGCATAAACATCAGTCATATGGTTCGAGTCTCCACACTTGTAGCATCTCCTTCCTTGGCCTTGGCCTTGATTCCTCTGACTTCCACTTCCAGTTGCAGAAGCCACGGGACGATAGGGTTGTTGGTTCTGGTTGTTTCCGATTGGTCTAGTGTACAATTTTCTCTGGTTCTGCCTTCCTCTCTGGTTCTTGTTCTGAAACTGGTTCCTGGATCGTGAGGGTCCCCCAACATTCCCTCGGTTATCTCTTCCTTTCCTCATTTGTTCAACCTTCCTGCATTTCTCCACCAGAGCCTGAAAATTCCAGATCTCCAGCGGCAGTACTGATTCCTTGATCTCGTACCGCAATCCTACTTCAAACCTTTCACACTTCTAGTCCTCATCCGGGTTATCTTGGAAAAAGTGGAAATACTTGGCAAGCGACTCAAAATTTGCTGCGTATTCCCCGACAGACATGTCTCCTTGTCGCAAACGCAGAAATTCCCGCTCCTTCTCAGCTCGAGCACTCTAAGGAAATACTTATTCAGAAATGCAGCAGTACGAAATACTTCCCAAGTAATTTCCTGATGATTAGCTTCCAGTAGTTGTTTGGTACCCCTCCACCAATATTCAACATCTCCCAATAGTAGAAAAGTAGCATAAGGTACCCTTACTCCTTCAGGATTGTGAATCAGCTCAAAAATCTTCTCTAGCTCCTGAATCCATAAATCAGCTTTTGTAGGGTTAGCATCTCCATGAAATTGTGGTGTACTCTGACGTCGAAAAGCGGTCAAACCACGGCTTTCAATAGACCTGTTCAGCACGGGCTTGTTCTTGTTGATGTTGAGCAGCCATAGTAGCAATTTGTTGTGCAATGACAGCTGCAACGTCCGCCATAGCTTGTGCTGCATAATCCATTCCACCACCGACATTTCCGCGACCACCAACAAATCCACCCCTACGGCCTCTTCCGCGGCCTCGTCCACGTCCCATATCTAGTTCCAAAACTGACCTAGAAGATAAACTCAATTAAACGACAACCAGAAAATGAAACATTTATCTACTCACCAACATCCATTACTTTTAAGAAGTAATTCAAACAAGTATAACTCAGAGATGACACAACACAATCACAATAGGCCTATTCCCAAAGATTCCTGAAAAACTCGACCAGCTCTATACCACTTAATGTAACACCCTAGCTTGAGGATTAAATTATTACCCCTTTTGCAGAAAATAAAACTCTCAAAAATTGCCGGTTACTTTCGGAAATTTAAGATTTTTGAGTAATTATCCTTTTTCAAAAATGTGATAAAAAGTTTTTCCTTTTTCTTTCACGCACTAATAAACATAAACAGCATAAGCATAAACAAAGCAAAGAGAATTGAAATACTTTATATACATTCAGCATAGGGCCTTCGTGAAGACAGGCCGTTGACAGAAGTTTTATATGAGGAAAAAAACAAGATGTACTAACAGAGTTAAGGTCTAGAAACCATAGCTCAAAAGAAAACAGGGCTCATGATAGCCAGATACAACTATCAAGACAACACTACCCCAAAAGACATGATCCTATAGCTGGTCGGACTAGTGGTACCCATTGGGGAGACCATGGTGGCCACCCCCATTCCCAGAAGGTGTGTCGGATGAAGAAGCAGATGCCCTAATTCTCTCCTCGGGAGAGTCATCATCATCATCGTCGAGAGGGTGGTACTGCGGCTCCTCCTCCATGAGCTCCAAAGGGTCCTCTTCAAAGAACTCCTCGAGATCCTCCTCTATGGGTGAGACCGGTGCTGCTGCCTGCTGAGGTGGGTCCTGTGGGGGGTCCACGACCAACTGTCCCTGGTTAGCCAGATGCTGCAGATAGAACCATGTTGGTGGCAATGAGATCTCGATCGTCTCTACGATATGAGTCCTCCGCTCCGGTCCTCTCACCTCTAAGCCTTCAACTGTACAAATCGGGCTAGTATATGTGGCGGAGTGGTTCTCCGGATGAAACACACACGCGCCTGGGTCATGGGCTTTCTCAAAGATGAGAGGCCGCACCTTAGAGTGAGCCAGGGGCATTGCCGGATCCATCTATACTCAAATACAAATATATGCCACATAGGGAAAGAAAACCAACAAGAAAAATACAAGGGTGATATACCAATATATGGATTAATTACGATAACTGCATACACGACACGCAAAACAACATGTACAAATAGATATTCATATTCAATAGAAGATTTTCAAAAATACACATACATCCATTAATCATCGTCATTCAATTTTTTTCTTTTGAAAAATACATGACACTTCTATATTCAACAATCTATCCTAATCTTTGGAGATCCCAACTTCATTTTAAAAAGAGTTGATCAAGCTCGATTGCCAAATAAGGCACAACGTGTTTTTCATAGCACACTGTCCATTTCAAGGCTTAGTGATCAACGTATATGGATTTCATTATCCATCAAGGCACAAAGATACAACGTAGCATGAAATACCTTACCCATCAAGGCATTCATACAAAACAACGTGGATACGTCTGCCAAATGCATTTAAAAACATTTTATTTTCGCCACTTTTCTTTGTGTTTCATTCTTTCCTTCGTCGAGGTTCAAGGCTCATGACCATTCATAAATATTTCAACGTTTTAAAACTTTTCATCGTCAACTCAGGACGTTTTTGTCCAAGTGTCCAATCACAAAAATCCTAGACCGATGCACCAGTCTTAGACTTTGTGGTCATAGAAAACAACTTTCACCTTTTACTACGTTTCACCACGTTTATCACAACGCATGTATGACGCACAGTCCACAATAACGTATATAGGACACAAAGTCCACAACAACGTGACACGGATCATAGATCTATGTGTTTTTAAAACACTAGTATCCTGATGTCTCGATTACTAGGTTCACTTTCAACGTTAGTTTTCGTTCATTGAAACACAAATACAAAACAAAACCTCCATAACTTCTCCAAGTTATCAGAATATTTTTGTTGAGTAAAACTCTTTTGTAAAAGAAAACTTTTCCATTTGAAATTCATTTTTAAAACCTTTAAGTTATAGAAAAGTTCTTTTCTTTTTCAAAAATCCATTTTTATTTGGAATTTCCCTTTTTCTGAAAAATATTGAAACTTTTTGAAAAACCTTTTTAAAATCTTAAAAATAAACTTGTTTTTCTTTATGGTTTTTCACCATAAAATATTTTCTAAAATTGATTTTTCTTAGGGTAAAATCATTTAAATTTTCAAATAATTTTTTCCTTAAAAAAAATGATGATTTTTAAATTCTCATCAAATTTTGAAAAGGTAATTTATTTTCTCTTTTACTAAAGTTTTTCCTCAAATAAATATTTATTTTCAATATTCTTCATATGGTTTTCTTAAAGCTTTTATCTTGATTATTAATTGAGCTCTAACCATTGTTAGGCTTCCCAGACAACAACTAAACGGTCTCATAATCGATTACAACATGCATCAACTACATTCACACATTCATGAATAATTAACCAAACATAGAATTTTAAACATATTATTCAATCTAGTAAAAAACTTAAACCACCACATCAAAACTCAACAAACACATAAAGCCACTCACAAAACAACACTTAGCTATCGTAAAAAGTATCCCTCAGGTAGTCTCCCCTTACCTCAGTTGAAGGGTATAAAAAGATCATCATTTTTCGTGTTTGATTAGAATGAACTTCGTCTCCTTACCAGGATTGCAAGTCTAAAAAGAATCAATCATGTAATATAAGTTAAAAATTCACAAAATCACCCTATTTCCTCCATGCATGTCTTGGCCATGGTTAAGAAATGATGATAAAAAGGTCAAATTTTTACAAGCTTTTGGATCAATGATCCTTAAGCATTAGAAAGGCAAGATCAAAGCTCATAACTCAAAAAATAAAACTCAACCCATCCACTCCATGAATGAGTAGGTTTTGGCCTATACAAAAATATAGGCTAGTAAAGATTTTTCAACTTTTGGACTCCATGCATATAGTTAAAATGAGGATCAAAGCAAGCATCTTTCTTTAAACAAATGAAACAAGGCTTCCTCACTCCCACAACTAGAGTTTCGGCCATATGAGTAAAAATAAGAAAGAAAATTAATTTTTAACTTAGCTCATGAACTTAAAAATATATATATTAGAGGGTTTTAAATCAAGTATGAGAAAAAATTAACAAAAACACTAATTTACTCTTATAGGGTTTTCGGTCACCCTAAGAAAATGAATTTGAAAAATCTTTTTGTTACATGCAAACACATAAGATGAAAGTAGAGGTTGTTATGAGTTTATAGAAATTTGTTTCCTATTAAAAAGATTTTTCTAAGAATTTCTAAGATTTTTTTTGAATGAAACCATGAACATGTGCAACATTCCGATTTTTCAGCTTTCTAATATCGATAATAATTATATAAATGATTATATCCTTGTCCGAGATTTAGAAAATGACTTTGGATAAACTAAAGTCATTTCCCTGTCATACTTATTTTTATAAGATTACGGGGAAGTTTTGGGATGAAAATTCAGAGGAAACCGGTCTGCGTTTTCTGCGTTTTCACTAACGGTAACATTTTACTGATCAGAAACCCAAATTTCGACTCGTGAACGAAACCATTAGGTTTTATATTTTGCCCCGGACGATTTTCCACATTTCGGAAAAATTCGTTAGGAATGAAATACTATTAATTTATTCGGAAGTAATCGTTAAGAAAACGCATAAAACCTAAGTCGGAGGATAAGTCGTGAAAATGGCGGAGTCGATTATGGAGCTGAGATATTAGAAGAGGTTGATGTAGCAGAGAGGACAAGGAGTCCGGCCTCAAATTTTACTGATCGGGAATTTTCAAGTAAAATGACCAAAATACCCTTACGCTTAACCTAACTGACGTCGAGTTAAGTTTTAACCATGGTTAAGGAACCAAGGTTAGTTCTTGTGGTTTAAAATCAGCCACACCTTCCATGAATTATTGACCACATGATTTTAATCATGGTTATCCAAGTAACCTTAGTTAAGTTAATTATTAACTATGGTTAATCATATATTAATTAAATATTCATAAAACCCATTAATTCAATTCCTTATAACCAAACAAAGCCTAAGATCTACCCTATTTATACCCCTTGAAACCGCAGCAGCCCCTTCCCCATTTTTCTTCTCTTCATCTTCTTCGTTTTCTTCCTACTTGCAGTTTGCTTCAAAAACTCATAAGAACACCAAAACCCCACCGAAAGGATGACCCTCTTCCTTTCTGAAACTCGAACAACTTTCTACATGAAAATTGTTCCTCTTTATCTCTTCTTTCCAACGAGCTAAAGATCATCAAAACAGATAAGTATATTGGGAGAAATACCCAAATTACCAAAACTGCCCAAAATTCTCAGCATCACACGAGAACAGTGGAAAGAAGGCCCTTTAATTAAGCCCTTGTTCTGATCTGAATCAAATAAAACCTTAAACATAAAAGTTGTTCCTACCCTTCTTATCTTTCCATAAAGCCATAGTTTGTAATTTTTGGATGAGCAGATCGTGAGATACACTCACAAAACCACCACATCCTCAAAGCTGTCTCAAAAGCTTTCATTTTGAACCAAGCTTGTATTGATCATTTTCTTCATTTCTTCAATCTTGAAGAGGTAAAAACTCATCACCTTACTTATGTAAGCCTTCATCTTCATTTATTTTACAAGTTTATGCCATGATCATCATTTTAAATTCCTAGATCTAGAATCTTGTAAAATCTGTAGGAAATTGTAGAAAAATCCTATGATCATGAAACCAATTTCTATGATCTTGTAATCATGTCTATATTGTATTTGTAGAAGCATGAGATCAAACAAAATTTCCTTCATGTTCTTCCAAACTTGGCCTAACCTATGTATAATAGGAGAAAGAATGTTTTGTTTCAATTTCTATCATTTAACACTTGATCTAGTCTATTCAATACTTCTACTTGCTAGATCTAAAAACTTGAAATCAAAATCAATCCCTAGCTATTTTCTTTCAAAGAGGTCGAAACTTAACTGATGTGAGTTAGATGGATTTTCTTCAAGTTCTTGACTTATGATCATTGATTATGTCTTCTTAGTACTTAAGGATCATTGATCCATGAGTACGTTAAATTTTGACATCTCTAACCTGATTAGCCTATGTTGGCCAAACCTAAGTATATAGGTTAGAGGAGATTTTATTTCATTGTTTAACTTGTTGTCTTGTGATTTACTGTGAATGATAATTGTTGTGGATCGATTGTGCTATGTTGTGAGGTGGAATCGGAAACAAATCGGAAGGAAAACTTTTTTCAATGATGTTAATTTTACCTAATGGATGTACGTTTCAATATTGCATGATCATGAGTATAGAACTTATCATCAATAGTGCTATTAATTGTTTATTATAATGTTGGCGAAAGGTAAAAGTGATGAGAGGACCTTCATTCTAAAGTAGCTCAAGATTAGGGAGAATAGACTATGGCTTTGTAAAATATACACTAGATTAGGGTAAATTGACATTGGGTCTGAAACTGTGCATTATGATGTTCCGAATCAACCATTCTTCTATGCACCGTTGTCTGCGTATAATCGACTGCTATCCGTCCAACCCAAATAATTATCTACCCTAGTAAAATATACACTAGATTACTCATTCATCTCTACTATCTGATGGTTAAAGTCTTCGATCATCATGAGTGACCTTTGGGGTTAAATTATTCATATGTTAACTAATTGGGAAGTATTAACCACTTCTGAATATGAATTTTGATCAGTCTTATACTAATGTGAGATCAGTCTTATAATTTCTTTTGGTTAATTTATGGGATATGAATTTTGAGTCCACGAGTTAAAAGTTTTTATAGTATATACAAGAGAGTGTGTGTGTTTAAGCATGAAAACAAGAAAATGTCGTTGAGTGGGATTCTAATTTAATCGTAGGATCGTATATCCACAGATTAATTTCTTGATAAAAATAAAATCTATCTCGTGGTTATGTTTAATTGAAGTGAAAATTAAAATTAAAAAAAAAGTTAATATATTGATTTTAGAGTACTATATGCTCCAGAGACTCTCATGCATATAATGAGGGATTGTGATGTTACCAACACTTCTGGAATCATGCATTGACCCTGCAGTTTGGAGTAAGTTTTTTAGCACATGTCTTCATCAATGGTTGGACTGGAATCTCTCAACAAACAAGATGGGAGCAACCCCTTGGAATTGGCGGACTTTTTTTGGTGTAGCAGTATGCTCCATATGGAAAGATGGAAATTCTCTAGTTTTCTCATCTGTCTTTTACATGAATTCGAGTTTTTGGTTGGAAGTGTCCTCTCATGTCCATATTCTTCAGAAGGAAATCCAGAACCCAAGTCATCTGACAAATTCTCAGTCCTCCTTTCAGCACTTGCATTGGAAGAAACCTGATCCAGGTTGGCTCAAATGTAACACCGATGGATCCTTTTTTCATAATGGAAGAAGCTCCTCCTGTAGAGGGGTTACAAGAGATGATCATGGAAACTTTATCAAAGGCTTCATGTGAACCGAATCCTTGCAATGCCCTTAATGTGCGTTCTCAAACGTTATTTTAATTAAAATAACTAAAATAAAGAAATCAAAGTTTAATATAGATTGACACAAATTCATTTGGGCTCCATTAGGACCTATCTGTTGGCCCATTAGCAGATAATGAGTAAGTTCCAATACTGCATATTTCTCCCCAAATTAGTGTTATTCACAGATGAGGACCATGGTATTTACCCACCATGGCCCATAGAAGAAATAGCCGTCCAACCCATGTGAAAGTGTCTTTTGTCCATTTCGATTTGGAAGTACTAATAATGGATAGTGCCAAATCATAGCTTAACGTATTATCAATGTTATTAAAGGTTATCAATTGGTCCCTGAATTATATGAATCAAAGTCCAATTTAGTCAATAATTAGTAAAATGTTATGTCCTTAATAAGTACATAGGTGATCCTATTTCAACTCATATGATTGGTAATATGTACAGTGCATCCATAAGGTTTTCTCGAAGTACTAAAAATCCCAACAGAGGGGATTGTAGACCTAGTAAACTATATACAGATTCTTATAAGTAAAAACATATACATAACAACTGGTCACAGAAGGGACCCTACCAAAACTGCCCAGCCCGCCTCACCAAACTATACATCAAAATCAAAATTCTCTCAGGAGGCCTTGATAAGTCTCTAGCTTATCCTTTTTTACGGCTAGAAAGACTAAGGTTTTTATACTAATTGAGCGATTTAATCTCACTAATCATCCGAATTTGACTTCTTTAGTCCATAAGCAATATTTTTTTAGTCTCTTAGAGAGTTTTTTGGAATTTTTGGGTTATTTTGAGTCAACAAAACATTAAAATACTATTTTTATGTTTGAGGTTAAAAGTGAAGCTCGAAAAAACTAGAAAATGGAATGCATTTATTTCACATTATATGATTAGTGTCTTTATGTAGTTGGACCGTGTCTCAGCGATGTTTACTATTGAACATAGTTCAATAGTAACTCTTGCTCCCAATTTACAATCTTCTTTTATCCCTCAACCAAGTATACATTATCCTTTGCATATAGGAATATTCAGTTAATACATTTTGGAATGATTTGCAGAGTCAGTGAGTATGAACCCATGTTTAATTTCCTTATATGGTTATCCAGTAAATCAAGCTCCACCCTACTTAGTATACTTGGTTAGATCTATATTTTATACTCAGTTGGATTTATGACAAAACCCTATTCTTTGATCCGATATACATTACCCTCCTCCTTCCTAAGCAAAAGCATTGACAGTAAAAAGAAAAGTAAATAGAAGGGTGGAAAGAGAATCACAATAAAGAAATTGAAAAGAAAACCAATCGCATGTTTGCTTTGTTTCTAGTTTCCTGTTTTCATAAATAATTACAAAATCGTCATATTTTTTAATTCTGTTTCCTGTTTTCAGAAATTTGAACAGGAAACACTGAAAACAACTTTTCCCAGTTATAACTGTTTCTTGTACAAATTTCTGAAAACAAAAAACAAAATGAAAATAAGGTAACAATTTTATAATTAATTTTAAAAATAGAAAATGAAAACATGAATATTGAAACAAAGTCTTAAGTTTTCCCTCTTTTGGTTCACACTAGAGAATGAAGAGAAGATAATAAATCTAACATGGGACCCATACAACTTGCTTCTCTTCCCTGTTGCATAGAAATTAAACATTGTAGAGGAGTAAAGGGACCCTTTTACCCTTGTTTGAACGAAGGAAATAAATATAGCAATATATATCTAGAGAGTCATGATTTTGCAAAGAACACAAGGACGTCATGGTAAGCCTCGGTCATCAGTAGTAAGTATAATAAAATGTTAAAATACAAATAAATAAATTTTAAAATTATAACTCTTGATTTTTTAAATTAAAAAATATAATTTAGAATGAAAATATTATTATTATAGGTATTAGGAGAAAATATGTTTTTATAAGAAAAAATCCTTTTTTCTTTTTTCTATTTTCGCATCCAATCAAATAAGAAAACTCAACTTCTACCTCTTTCACTTCTCTCATATTTTTTTTAATCCAAAATCCAAATAACACGAAAATCTACTTATTTTCTATTTTTTTTTTCTCGTACTTTTTAAAAAAAAACCAAAAATAACATTAATTACATGATACAAGGGTACTCCTCTCATATTTCTTTTCACCCTACTTCTTGCTTCTCTAATTCTTTCCTCGTCCAAACCTAAAACAAAGCATTACGGTTTCATTTTTTCTTTTTTTGAAAAAAAATGGATACATGGCGGTCCAGATTGATCTGACAGTCCATATGTATTGAGAGGCATTATAACTTGCTAAAAAGTCAGAGAATCTGTTCTCATTATGATGATATCAATTATCTTTTTTCCCTGAGAGGAAAATGACCCTAAACTGATTCAATTACTTGGATATAATTGGCAGATAATTATTTATTGCTATGTAATAGTTGGGACTTGGGTGCACTGAGCTTGGATGTGACTCATGATCGGAAGGCATGTAACTTTGTGAAGCAAGGCACATGTCTTACAAAACAAACAATTAAATAAATATACCATACTCCAAAATTCTAATTTTTAATTTAATAAAATTAATTTAATGAAGATAATGAGGTGGCAAGAGAAGGCGTCCTAGGTGTCAACACATGACAGTAGAGGAGCTTTTTGGATATTTGGGTACAATGTACAAATTGGAGTATTTTCCATACTCATTATACATATATACAATTGTGATTATAAAAAAAATTAGTTAATTAATTAAGCCATTTTTAAATTAAAAAAAAGAAGATAAAAAAAAGCATAAAGGGAAGTCGGTTTTCGGCCAAGGAAATGCAAAACACTTGACGATACATTTTGTCCTACTTTAATTACTTCCGGCTATTATTGCAGGGATTTTTTTGATCTCTTTCATGGAGACATTTGCCCAAACTATTGGTGCATTTTTTCTAGACGCTTCACGCACTTTTTTAAACGTATGTTTTGATCTGTTTAGTATGTTTGGTAGCGTGTTTAAAATGTGGAGAATCACGTGCGTATGGAAGATGTAGACGCACACGCTAGCCAGTTTGGAAATAAGTTTTGTTGGACGTGACGCATAAGCTTAAAGTATTATCTTCCACGTTAGATGTTAAAAAATATCACCATCCCGCCACTTGGAACGTGATTCAGGTAAAATTTGTCGTGAAACCAAACAGGAGTGAACACAATGGACGCATATGCAAACACATTTAATGTTTGGCAGTATTGCGGTCATGTGTTGGTTGCTTTTTACGCAGTAAAGCATTGTGTCTGTATTCGTGTAAAAAAATAAAAATAAAAAAGCAAGCTCTCATATATATTTCATTTTAAAAACAAAACGTTTCTAGCTTGAGGTTTTAGTCTAGCGACGATAAGAAATTTAACAAGCAACAGAAGACAAAAATCAAGATCACTTTAAAATTTGCAATATATCAACTCAAAATTTTGAATATCAACTCATACCAAAAAACCGTTAGATCTCTATATGTCCGATACAAGTTATTCAAAGGAAAGAAAGAAACAGCAACAACATATCTACTCTCATTTGCAACTCAGTGGAAGCAACAACAATCAGCTACTCACCAGCATAACCAATCTCGACCTGAGCAGGCGGCGGAGGAGCTTTGTCCGAGAAGAAATATGCACAAACCCTGTCGACCATTCTATCTCTCAGCCATGTGAGAAATGGCCCAACTAAGATAACCCCCATCATTACCTCCGCATCGGTGGTAAAAAAGAACTTCGAGGAGAAGAATTCAGGGATAGTCATACTTATAGTGCTGGGACAGGCTGGTATTTGTATGGTAGGTCTAGGGAAAACCTGAGTACACTTTCTGCAAGACCTCGAACTGCTGAAGAGAATCAGTGGCGTGGATGTAAACGTAGGGGATGATGTGGGACCAGAATGAGATGGTGCATCCGATGGCAAAGGTGAGACCAGAAGGGATGAAGGGTAAGCAGAAAGTGGTGGAACCAGAGGAGGGGATGATGACGGGTGTTTCCGATGGAGGCAGAGGAGGGGATGGGTAAGCATAAAATGGTGGAACCATAGGAGGGGATGAAGGGGGTGTTTCCGACGGTGAAGGTGAAGCCATGGGAGGAAATGATGGAACTAGAGCAGGGGAATGCTTCTAGGACCCACATCAATTTCAATCAATGGGAGGAAGTGTGTTGAAAAGTGTGTTAGATAGTGTGTTGCTAATATTTCTTTATAAAAAATTAGGTGTATACTAATAATATTTTTTGTAGAATCGATTATTATGATAATCCATTATAATCAGAATCTGTTTTTGTTTGCATCTGTTTGCTGAATAGCGATTTTAAGATAATCTATTTCGTTTGTTCCCTGTCGTACACCATGTTATGGACTGATTTAACAATTTTTTTGCTTCATATAGGGACCAAACATGTAATGTATAAGGATCAAATGAATACTTTTTGTACTTATAGAGACCATTTTAATAATTTTTTATGTATACATCAACTAAGTCAGTTCCAATGAATTCGATGAATAAAAATTATAATGACATAGTTTAAAAAGTTAAAGAGTAATAATAACAATTCCATAAGTGTGCACCCATAATTGGAATGCATTTTCATGATAACGTTGTTAAACTTCGGGTCTTCATTTTAAAACGAAATTTGAAGATATTCCTTGGAGTCTGGTCAGTCCTCTAATACTCATGTCAGTTAGCTTATCCACTGCATAATGGATTTTGACAGGTAAGAAGGATGTTAACTTCGTCAGCCTGTCCACGATCACTCCAAACAAAACGAATCTCTCAAATGTCCTCGATAAATTCATAACGAAATCCAATGCAACACTAACTTCTTGACAAGGAATGTCTCAAGCGACAAGTTATCTCTCTTTCACTGTACTTGACTACTCTAGCATTCCGATATAAATCAGATACTCATCCTCATAACTCGTGAGATAGGTCACATGTCAAGGACATTTGGAAGGCTACTTAGGGTAAAGTTGATCAAGGATGACAAATCCTTTTGAACTATAATAAGGCATGGCCTTGGATATTACAGAAAGAAATTTTCAAGAAAAGAAGTTTCTTGATTTTCACTTTCTCAAAAGCTTAAAGAAGAATTTCATCAATTCGAAAGATACAAGAATATTCCGTATGGAAAATGATTCTTCAATTAGGTTCGTGGATGTAAAAATGCATGACCAATACACATTTAAAAACATGAATCTAATAAAGTTGCTCCTTCCATAAGAATTTTCTTGGATAGTTTTAACTCTAAGAGTATTCAACGTACTACAAGACGTTCGTCAAAGGATGATATCAAAGCGATTAGTCAGACAAAATTGGACCGAGTTATTTTATTATATTTGATCACTTGTAAAGCAAAGATATTCAAGTGGAGAAGTGGATTGCCCAATGTAAACAATCCACTAGCTTTTTGGTTTGGATATAATTATTCTGCTCCCTCTATATCCTTATACCACATTTCGGAGCCCAAATGTAGTATAAGGATATAGAGACAAGAGTGAAATGCATGTTAGACCCAAAAGACATACAAGAATTGGCATACCGTTATTGCTTAATACTACTAAATTATCCCAGTGCAATCAAGATTCACGTTGTTGGTTGAATACCCTGAGACTCATGAGGAAACCTTGAATATAACTGTGTTTATCAGAGCGCTTCTTTGTTAAAATAAATGAAGTTGAGATTTGAAATAGAAAAGAAAATATATTTTAGTATATTACCAATTTCGGAGAAAAAAATCAAATGGAAAGTATTCTGGGAACTAAGTGGATAATATTTTAAAACTTGAGAACAACCTTTCTTCCATTCAAATAATTTTAGTATAAGTGAAAATAATTTTAAGAATTATGTTTTATGAAGGAAGACCTTTGAAAATGATTGGTACTATTTTAGAAAAGAATTTGAAAGGATTTGACAACGTTCTAAAGTTAGTTTGGAAGAGAAGAGGAATTTTAAAGGGGAAAATGGATTTCTTTATGACTTAACGTTTCACAAATGCATTTCCAATTAAAAGATTTTGGTAAAATACTTTTGAAAATATTCCGGCAAGCTTGGACAAGTCGCCGAGGTTTCATTTTGTATTTGTATTTCGCTGAACGAAAAGGAATAAATATGTTGGAAGATGAATCTGGTATGCAAGACGTCGAATACTAGAGTTCTATAACTTACACATAGATCTTGGATCCGTGTCACATTGTTGTGGACTGTGCGTCCTATTCACGTTGTGATAAAACGTGGAAAAGTTGAAAGTTGTTTTCTATGACCACAAGTCTTGACTGGTGCATCGGTCTAAGGTGTTGTGATTGAGCACTCGAACTGCGTGTCCCGTGTTGATGTTGATAATTTCAAAACGTTAAAATTTATGAAAAGTCTTTAGCTTTTGAGCTTCGACAATGAAAGAGAACGAACACAAAGAAAACGTTGAGAACAATTATTTTACATGCATTTTAGGCAGACATGTCTCACGTTGATAGGAGTGGTGCCTTGATGATCAGGTATTCACAATACGATGTGTCACTGCATCCTGGGATGGGATAGTGTGTTATTAAATCAATGAGCATGGAATACTGCATCCTGGGATGGGACAGTATGCTATGGATGTTTAGTCACTTAACGTGATGCCAAAGTGGTGGCGATTTGAGTTTGATCAACTCTTAGAATGACGAAGGGATCTCATGAGATTAAGTTTAGAGCCTGAATATTGAAGTGTCATGCATATTTTCATCGAAACTGACCGTGCGGGCATGAGACCCTTTGACATTATACATGTTTAATTCTGATAAATTATTTGGAAGTATCTGCTATATGCTTATGTGATGTATGCATCATGAATATAGTTATTGTGTTCAATCCATATATTGGTATCTCACTCTTGCATGTTTTCTTGTTGTCCCTTCTCCCTATGGAATTGTTGTATATATGTAGTCGGGTTTAGATGGATCCCGACGCGCCTCTGGCACCGACGGGAACGAGGACACTAACTTTTGATAATGCGGGAGATCCGGGGGCGTGGAACAGACTCCTCGGATCCCATGCTGCCATCTATCGCGGGCCAGTTAGTGAACTGAAAGGAAATGGGGAAGAGGGACCACAATAGCGAGTGCAGACAGTAGGAATGGTCCGGGTGTCACTACCACCCCCTTGGTACTATCTACAAGTGTTGGTGCAGAGGGGATAGCTTCACGAGCACCCACCCATAGGAGTGCCACTTCCGGGAGTTGAGCCAGCTTCACCTATTGAAGAGGATCTAGAGGAAGATCCTGAGGAGTACCCTGAAGGCGAGCCGAAAGATCACGTCCTTTACGATGATGAGATTGACGATGTGCCGGAGTATGTGACTGACGACGATCCTAATTGTGATGATTCTGACTCCCACGATGAGGGCGGAGAAGTGGTGGATGCATCGCCGGGGAACTTGACACGCTGTCGCGCACGTGTCAAAAAGCGAGTGGTTTACAAAAACTGCAGTTGGGGTCCGACAACTAGAGTATCGTCTCTCAAGGACTCTCGGATTGTTATTTAACACAAATCAGTTTGGGGGGGGGGGGAGTTGAAGTTGAGATTCAATTAAGAAAACAGAGCAGAAAATAGAGCGATTGAGTGTTTATCAATAATTAAGACGATTAATCTATTGTTTTCGGTTTCCCACTATCATTGATTCATATAATTCCCATGCCCTAAGCAGATTCTAATCCCCTTTCGATTGTAGAAGCAATTAACAAGCGAAATTGACGCTACGAGATATATGTTCCTAATTCCGAATTAAGCAAACGGATGAAGCTCTCGTGAATTAAGCAAACACGATTGAACACACGCGAATTAAGCAAACGCGATTAAGTATAGGAACATACAATCATCGAAATAAATCAATACTTAGTCTACACAATTCTGAATTAAGCAAACAGAAAATATAGCATAATATTGAAAAGGGAGAAGCAAAGTAATCCGTGAATAACAGAATCTCAAGTGTCGGTGGAACCCGATTACAATAGATTAACCCAAGGGAATTAGTTCTCCATCAAGGGTATAACAAAAACTAGAAAATTTATGTAAAACTGTGAAAACTGGATCCATTTCTGTGTCTGCTGCGTTTCTATTTATAAAGAGGTCGCACATCACGGCCGTGATGACCGTCACGGCCAGGCCGTGACCGCTTCTGTCAAGGGCGCGCATTCAAATTCTGGTCCGTCACGGCCGTGATGCCTATCACGGCCAGGCCGTGATCGCTTCTGACTTTGGGTGCTGATCTGTCACAGTCGTGACCTCCATCACGGCTGGGCCATGATCAACTCTGACTTTCTGGGTCTTCTCATCACGCCCGTGATGTGTGTCACGCCTGGGCCGTGATGCTTTCTGACTTCCATGATCTCCTTATCACGCCCGTGATGTGTGTCACGGCTGGGCCGTGATCCTTTCTGTCTTTCATGGGTAGCTCATCACGGTCGTGACCAGTGTCAGGCCTGGGCGTGATGGCCTCTGCTTCAGGTGTTCTTCCCTTCTTGCTTTTCTAATCAACCTGAAAACATGAAATAGCAGTAAGTGCTTTATTTGACTCAAAATCAACTAAAATACCCTAAAACTACTTAAGAGACTCAAAATGTTGCTTGAGGACAATTACATCCAAATTTGGGCGAAATCGAGATTAAACTCGAATAAAACCTATGGTCTTACTAGTTAAAAACTAGTCGAGCCAGAGGCTGATCAAAATACCCCAAACTTAGACTTTGCTTGTCCCCAAGCAAACTAAAACTCAAAAAGGACTCAAACTTGGCAAGCTTAAAGGATTTAATCAATTTCACACAAATTTCATGCAATTACAGCAAACCATTTTTATTAAATGTCCCCCCCCCCCCCCCCCTTCCCTTTGCAACAATGTAACCCCCACATTCATTTACTTTAAAACATTGAGAATTCCATCATTCATGCAATCATTAATCTAAGTTGAGGATCCAAGTTACACACAAAAGGGAGATCACCAATTTCAAACAATTGCCTTCCTCACAAGGGCATTTAATATTTCACTCATTCGCTCAGTTTGTCTAGGCTATCAACTTTTCACTCAAGTTCACATTTTAAGAGCACTTCCCATGAATTTGATTTTCATCTCAAACAAGGTTCCCACGAGAACATGCATGCAACATCAAAAGGTCTTTTTAAAGGTTGTAATGGGGCCTGGCTAATGGTAGGATATTCAAAGGTACTAGGCTTAAGTCCCTAGGAACTAAGAGAGCATGAACATTTTGATACATTGCATTTCCACTCAAGTTCCTTTTTCCATTTTTCTTTTTGCCTTGGGTGACTACAGCCTTTTTCTTCTAATACCCCTTTTTGACATTTTGTTCTTCTTCTTTTTTTATTTTTGCCCTTTGGCTCCAACCTTTATTTTTTTTTCTTTTTCTCAATCCAAAACAGCACATCATATCCTCGTAGCCACCCCAAACTTAGTTTCTTGCAAACCTTTGTCTTGCTAAGCACCCATGCTCTCCTAATCCTAAGATTGGGTTAACATGGTCTTTCCAGATTTTAGGCTCATAACATGAGGTCAACAAGAAACAATAGGCTTATTAGGCTCAATGTGGCTAACTAGGGAACATGCATTAGGGACTGGTTCAATTTAGGCCAAGTAGCTAATTCAAAGAAAATTGCCTAAATCATTTGATGCAAACACATAGACATGCGAACCATGAAGAGATTCAAGCAAATCCGGGAAAGTGCAACTTAAAAGTGATTCACACAATTAAAAAACAATGATGGAGGCTCAAATTCCTCACCTGGACATTTTTGCAAATTGTTCGACCGAGATTCAATCCCTAGTGTGTGCATCCCTTCACCCCAAACTTATCATAAATCATGTAATCATAACAAAATATCTCAAAGTTCAATTTTAAATTTTTCACATGGGGATCAATTTTCAATTTCCAAAGCCTAGGGGGAAATCATCAAAGTCAACACATATCATGCAATTCATCTATGCAAAATTTAATTAACATCCACTAAGCTTGCCGACACAACACTCACACACAAACTCTTGATCTTCTCAAATTATTCAAGAGCTAAAAGAAAACAAAACAAAGACAAAACAATTGGTTCCCTCCCCCACACTTAAGACATACATTGTCCTCAATGAAAGAACATAAACATAGAAAAGAGTGAGGGAAAGGAGAAGGTTCTCCCTGATCAAGTTGCAGTGTAGGTGGGCTCTCCCAATGAGAGTTCCTCAACAATAGCATCTTCAGTCACCGAGTTCTCATGGAAAAGCTTCAAGCGCTGCCCGTTAACCTTGAAAACCTTGTTGCTACCTGCACTTTTTATTTCAACTGCACCATGAGGGAAAACATTAGTGACAACAAAGGGGCCAACCCACTTGGATCGAAGTTTCCCAGCCATCACTTTCAGGCGGGAGTTAAACAATAAAACCTGTTGGCCCACAGAGAATTCCTTCCTAGAAATCATCCTGTCATGGAAGTGCTTAGTTTTCTCTTTATAAATTCGAGAGCTTTCATAGGCTTCCAGCCTAAGCTCTTCAAGATGTTGCAATTGGAGTTTCCTTTCAATGCCTGCTTTTTGCATTTCCAAGTTATAGCTTTTGACCGCCCAATAAGCACGGTGCTCAACTTCCACAGGCAGATGACACGCCTTACCGAACACACGTCTATAGGGGGACATCCCTATTGGTGTCTTAAAAGCTGTTCTTTGAGCCCAAAGTGCGTCTTCTAGACGGCGGCTCCAGTACCTCCTACTTGGCTGCACCACTTTCTCTAAGATCTGTTTGATCTCCCTGTTTGAGATCTCAGTCTGCCCATTAGTTTGGGGATGGTATGCAGTGGAGACCCTGTGCACAACTCCATACTTCCGGAGTAAAGATTCCATGGTGCGGTTGCAGAAATGAGTGCCTTGGTAACTTATGATAGCACGAGGTATGTCGAACCTGCAAAAAATATTGGACCTGACAAAATTTGCAACAACTCTAGAATCATTAGTCCTAGTGGGGATAGCTTCCACCCACTTTGAAACATAGTCAACAGCCAGTAAAATATAGAGAAAATCAAAAGATGCAGGGAAAGGACCCATAAAGTCAATTCCCCACACATCAAACACCTCACAGAAAAGCATAGGTTGCTGAGGCATTTCACTCTTACGAGTGATGGCTGTACCTGCTGTCTGACACTCTTTACAAGTCCGGTAAACCTCATAAGCATCTCTAAAAATGGTGGGCCAATAAAAACCTGAGTCTAGGACTTTCCTTAATTGCAGTCCTTTATGGCCCAAAGTGTCCCCCTACTTGAGAGGCATGAGAAAAATGCAAAATAGACTCAATCTCATAGTTGGGGACACATCTCCTAATTACCTGATCACTGCCAAATTTCCAAAGAAATGGATCATCCCAAACATAGTACTTGGCGTCACTCTTGAGTTTGTGGACTTGTGACCTAGTTGCACCCGTCGAAAAAATACCAGCAACAAGATAGTTAACTATATCAGCAAACCAAGGAGTTACCCCATGCAACTGTAAAAGCTGCTCATCAGGAAAGTCATCCTGGATGGGAGAAGGGTTTTCATCCCTTTCTATTCTGCTCAAGTGATCAGCCACCAAGTTCTCAGCTCCATTCTTGTCCTTAATCTCCACATTAAATTCTTGGAGCAATAATATCCACCGAATCAATCTCGGTTTAAGCACGGTTTCTTCAACAAGTACTTCAAAGCTGCATGGTCAGTGAAAACAACAACCTTGGAACCTAGCATATATGACCTAAATTTATCAAGAGCAAAAACAATAGCTAGAAGTTTCTTTTCAGTAGTGGTGTAATTAGCCTATGCAGCATCCAAAGTTCTAGAAGCATAATAGATCACATGGGCAACCTTGCCCACCCTTTGTGCAAGGACCGCCCCCACAGCATAGTAAGAAGCGTCACACATGAGCTCAAAAGGGAGGGTCCAGTCAGGGGGCTGGATGATGGGGGTGGAGATCAGTGCCTTCTTCAGGAAATCAAATGCCTTTCTGCAGTTGTCATCAAAGTTGAAAATGGCATCATTTTTCAACAAGTTCAACAGAGGGAGAGCTATCTTGCTGAAATCCTTAATGAAGCGCCTGTAAAAACCTGCATGACCAAGAAAAGAGCGAATCTCGCGAACGCAAGATGGGTAAGGCAAAGTAGAAATCACCTCAATCTTAGAAGGATCTACTGAAATACCCCTTTTAGAAATAATATGCCCCAAAACAATCCCGTGTTCAACCATAAAATGACATTTTTCATAGTTCAAAACAGGGTCAGTTTCAATGCATCTCTCTAAAACCAAATTCAAACTATGCAAGCATGCATCAAATGAGGAACCATAAACAGTGAAGTCATCCATGAACACTTCCATGCAATTTTCAATATATTCAGTAAAAATGCTAATCATGCATCTCTGGAATGTGCCCGGAGCATTGCAAAGACCAAATGGCATCCTCATGTAAGCAAAAGTGCCGAAAGGGCACGTGAAAGTAGTCTTTTCCTGATCCTCTGGTGCAATGTGGATCTGGAAGTAACCTGAAAAACCATCAAGAAAACAGTAGTGTGATTTACCTGCTAGTCGTTCAAGCATCTGATCGATGAACGGCAAAGGAAAGTGATCCTTTCTAGTAGCCTGGTTCAACCTCCTGTAATCAATGCAAACTCTCCAGCTATTCTGGACTCTAGTGGGGACAAGTTCATCATTTTCATTTTTCACCACAGTGATTCCATATTTCTTAGGCACAACTTGCACTGGGCTCACCCAATTACTGTCAGATATAGGGTATATGATACCCGCATGCAAGAGTTTTATTACCTCCTTCTTCACAACCTCAAGGATCAAGGGATTGAGCCGCCTTTGGGGCTGTCTAACTGTTTTAGCCCTATCCTCCAGCAGAATCCTATGCATACACCTGGAGGGGCTAATACCTGGTATGTCGGCCAAGGTCCACCCAATCGCCTTCTTGTGCTTCTTCAAAACCTCCAAGAGCTTAGTTTCCTGGTCAACATCAAGGTTAGAGGAAATTATAACCGGAAGTTTTTCATTCCTCTCCAAGTAAGCATATTTCATATTGTCAGGAAGTGGCTTAAGCTCCAATGAGGGTGGTTGCTCAATAGATGGTATGTTTGGGCCAGCCGTACTATCAAGAACTTCAGTTGAACAAATAGCTTCATCCACACTGTCACCCTCCAAAGCAGCATCAATCCCAGAACAAACAGCACAAGGGTCAGTGTGAGTGCAATCAGCACATGAGTAGACATCATCAAAACCATAAATGGATGGGAAATCAGCAGCTACAACCAAATCATCATAAGTTTCATCAACAATTTCAGAGAGCAGCTCTATTTGAAAAACAGAGTGCTCTTCCAAGGGATGCTTCATAGCATCGAAAATGTTAAATTTTACCACAATGTCACCAAACTCCATGGACATGGTTCCATCGTGAACATCAATCTTTGTCTTCGCCGTTTTCATAAACGGCCTGCCCAGAATGATTGGTGATCTGCTAGAATCTGTTTCCCCTGCCATGTCCAGAATGTAAAAATCGGCAGGGAAAATCAGGTCATCAACTTGAACAAGAACATCTTCTACTACTCCAATGGGGCGAGCATTGGTCCTGTTTGCCAACTAAATAGTGAGGTCTGTATGCTCCAAAAGAACCAAGATCAAGACTGTTGAAAATAAAAGTAGGCATGACATTAATAGAGGCTCCCAAATCCAACATGCAATTGTCGAATTTACTATCCCCAATGGTACATGGAATAGCAAAAGTGCCCGGATCCTTGCACTACGTGGCGAGTGCTGAGTGAGGCTGAAAGCGATAACCCTTTCAGGTGCAGGCTTAGGTTGAATGAGGGCTGAAACATTTCGCCCCAAATTGACTCTCTCATTACCCTTCAACCTCCTCTTGTGTGTGCACAAATCCTTCAGAAACTTTGCATATTTTGGAACCTGCTTAATCACATCAAGGAGCGGAATGTTTACCGCCACTTTTCTGAACACATCTAGAATCTCCCTCTCCTTGTCTTCCCCATCAATCTTCTTATTTTTCAGCACTCTTTGCGGGAAGGGGATCGGTGGCACATACTCTTTCTCAGCTTCAACAACAGAAGGTTCAGGTGTTACCTCAACAGTTTCTTTATCCTTTTCAGCGGCTACCTCTACAACTTTCCCGGATCTCAAAGAAATCACGCTCACATTAGGATTTGGAGCATTAGGATTCACCACTGTTTGTGCAGGTAGTTGGTTCGATCCTTGAGCTTGCTGCATGGCATTCATCGAAGTGGCAAGCTGTCCAATCTGTGTCTGCAAGGCATGAATACTAGCATCCGTTCGCTGCTGAAACTGGAGATTTTGTGCATTCATTTGCTTGACCAGGTCCTATAGTGAAGGTCCAGAAGGTGCAGAGGTGGTCACTTGGGGAGAATTCTGTAGTGGTGCCAGCGGTAACATTGGTTGTTGCTGTTGTGCAGATGAGTTCCATACTGAAGGTTTGGATGATTCCTCCAGTTGGGATGGTACTTATTTGTGGAAAGGTCAGGAATGCTGTACCGTTTCTGATTGTTGCCTTGATTGTAAAGATTGGCTGCATAAGCTTGAGGCAAATCAGTGACTGACTCATCTTTCAGAATGGGGCATGCATCGGTCAGGTGCTCAGGGGAGGTTCAAATGCCACACAACCTTGCTGGTTGAACCTTATCCATTGCCAACTGCTTCACCAAATAAGTGAGCTCATCATGTCTGGTCTCAAGGGTCTTGTTGGAAGAAGAAACATGGACCTCATTCACTCCCCTTGTCTCGACAAAATTGCTTCTAGTTGTGAACTGCTGGGAGTTGAGTGACATGTTCTCAATCAATTGCTTGGCAGCGGCTGGGGTCTTATCAACAAGTGCTCCCCCACTAGCAGCATCTAAAATATTTCTGTCCATTGGCAGCAATCCCTCATAGAAGTACTGAATGAGCAACTGTTTGGAAATCTGGTGCTGAGGACAACTGGATACCAACTTCTTGAATCTCTCCCAGTATTCAGCCAATGAATCATTGCCCTGTCTAGTACCACATATCTCCTTCCTGATTGATGCAGCTCGGGAGGCAGGGAAGTATCTCTCTAGGAAGACCTTTTTCAAGTCATTCCAGGTTGTAACAGAATTTGGCTCAAGGTAGTATAACCAATCCTTCGCAGTACCTTGAAGCGAGAATGGGAAGGCTCTCAGCTTGATGTGGTCTTCAGTTATTCCTTCCGGTCTCAAAGGTGTAGAGTAGACAACCTGGAATTCCTTCAGATGCTTGTGTGGATCCTCACCTGCAAGACCACTAAACCTTGGCAACAAGTGTATCAAACTAGATTTTAACTCAAAAGGAGCAACAACATCAACATATTAAATACACAAACCAGTATAATTAACATCAGGGGCAGCAAGCTGTCTTAATGTTCTTTGGTCAGTCATGTTATCAAAAACATGATCAGAATCAGAATTACCACTAGTGCTAGCCCGAATTACTCTACGACGTGTGTGCAAAGTTCTTTCAATTTCAGGACCAAAATCACACAATTCAGAACAAGTAGACCTAGTAGCCTGACTAATTCAGCAGAAAAACAGAAAAACGAAAAATGCGAAAATAACAAACAAGAGTCCCCGGCAACGGCGCCAATTTTTGACACGCTGTCACGCACGTGTCAAAAAATGAGTGGTTTACAAAAACTGAAGTTAGGGCACGACAACTCGAGTATCGTCTCTCAAGGACTCTCGGATTGTTATTTAACACAGAAATCAGTTTGGGGAGGGGGTGAAGTTGAGATTCAATTAAGAAAACAGAGCAGAAAACAGAGCGATTGAGTGTTTATCAATAATTAAGACGATTAATCTACTGTTTTCGGTTTCCCACTATCATTGATTCATATAATTCCCATGCCCTAAGCAGATTCTAATCCCCTTTCGATTGTAGCAGCAATTAACAAGCGAAATTGACGCTACGAGATATATGTTCCTAATTCTGAATTAAGCAAACAGATGAAGCTCTCGTGAATTAAGCAAACACGATTGAACACACGCGAATTAAGCAAACGCGATTAATTATAGGAACATACAATCATCGAAAAAAATCAATACTTAGTCTACACAATTCTGAATTAAGCAAACAGAAAATATAGCATAGTATTGAAAAGGGAGAAGCAAATTAATCCGGGAATAACAAAATCTCAAGTGTCGGCGGAACCCGATTACAGCAGATTAACCCAAGGGAATTAGTTCTCCATCAAGGGTATAACAAAAACTAGAAAATTTATGTAAAACTGTGAAAACTGGATGCATTTCTGTGTCTGCTGCGTTTCTATTTATAAAGAGGCCGCGCGTCACGGCCGTGATGGCCATCACGGCCAGGCCGTGACCGCTTCTGTCAAGGGCGCGCATTCAAATTCTGGTCCGTCACGGCCGTGATGCCTATCACGGCCAGGCCGTGATCGCTTCTGACTTTGGATGCTTGATCATCACGTAGTGACCTCCATCACGGCTGGGCCGTGATCAACTCCGACTTTCTGGGTCTTCTCATCACGCCCGTGATGTGTGTCACGCCTGGGCCGTGATGCTTTCTGACTTTCATGATCTCCTTATCATGCCCGTGATGTATGTCACGGCTGGGCCGTCACTACTAGAAAACTTGAATTTTCAGACGGAATTTTCGGACGGAAATGTTTCCGTCTGAAATTTTCCGAAAATTTCGGACGGATTTCAGACGGATTGTGTTATTTTTTATATTTTCCTTGATCCGTCTGAAATCCGTCCGAAAATTTCGGACGGATTTCAGACGGATTGTGTTATTTTTTATATTTTCATTGTTCCTTCTGAAATCCGTCCGAAAATTTCGGACGGATTTGAGCAGATTGTGTTATTTTTATATTTTCCTTGATTACGTCCGAAATCCGTCCGAAATTTTGGACGGATTTGAACGGTTGTGTTATTTTTATATTTTCCTTGTTAATCTGAAATCCGTCCAAATTTTGGACGGTTTGAAACAGTTGTGTTATTTTTATATTTTCCTTGATCCGCCTGAAATCCGTCCGAAAATTTTGGATGAAATCCGTTCGAAAATTTGGACGGATTTCAAACAGTTAATGTTATTTTTATATTTTCCTTGTTAAAATCTGAAATCCGTCCGAAAATTTGGACGGATTTCAAACAGTTGTGTTGTTTTGTTTATATTTCTTACATCAAAATCAAATCCGTCCAAATTTTCGGACGATTTCACTAATTTGTTATTTTTTATATTTTCCTTGAAAAAAGTTAAAATAATTTATCTTATAAATATGATTAAAATATTTGATCTTAATAAATTTAAAAGTAAACAAGATTTATGAATAAAAATTAGAAAACATATTTAGACTAATAAAATGAAATCAATCCCTATTAAAGCAATCCGTACCGGTTTAGTTTGAGTAGTTAAATTACTCTCTCCTTCCCCCCATCAGACCCGTAAACTCCCCTTTTCTCTTTCTTTCTTTCTTTCTTTCTTTTTTTCTCTTTCTTCATCTTTCTCCTTTCAGACCCGTAAACCCCCCTTTGATTTCAGATTTTAATCTTAAAGAATAAACCTTGTTTTATGAAATTGGGACTGTGAATTAGAGTTACCCTAAACCAATTTCATTATTCTTTAGTTGAAATGAGTTTTCCCCAAATTGTATTTAGGAGCCCTAAACCCCAATTTGATTTTATTTGAAGTTGGTTATGTTTTTTGTGAAATTAATTATGATTTAGTGCAATTAGGACTCTTAATTGATGATTCCCAAGTTCTCTTTCATGATCCTTTAATCAAAACAAAGTTTCCTCAAAGGGTATTGTGAAGCGTAAGCTCCAAACATGATTTTCTTTGAAAATAACCTTGTTTGGTAATAAGATTAAGTGTTTAGATCAAATTAGAATGTGTGTTTGGTCATGCGTAATTGATTTCTTGATTTCTGATTGTTGCGCGTTGTTTGATTCCCTCTCTGAGACGTTTGACACGGCTATGCTTGCTTGATGGAGTAGATAATTACACTCTTGGAGCTAACGTGAGCATTAAGACGAGGATCCTTTACTTGTTTGTTTATTTTCAATTACATGTAATGAGTGTTGCAATTACTCATGGACTGATGCAAGATCTAGGAAAACATATGTCCTGTTTGATGGGTGGATGGGTGAAGTTTCCAAGTTTCTTCTTTCATTTTGTTTGCTAATTGCTATTCTATGCAGAGAGAGAAAGTGAGAATGAGTTAGAGAGAGAGATAGGAATAAGAAAAACAAAGGAGGGTTATTAAAATAAAATAAAACAAAAGGAAAGGGATATAAATGAAATGAAAATGGGATGATGTTGTTTCTCTGCTAATTGTAACACCCTAGTTTTTACACATATGATTAATTATTTTATTTGGATGTTTATGTTAATTTTGTTATGTGGTTTAGTTTGAGTAATTAAATTACTCTCTTCAAATTATTTTATTGGGTGCGTTAGCATTGACTTATTTCAGTGAATGCACGCTTACTAGACAATAAGTTACATTATTGTCACTATTATTACCAGTACAGAAAAATATTTTAAATAATAAGATTAAGAGAAAAGCATTTTCATATTTTCATTCTATTTAATTTTAGAGTTGAAAATAAACCGGTTTGACATTTATCAGAGATTAAATTTTGGACTCGGTATTTTCTTAGTTGATCAGTTCAACTATTAATCTTTACTCTAATTTGAATTTCGAAATCATATATTTATCAATCTTTATTTTTAGATTCCAAAAAAAAGTAAAAACATGATTATTTTAGGCTTAATATTTATCACTCATTTTGTACCTATTACTAAATAATTAACTTAAAAACCTAACTTTCTCATTTTTCTCTCTCTCTCGACGCCTCTCCCTCACTTTCTCTTTTCTTTCTCTGCTTCTCCTTCTTTCTCCCTTCTTCTTCTTCCCCACTTCTTCTCCCCCCAAACTCAGCTCCTCCCTCTTCCTTCCTGTCTGGTTCGCGTCGCCACTAGGGAGGCCAACGTCCGTCTGGTTGCGCCTGGTAGCGGAGAAGACGACGCGCGTTCTGCTTCGTTTCGCTTCTCCTGTTCACGTCGCGCCTCCGCCACGGGTTAGCCTTCCATTGCTGTCCAAGGCCGTTCGAGAGCCGTCCGACCACCGCGCCTGGTAGGGAGGCTCACGTAGGGTCGTTTGATTTCTTCTTGAACTGTTGTAGCAGCGTGAAAATGGAGCTATGCCGCTGTCTCGCGTCGTCCGCCGTCATCATCACCTTGGGTCGTCGTCACAGCACCTCTTCCCTTCTCTCGGGGTAAGTGAAATCTCATCTATTTTGCTCAGATTCAGAAAAACCCCAAATTGATTTTAAAACCCTAAACCCTAGCTTTTGAATTCATAGTTTAATTTTGAAATTGAACCTTGTTTTGTGCAATTGGGACTATTAATTAGTTATTCCCTAAATCAATTTCATCATTATGTTGAATGTTCATTTGCGCAGATTGAACAAGGTACCAATAACTACTTTGATTTCTCATGAAACCATCTTTGAAGCTTCTATGTTATGAAATTATAAAATTCAGTGCTAATTATTTGTGTTGCAGTCATATAGCTGAGATGCAGTTATTAGTTATTATTGTAATTTAGCTTGTGATAGTTTCAGTTGTGGCTACCCTTCTGTGAAAAGAATGCAAATTTGTGAAAGTGTGTTTTTTGTTGTGGGGACTTTACATGAATGATATAAAAAAGTTTCCTTCTTCATGTTGTTGGTGTGGCCACTTGTACAAATTGCTTGCTTTCTTTGTTAGGAACATGGTTTTATTATACTATCTCTTGGTTTAGTCACTGAACCTTGTTTTGACAACACAACTGTATTAAGTGTCAGCGTTTGATGGCTTGGTGTTTTTATGAGGGGATTCAAGGAACTTGTAACTGTTTGCAGTATCGTTTGTCATGTTCTGCAACTCTAGTCATGTAGCTTGCTAGTGGCACCTTGCATTCCTAATGATTTTAGGTACTGACTTGCAGAATTGTATCTGTTTTATTGTTGACATCATGTCTAAATTGGTATTCTATGTATGTCATTTATGTGAATATGCTAGATGCACATGCTTGTCTCTATATTTGTCTCAGCAGCTGTTGAATTACGTCCTGACTGTGGTGTAAATCACTTGGCAAGTTTCTCTAGCTTCTTGAAGTTGGATAGGATCATGTTAAAGCTCATTTTTTTCAGATTTATTCTAATTTAATGTTGTCATTTTAGTTGGTTGAGAAACTGTTGAGAAGGCTACTTATCCAGAATCTTCTCAAGGCCATGTTCCATCTGTTCATGATGAAAAGGCTCCTCCCAACATAGGTGCTTCCTCACAACTTAGACCGATGGATGATGTATCTACATATTCATATGAGCAGAATGCAAGTGGTGCCTCTAGAAAGGCCGGTGGCAATCGGTCCAACGGCATCGGGGTGTCTAATCCAGAAACTAGACCTTGGGTAAATTTTTGAAGACGATAATTGCAAATGAATTTGGGGCTTTTGTTCTTTCTATTGCCTGAATATTTGGGATTCTTTCTTATAGGAACTGGAAGACAAGAAATGGATTTTAGAGATTCGAGTTACGAAAATAGGAGTGCCTTTCCTATGGGTAAGCGAGAATAGGAACATGGAATTCAAAGATGTTGTCTCTTGCGAGAGGCAGCTCTGCAGAATCTGCAGAACTTGCAAGCATGGCTGCAAGAGTAGCTGCTGAACTTTCAAACCGAGAGAACATGACAAGGCAGTACTCAAGTGGGTCACATAGTTCTTCGGCAACTTTATTTATTTTTTTGTTTGGTTCATTACATGACCTTCACGAGTTCCCGATTGCTTGATCTTCGATAGTTTTTAAGTCATGACTTTTGGATTGCATGCAGCAATTGGTATTTGATTTTTAGAAGTTGTATGGTACCAAGGCTGTATTTTGTAACAATAGTCAAATTCATGATTTTGTGATTGAATGTGAAACTTCAAATGTTAGTGATCGGTGCCATATAATTCGCATAGATAGTGAAAGCGTAATGTAAGTGAAGTGATCCGTCACGGCCGTGATGGGCATCACGGCCTGGCGTGAAGCTTACGCGCCTTGAATGTTGCTTCACTAAATGGTACATCACGGCCATGATGGGTATCACGGCCTGGACGTGACAGATTCTGCCTAGAAGAGTGCAGGCGATTGACATGTCACGGTGCGTGATGGGCATCACGACCTAGCCGTGACGACTTACGCTTTGAACGCTTCACTAAATGGTGCATCACGGTAGTGATGGGTATCCACGGCCTGGCCGTGACGGTTCGCCTAGAAGAGTGCATCTCGGTTGACATGTCACGACCGTGATGGGCATCACGGCCTGGCCGTGACAGATTCTGACTTTTCATTCTTCCATGGGAAATTCGTCCCAAATCCATTGGAAAACAAAAATAAATCTGTCCGAAATCCGTCCGAACAATAACCAACAAAATCAAAACATCCGTCCCAAATCCGTTGGAAAACAAAAATAAATCTGTCCGAAATCCGTCCGAACAATAACCAAAATCCGGATTTCCACGTTGTCCATATTCCATCCGCAATCCGTCCGTAAATATTTTCGGACAGAATTTGGGACGGATTTTATAATTTCCCACGAGGCTTTTTCAGACGGGGGCCATTCCGTCCGAAATCCGTCCGAAATGAATTATCCGTCCGAAATCCGTCCGAAATTTGTCCAATTTTCGTCCGAAATCCGTCTGAAATTCTGTCCGAAAAAGATGGATTTCTAGTAGTGCGTGATCATTTCTGTCTTCCATGGGTAGTTCATCACGACCGTGACCAGTGTCACGGCCTGGGCGTGATGGCCTCTGCTTCAGGTGTTCTTCCCTTCTTGCTTTTCAAATCAACCTGAAAACATGAAATAGTAGTAAGTGCTTTATTTGACTCAAAATCAACTAAAATACCCTAAAACTACTTAGGAGACTCAAAATGTTGCTTGAGGACAATTACATCCAAATTTGGGCGAAATCGAGATTAAACTCGAATAAAACCTATGGTCTTACTAGTTAAAAACTAGTCGAGTCAGAGGCTGATCAGAACTCCTCAGGGAGCGGGAGTGTTTAGACTGTCCCTTTTTACGGCTATTAGTTGTAGACCAGCTTAGGGGTGTCCTTTTTGGGAATAATGTATCCTAGTCCGACTGTATTTGGCTTCATAGAGCTGCAATATTTTGATATGTGGTTCCGGACCTTCCCCCGTTTTGCTTTATCATGCTTACAGCTTTTCCCTTTTATGTTTAGTGTTATCAATGGCCGGTACTATAAGGCCATGACCTTTTTATATATATATATATCAAGTGGCAACTGCCACTGCTTAGATATTTATGTTGTTCATGTATCATGTTCTGAATGTTCATCTACTCTTTATATATATATATATATATATATATATATATAATCACCATTTTGAGAATATTTAATTATTACGAGAATGTTATTTTTGGAAAGTAACCAGCATTTAATCAGTTTTATTTTTCTGCAACAGGTAACCATGTGACTCCCAAGTTGGGGTGTTACATTAGTGGTATCAGAGCTGGTCGAGTCTTTCGGGAATCTTTGGGTTTAGGTCTATTATGTTTATGTTGTGTGTTCTCTGACTAAGACTTGATGGAATTACTTATTAGAAGTAATGTGTGATAATCGGTAGGTCATATTTTCTTTTCTGATTACCATCTCACTGATTGTGCGTTACAGGTCAGTATGGAACCAGGAGGTGCATGCGGACGTGGTGGTCATGGAAGAGGCAATGGCGGGATGGACTTTGCCGCCCAGGAAATGGCTAATGTGGCTGCAGCAATTACTTTTCAGACTGCTACGATGGCTGCCCAGAACCAACAAGAGCAGCTGAGGGATGAGCAAGCTATTGAGGGAAAGCATCTGAATGCTTTAAGATGTCAGAATCCGTCTCAGTTTGATGGAGACGTGGATCCTACGAAAGCTGGTATGTGGATCAAGGAGTTGGAAAAGATATTCGACCTCGTTCATACACCGGAAGGAGTCACTACAAGAAAAAATGAATTTAGCGAGGGCCAAAGGTCGTCGCAAACAGCTTAAATCTGTCGCAAAACACATGTTTTTGACGGATTTGCGACGGCCACAAATCCATCACATGTTGGGTCGTCGCAAACAGTTTCTGACGGTTTTTTTAAATGACCGTCGCTAATTAGCGACGGCTTAGCCATCACAAATTATGAGAAATTAGCGACGGCCTAACCGTCGTAAATCAACATAAATTAGCGACGGAATAGCCGTCGCAAATTGCAACACATTTTTATAAAACTAAATAATTTAATTAACTAATTTTTTATTAATTAATTATTTAAAATATGAATTATTTTTAATTAATTATTTAATATAAAATTCAAAGTTAATATAAACATTAGTTATTTTTTATATTAATTATAATTTAGACTATATTATGATAAATGAATAATAATTTTAAGCAATAAATGAAATTCATAAATAAAAGTAAATTGTTTTGACAGAGTGCATACATCATACAAAATAAAATCTAATATTAAAGAAACTAATAACCCAAACTAATAACCCTCTCTATAGCCCCGCATTAACAAATCTGTAAAGGATTGATCATCCTCGTCACTGGTCTGCTGATGACCTCAGGCTGGGACGGTGGTGGCTGTGGCTGAGGGGTGCTGGTTCCTAAACGCAGTATGAGCTCTCTTTGTGCAGCTACCATCATCTCTATCTGCTCCATCATCTGTGTCTGTTGAGTAAGCAGCTGCCAATTGATCTCATCCCGAGCTGCCAGTTTCTGTCGCATCTTGACCATCTCCACAAACTCATGAGACTGGCGGGGCCTAGTACTGGACGATGCTCGACTCTGCTGAGTGAAGATGCTGGAGCACCCACGTCGATAGTTACCGGCTAGGTCTCCCATACCGTATATGCAACCCTTGTTCTTACCGCCAGCAACCTCGACCCATGCCTGCAACTCCAATTGGGCTTCCACCTCTGGGTCAAGTGTGGTGGAAGGGGAAGATGAGGTTGCCTGAGATCGAACCTGAGATAACTTATCATGATAGTCCTCCTGTCATTAAAATTGATGCACATCATCATACAAAATGACCATAATTATTAAATATAAAATAAAAATAATTTCCAACAAAGAAACATGTAAATCACCTGAGTGCGTCTAGAGCGCTCATCTACATACTCGCCGGTACCTTTCCTAGTATGAGTTCGGGCATGAAGCTCAACCGGCTTGACGCTACAGCCAAGCTCCCTAGCCTGCACCAAAAAAAAACTTGTTCATATTTGAAGTTACACTACCTTAATAGCCAAACATGTAAATGAATTAACAAAATATGATGTTGGAACTTACAAGGCGTCGAGCAGGCTCCTGCGCACTGATGTTGCCGCCAGTGTGCAGGCTCCCACCCTTTTCCGAGGCCCTGTTTAGCTTTGCTTGGGCGGATTTTTTCTTAAATTCAGGTGTAGCCCAGTAAGCACATAGCTCCTCCCAAATGGGTGGGAAACACCATTTTGGACGATGTCCCTTTTTCCGATATCTCGTCAACAACTCGGAGAGGCGTTTGCTCGCTTTTTGATGAAAAATTATCTCTACATCAGTGGAATGATCTACTCTCCAAGCAGCCTTCTCCTGTAAATAAGGAGAATATAATATTTTTTAGGATAATAATAAACTAAAGAAACATTAAAAGTAACTAAAAAATGGAAGTAAATTCAAAAGTACAAAATACCTTAAAAGCCGCAAAGAATCGATCCCGATCCTGATCCTCAAGCTCACTCCAATGTTTCCAGGCCCGATCAAACTGATATGTAACTGCATACGTGACGGCCTCTGCAGATTTTCTTGACGGAAGGAACCTTATCAATAGAACATGAGAACAATCAATACACATACATATAAAATCTGCACTCAACAATAAAATAACAATATTTGAGATCTTTCTTACCCTTTACCGGTCGGGGTAACAATAACTCGGCCATCTGACATAACCTCGATCTCCTCATCATCTGATGATATAGGCGAGGAATATCCATAAGTCTCCTCGTCGTCACCATTAGACTGATGATCACCGTCCATGGGCAAATCCACCCCTGATGCATCTGGTTGTCTGGAATTGTCTCCATGGGTCTGAGTCAGAATCCTTGGGGTGGGCATCATTGTGATCCCAATGGAGGTGTCCATGAACTGAGTGGCTGGAGCAACAGGTCGGTAGGGAGGTGTCAGAACATGTGTAGGCACGGGTGTGGGCGATGGACATGGTGTATGAGCAACAGGTGGGGGTGGGGGTGCCATATCATGTGGAGGCATGGGTGTGGGCGGTGGGCGTAGTGTAACAGATGTAGATGGGAGGGACACATATCCATCATCGATTGTCCGTGTCACGAAGCGGGGCCGACCACGACGACGTGCCCCTCCAGCAGGTGCCTTACCCTTTCCCTTACCATCAGTCATGTCTATAGTGAAAAATGATGCTAATAATAATTAATTAAAAGTAACCAAAACACAAATTTGCAAATAATGGAAATTGATGGTGATAATAATTAACTTAAAGTAAGCACAAACACACATTTGTAAATAATGGAAAATGATGCTAATCATAATGAACTTAAAGTTATGACAATGACAATACAACTTAATACAAAATATATCACTAAAATAAATAAAGTAATTGTTATTCAGAATTTGAACCAGTGTCATATTCATAGCTATCTTCATCTTCTTCATCTTCTGTTGATTCTGCTTCTTCAACATCTTCATCCGGAATGGCTTGATTTGGTGTCAAGCTGGAGGTATCCACTTCTTCCCCTACAACTTGTGTGTCTTGTAAACATGAGATTGGTTCAACTTCAATGACCTCATTTGCATGTGACATTTCATCCGTTTGATATGGCTCATCCAACTCTGAAACATCTATTTCAATGCGACCCCTTGGTTTTGTCTTGATTGAAACACACCAACCTCGTTTTTCTGTTTGAGTTGCTGGATAAGGAACGTAATATACTTGTCTCACATTATGTGCACTAGTGGAAAATATACATTAGACGGTAAAGGTTTACGTCAGTTAACCAAAAGCTAGACGTTAAAAAGGAGGCGGTGGCAGTTTTGTAAATATCAGACTTCATTAATTCAATTTTAACGTCAGTTGTTTTAATGACTGACGTTAAAAGTGAAGTGACTCACTTTTAACGTCAGTTCATTAAAGAACTGACGTTAAAAGTGAACATTTTAACGTCAGTTCGATAAAGAACTGACGTTAAAAGTAAGTCACTTCACTTTTAACGTCAGTCCTTACATCAACAGACATTAAAGGTTATTTTAATAATTTTTTTATCTAGTATACGATCCCTTCCGCATTGCCTTCCTCAAAGTTTCAGTTTCACATGAATTGCTTTGATGTTTTGTGTTTCTGTTTTGAAAAATAAAATATATGTGCGAAATATATGATGAATCAATAACCCAAACCGGATCTCATTCATGAAGTGTAATCTGATCGTCTGAGGAAGATTGAAAGGGTTTAAAATCCTATAAAAAGTTACATTGAAAGGGTTTAAAATCCTATAAAAAGTTACATTGAAAGGGTTTAAAATCCTAAACATTAAAGCTACATCCCATCAGAGAGTTTTATGAAATATGCCAAAGGGAAAACTATATATACTCCGAAGACCTCAGAAAACTGGGGGGCATGAGAGAGCTCAAGAGAGAGGCAAAAACAGGTGCACTAGATTTGTTTCAAGCAAAGACAGTGGTTCCAGAGACTTCCAAGACGGTCACTTGCTGCCAAAGCTGAGGTTTTGGAACTGTGACCCCCGAGCACCTGATTAGCCCTCCAGCAGCTGATTCTCCGGAAGGTGATAAGGTGAGCAACTCACATAATGTAGTTTACTCAAACTTATCACCCATGTAATGTAATTTACTCAAACTCAGAAGTTGTTTGACCATTAAGACAAAGACCTTTGAGTCTAGGAATAGGAAGAAAGAGTGATGAAGTTAATCTCCACGGCAGAGCCATATTGTGAAGCAGAAAATTAAAAGGATATATGGGAGGAAGCTATTTATAGGAGCAGTGGATGAAAAGTTACTAAGCTAGCTATTCTGATTTTCTTGAAAACTTATCTATAAACTTAATGCTCATTAAGAGGATTGAGTTACAAGGTGCATGGGTAAGTAGCACAGTAGTCAAAGGAATGAATGTTTTTGCAGATATCTATACACTTTTAACGTCAGTTGTTTAAAAAAACTGACGTTAAAAGTGTTTTTAAAATAAAAAATATTTATTGTTAACGTCAGTTTTTTAAAAAACTGACGTTAAAAGTTTGATTTTTACTTCAGTTAAATAAATAGCTGACGTAAATAATCCTATATATTATAAACGTGCAGAATCAATATTGGAAATAAAGTAATTAATATACGGGAACTTGACAGTCATAAATTAAGTTGATGTTAAAAATGAGGTGGTGGCAGTTTGTAAATATTAAATCACTATTTACGTAAGTTCTATAAATAACTGACGTAAATAATTATGAAACTCATTTCATTGGTTGTCATGTCCCTGTTGTCCCTCTTAACGCAGATCACTCCATATAGTACTGCAGTTTATTTCTAAACCTTTTTTTTATACAAGTTTATTTTTAATTTTTGTTAATTAGCTTGAATTAGTAAACAAATTCTTGTGCAAATTAAAATAAATAAACACTTAACATAAAACAAGTTATATGTATAATCAAATCGTATGACATTGAAGCGATTCATAAGTTAAAATTACATGATTAAAAGATAAAAAATTTCTGCAACATAGCCCTAAAATATAAAAAAAGTTTCTGCATCAACATCATTTTCTTCTCAGTCCTGTCATCAGAAACTCCAATGGATGCATCACCTCCTCCCTCACTTGAATTCCATGATGCAAAGTAAATCCTCAGTCACTAGCAGCGAAAGCAAAGTGAAATGGATCTTTGCATCTTTCTTCTTCAGTGGAATTCCTTGATGCATCATCTTGAATCCACAATCACTTGCTTCCAAAGCAAAGTGAAAGGGATGATGGGGATGAAATAAAGTGAGAGAATCACATTACGTGATTCACCCAACCTTAATATCCATGTAATGTGATTTACTCAAACTCAGAAGTTGTTTGACCATTAAGACAAAGATCTTTGAGTCTAGGAATAGGAAGAAAGAGTGATGAAGTTAGTCTCCATGGCAGAGCCATATTGTGAAGCAGAAAAATTAAAAGGATGGAAGGAAGCTATTTATAGGAGCAGTGGATGAAGTTACTAAGCTATTCTGATTTCTTGAAAACTTATCTATAAACTTAATGCTCATTAAGAGGATTAGGTACAAATTAAAGGTGAATAGGTAAGTAGCACAGTAGTCAAAGGAATGAATGTTTTTGCAGAAACTAATAAACTTTTAACGTCCGTTGTGTAATACAACTGACGTAAGAAGTTTTTAACGTCAGTTTCTTAATACAATTGACGTTAAATATATGACCTTTAACGTCAGTTTTTACTAACAACTGACGTAAGAAGTGTGAGTGTTTTTAACGTCAGTTTATTAAGACAACTGACGTTAAATATATGACCTTTAACGTCAGGTTTTACTAACAACTGACGTAAAATGTTGTTTTATTTTAATTATAACGTTTACACCCGCGCGCCTTCTGCACTTCTCTGTACGTCTCTTTTCATCTTGGTCAACCCCTCACTCTCAACCCTCACTCTCGCTCTCACTCTGCCCTAATCGCGAGCTCATCTCCACCGCAACCACCGCGAGGGCTTCTTCGCCACCACCGTGAGGTACACTCTTAACCCCTAACTCTGTCTTTCCCGCTCATTCTTTGCAATAACTTGACATCTCTCTTTCCCCTTCCCGCGCACTAACTCTCCTTGTCCCTCTGCTCTCAGTAACCACATCGAACGTTGGCCACCACTCGAGCTTCCCCCCCACCACCACGCGAGCGCCTATTTCTGGTGAGTCTTTAATTAGGGCACATTTTTTTATTTTTGGTTTTGAGTGCATGCATGTTGCTCTGCTGGTTTGAAACTGTAATCTCAGTAGTTGATACTTGAAACTGTGAGTTTGAGTTTTTTGGAATGTCTCTATTTTTGGTTTTGAGTGTATGTTGAAACTGTAGTCTCAGTAGTTGTAACTTTAAACCGTGAGTTTGAGTTGTTTGGAATGTCTCTATTTTTGCTTTTGAGTGCATGTTGCTCTGCTGGTTGATCTGTCACGGCCGTGATGCTCATCACGGCTAGGCCGTGATCAGTTCTGCCTATGAGGGTCTGGTTCAGTTGGCACGTTACGGCCGTGATGTCCATCACGGCCAGGCCGTGACCAGTGCTTGGCATTAATCTTCAAAAACTATAGTTTTCAATCTCCCGTATTGTCCTTATATTGGATATATAGATGTTTTGTATATCTACAGGACCTATCTAGTTATTTTTATTTATACTTCTGTATTTATTTTGAGTTATAACATATGTTAATACATATATATTGTTTCTGAACAGGCATACATATGGATCAGTCGGATAGCCCACATGCACGGGAGGACACTGTGGGGGTTTCGCAGGACCCGATCACGCCTATGCCCGATTCTAGTGTAAGTTTACATGTTATATACTATCTTTAGTCCTTCTTTTTAATGTAAGTTTATAATGTTACAACCCTCTATTTTATCATTTTTTTTGTCCATACAGACATCACAGGCTCATAGGAAACGGGGTAGAGGAGCCACCTCGTTGAAGAAACTAGAGAAGGACAGGCGGGAGCGGACGAGAAGCTTGAGGTGTCCTTCGATGCTAATCTAAATGCCCAGGGACCCCGTGCTAAAGAATTTAATAAGTGGGTGTTTCTAGAAGCGAAGCAGCACGTAAGCATCAACTACAACCACTGGAATGACGTTCCACAGAACGTTAAGGATCAGATTTGGGAGGCTATCACGGTATTTCACCTTTACATTCGTTTGATTTACATTATTAGATAATTATCCGAGTTATAATCCATCCAGTTGTTATATATGTATCTAATGTGTAGGTAGCTTGGACTGTGCCAAATGACGAGGATCATCGTCATAAATGTATGAAAATGGCATCAAAGCATTGGAATGGGTTCAAGCATGATCTTACCAGGTACTATGTATCTGGGAAGAAGTGGCTTGATAAAATATTCTCGGATTATCCCTGGATTGATCAGGATACTTGGGATATGTTTGCCAGGAGTCGACAGGATGGAGAATTTCAGGTTGGTTGATTAAGTTAATTTTGTATGCTTATTATAGATCATTTAACTGTATTTAATTGTGTGTTTTTGTTTGAATAGGCTAAGGCAAATAAGGGTCGGCAGAATCAGGCGAAGAACGTCCACCGCCACACCATGTCTCAGGGTGGGTACCAGACTCGGATCGAGCAGATGATGGCGGATAGGCTGAGGGCGAAGCAGGAAGAGCACTCTGCTAGGATTAAAAGAGGAGAGGTGCCTGATGGCACACCATCAAGTCCTCCGTCGGACATCGACCGCGGGGATGTCTGGTTAGCCGGCCGCATGACAAAGACGGGATCTTTTAAAGCTGATGTCACTCGCGAAGTGGCAGATAAGATTGTAAGTAAATAATTAACTTGATTTAAATTGATATTTGTATAGATATTTGCAACACTTTTCACTTGCACGTTTTTTCATTTTTTTTCATTGTAGATGGATCTTAAAGCAAAATCCTCCCAGGGCGCATTCGTCCCTTCCACGGGCGGCGGGGCGTCTTGATGACGCTGCTCGCAAGAAAGACCATCCTGGTCGGGTTCTCGGTGTTCCTGGGAACGTGACCATCAAACAATATTATGGCAAGTCTGCTTCACGAAAGCAGGTGGTCAATGAAGCATCAATTTTGGTTGACATTACTCAGCACCTCATGTCCAACCCAGCTATTACATCACATCTGATGCAAGGCTTAATATCCAACCCAGAATTCAAGCAGGCGCTTGCCAGAGAGCTTTCCTCCGTCGGTACATCCCAAGACACCGTAGGGCTTGCCAACCCTTCACATGTGAGCACAAAAGAGAGTTTTAGTAGGGCACATGTGGAGGACGATGAGTTGGCAGCTAGGGAGCGGGAGTTGGAAGTCCAGCGCCATGAGCATGAGTTGGAAATGAAAAGGCGTGAGCTTGAGTTGGACTCCAAACGACGTGAGCTCGAAATGTTGACAAAGGTATTTATTCATTATTAATGTCCAAATTAGTCAAATAATTACTTGTGTTTTTTTTAATTATCAACAACTTATCTATTTTATTTTTCCTAAACTGAAGGCCAAGTCGACCTCGGTGTCGCTGTCACCTATCACTCGTTTGTTCTCATTTGGTGAGGATTATGCGTTTGAGATTTTTGTATGTCCATTGGATCACGATGGATGGGTGGCACGCCCAGATCAACAGAGGATATTTTCCTTCGTTGGTGACGATCTCGAGAACGCCTGTAGAAATAACATCTGGATGAACAGCAATGTCATCAGTCTCTGGTGCACGTAAGTTAATTTTAATTTTATAACTTATTTATTTTTGGTATTTTTCCATTTAATAATTTATTTTAATTTCAATATATATATTATGTAATTAACATCCACACATTTTCATATCTTAGGTATCTCCATCGTCTTCAGCTTGATAAGGGCGTTGCATCAGTTTACGGTTTCTTAGATCCGTCAATCCTTGTGCCCGAATTCTTTGCTAAAGATGCATTGAGTAAATACTTAGGGAACTTGTTGGGAGACAATCCGAAAGAATTATATCTGGCACCCTACTGTATGGAACGCCATTGGCAGTTGTTGGTACTTCACCCGTCTAGGCATACTGTCATATTCTTCTGCTCTCTCCACCAAGATCCGCCACCGAAGGTGGTGGAAGCTGTAAATAAGTAAATAACTAATCTTAAATTTAATTTAAGTTTTAATATCAATTGTTTTTAGTTTATTACACACATGATATATGAGTTTGTTAATTGATCGACATGATTATTTGTTTATGATAGCGCGCTGAAGGCGGCTAGCATAAGTTGCGCCAACGGGAGAAGTAGGACTTCTAAGGCTAAAGCAAATCCTGTATGGAACATCCTCAAGGTTTGGTAGTTTATTTATCAAATAATTAATATTATAATTACTAATTTATATGTATATTCAACTGACGTTGAAATTAATTTTGTTGGTAGTCTCGATTTCAAATTGACGGGTGGTCGTGCGGCTATTATGTGATGCTTCATATGCTGAACATAGTCTCCGCATCTATTACGGATGGATGGAAGAAGGTAATATTTAAACAACTTGTTAAATTATATATTATAGTTTTGAAGATGACTTGCATTGATGTTATTGTTATTATTTGAACGTGTCTAGGCATTTATCGACCAATCGCCTATTGAAGAAGAAGAGTTAAGAGACTTGAGGATGCGCTTCGCTGAATTCTTCTTCAAGTATGCGGCTGAAAAAGGAATTGACAACATACCTCCGCACTACTTAGATGAATAGTTTTTTTGTTAGACTTTAGAAACTAATTAATAACATGTATATATATATCCTTAGATAGTTTTGTTTTTTAGACATTGGAACTAAAATTTATTTATATATATACATGGGTTTTGGGTTTAAGTCCCCCCATTGTTCAATTTTCCTTTGCAATTCTGTAATGTGTGTGATATTCCGTATTCTTGGGACTGAATGCGGGGATAGGCTGAGGGGAGTGATATTTTAAAACTGAATTTAAAAAAAAAAACCTATTAACGTCGAGTTGTTTATTACAACCGGCGTTAAAAATGATACCTTTAACGTCGAGTTCTTTATAACAACAGACGTTAGTTTTAACAAAATCAACGTCCGTTGTCTTAAAGAACTGACGTTAATAGTTTTATGTTTAACGTCAGTTGTTTACATAACTGACGTTAATTTTTACAAAATTAACGTCAGTTTTGTTAAAGAACTGACGTTAATAGTTTTATATTTAATGTCAGTTCTCAACTGACGTTAAAATATTAACTATTAACGTCAGCTGTATTTACGTCAATCAGTATTCTGACGTAAAAAATCAATTTTAACTGACGTAAAAAGCACTTATTGCACTAGTGGTGCCATGATAAACGGATCAAACATATGATATCTTCTACTCATTTGGATGTCCACAATATTATATTTTTTATTCAAATTAGCGCCTCTACTAGATGGATCGAACCAATTACAATAAAACAACACTATTCTCTTAGGGTAATCTAAATAACGATACGACAACTCATATATGTGTTGTATGACACCATAAAAGTCATCTGCAACTCCGCCTGGCTCACCCTTTACGTAAACACCACTATTTATTGTTGTTTTGTCTTTTGTCCATGATTGAGTATGAAATTTGTACCCATTCACGAAGTATGTGTGCCATTCTTTGACTTGTGTCAGAGGACCGTCAGCCAAGTTTCGTAAATGTTGATTAATGACAGTAGGTGCCTCATTGTAAACCTATTCACAAAGTTTAACGATATATGTTTTTATCCGCATACATTATAGTGAATAACATAATGATAAATAGGAAGATACTTACTTGTTGCTTAAACCATTTTGGAAAATCTTCATGAGTACGAGCAGATGCATCACGAGAAGACAAGAATGCACTGAACACATATGGATAACATTAATGAAAATTGACATATGCTATCAAAGGAATAAAAATTATAAGCTCATACTTACTCATGGTATGGTTTAACCTCGGCGCAATTGATCAATACATGAACATGAGCTGAGTTCCACTCTGCCTCCGTTAAATAATGTGTCAACTCCTTTCCGGAATGATGACCGGGAAGACAAAAAATTGATAAGGTTCCAGGTAGTCTTCCACTTTCATTTTCCGTTTCGTTCCTTCTAGTTGTTGGCGACAAAACCGTGTGTTTGAAATAATGAGAGCAGAAATGAATGGTCTCACGGTGTAAGTAAGACGCACATATCGAACCTTCAACCCTAGCCTTATTTTTCACCGATCGTTTTGACTGGCCCATGAATCTATTAAAAAATGACAAGGTTATTATTAATTAACTAATATGCATGAAAGTGGATCAATAACTGTGATACTTAAATTACATTTCAAATGGATGCATCCACCTATATTGAACTGGACCACCAAGTCTGGCTTCATATGCAAGATGAATCGGAAGATGCTCCATTGAATCAAAGAAGCCCGGGGGAAATATTCTCTCCACCTTGCACAAAATGAGTGGAATGTTTTGTTTCATCCTGGTCAAATCGTCTTCCCTTAAAGTTGCAGAACACAAGTCCTTGAAGAATTGACTTATTTGAGTAAGGGCATTCAAAACATGGGGGGGAACGAACTGAAGGCGATAGGAAGTAAGCACTCCATAAACACATGACAATCATGGCTTTTCATCCCATGCAACCTGCCTTTTATAACATCAGCACATCTTGCCAAGTTAGAAGAATAACCATCAGGCATCCTGAGCCCCTTTATCCATTGGCAAACTAACCTTGCTTCCTGGTTAGTCAAGGTATAATTTGCCTTTGGCTTGTACATCTTCCCATTATCCTAATGTCTCAGCTCCAAATCCGGTCTCCTGCAGTACAACTTTAAGTCCATTCTAGTCTTATCGTTGTCTTTGGTCTTGCCATGCACGTTCATCACAGTGTTGAAAATGTTGTCAAAGAAATTTTTTTCAATGTGCATTACATCAAGATTGTGCCTCAATAAATTATCTTTCCAATAAGGAAGATCCCAAAAAATACTCCTCTTTGTCCAATTATGCCACTGCCCGTAACCATCTAATTTGGAAACCCCGGCTTCAGTCACTTTTGGCAAGTCCCTGATTCTACTCCAATTTGTTCTGGTGTTAACCTCAGAGGCGGTCCATCCATTTCAACAACCCCCTTCTTGAAGGTATTCTTATTCCTTCTAAATTGATGATCGTTCGGTAAGAACCTACGATGGGAATCAAACCAGGACGACTTCCCCCCGTATTTTAAGGTAAATGCCTTTGTATGCTCCATACAATGCGGGCATGCAAGCTTCCCATGCGTCCCCCAGCCAGACAACATGCCATACGCAGGGAAGTCATTAATTGTCCACATCAACGCTGCCTTCATTGTAAAATTTTGTTTTCGAGAAATATCGTACGTCATAACACCATTCCACAACCTCTTCAAATCATCAATCAAAGGTTGCAAGTATACATCAATGCCTGCCTTTGGATTAGATGAACCCGGAATCAGGCAAGTCAAGAACATATATGGCTTTGACATACACATTTCGGGAGGAAGATTGTAAGGGGTAAGAACAACGGGACAACATGAATAAGGTGATGTCGAGGCTTGGATATATGGGGTAAAGCCATCCGAGCATAACCCAAGTCGTACATTACGAGGATCAACGGAAAAATCCGGATGCACCCGATCAAAGTGATTCCATGCTTCACCATCAGAAGGATGGCGTAACACTCCTGCATTCCTCCTATTCTCATGGTGCCATGTCATTTTTCCTGCAGTCTGCATCGATGCAAACATCCTCTGTAATCTAGGAATGATTGACAAGTAGAACATCGACTTTATCGGAACTGGTTTCAGATTACTTCTACTTGCGTTGCGCTGACGATACCTTCGTGCGTGACAAAATCTGCACTCAACCAATGCGCCATCATTTTTGTCGAATTCATTATCGTAAAAGATCATGCACCCATTCTGACAATAGTCAATCCTCTTGGATTCCAATCCTAACTTGGACATTAACCTCTTCGCATCATAATAATTGTTGGGTAATCCTCCTTTGAAAGGCGTCCAGGCCAAAACCATTTTGGCAATGAAATCCAAGTCTAACTCGGGTATGCTCCAATTGGACTTGGCAGACAACAGTAGAACACACATCGATAACTTCGAGTCGGGGGACCCTTCCCACAAAGGCTTATTTGCCTCTGTTAGGAGATTATAAAATTTTTGTGCATCTGCATTAGGAAACTCTTATGTATTATTGGACTCAAACGACCCGGACATCATAAGAGCGTCACACACCATCTCCTCCATGGAAACAATATGATCTCCATATCCAGCTTCTACACCACTACTTGAACCACCGGTGCAATTCTGGTCAATGCCAAAATCAAATTGTGGCATTTCTTCTCCATGATTTGTTCAAATCCATTAATTAGGCCTAAACCCAACTTTATACAGGTCGACCCTCAGATCGTCTACATTATTAATTCGGGTACAGTCACACTTCACACAAGGACATCTAATCAACCCCCATTGTTATAAGTATCTTGCTGACTTACCTTGGTAATAAATTCTTCAACACCATCTAAGAAAGATTGTTTTAATCCCCCTCTACGCGGATAAAACCCATCATACATCCAAGTACGATTCAAAGGAACAAATTCCATCCTCTGCATTTGCGCCAAAAAAAGATAACTATAATGAAAAACTATTTTGGGCAAACTCGCAGAACTGCTCCATTTCTTTATTTGGTATGGCCCTATCCCATTCAAGAAAAACCTTTTTCAACACTAGTATAATAGTTCCTCATCACTTCCCATGTCTCATATCTGACGAAATTTCAGCAGCATTTCCCATTGGTCTCCAAGTACATGACTTGACCAGGGTGAGATATCACAATCAAATATGTACCCAGAGAACAAATGGTAATGCGTCAGACCAAATTTTCATCAGATATATCACGTAAGAATTAATGAATAGCTATTATACTAGTAAAGAAAAAGTTTTTTCTCAAACTGTCCCACTTGGACAATTCGAGGTCCAATATCAAGAGCACAATGACTTGCAACAGTACACGTGCTCTAAAATATTGCACCTCAAACGGGTAACTAAGGTTTTTCTCGACGATCAACTCATCTAGAAAATAAATATTTATTATAAAGACAATTTATAATATCCCCAACATACTTGGAACAAAACATAAACAACATTACAAGAATAAGAATCATTTAATATAATATAGGGAAGAAACTTAAAACTTAAAACACTTAATAGATATAGGCAAAAGTGAACAAAAAGATATAAGGATCATTTAATATAATATTGATAACCATAACCATGTCAAAAATACACAAAACCAATAAAGAAAATTCATAGTCCATTCAGCACAAGAAGAGATTATGATTCGAGCTAATCACCAATTCAGCCATTAATATCAAAAGAAAACTAACACAACCACCTATAACATGACCACATTCCAACCTAAAAGCATTTAGGTGATTCAACAAACAGATTATAGACATTAATCAAAAGGCATTATATTACCAAAACAATTACAATCTCCACATCAAGGTGCACCAAAAAATGATCAAATCAATATCAAACATTCTTTCAATTAACGAAAAAAAAAAAAACACACCTTCTCTTGCTTTGTTTGCTTGGAAGCGATTTTCCCTTGTTGAACCTCAAAGTCGCGTTCTTACTCTCTCAGCGAACGTGACTCTCCAGAACTAATTCATAAACAAATATATGCAACAATTATGAGATTAAATATGGAACAAAAATTAATGATACAAAATTTCAACTTAATTGTAGTAACCTTATAGTGAATAAGGAAAAAACAAAGCACATGGTGTAGTTTAAAAAAGATAGCACAATCATAAAAAAATTGTCAGGTTACATGCATAGTTGATTGTGTAATATTCTTATCATGCTCATGTTTATCCTCATTTATCTTATTTGTTAATGTTACATAATAGTTCATTTTTAAAGAGCAAAGACATCATCAACAGTAACCACTTAATAGACTACATTAAACCACAAGGAAAAAGTAATTAAAATCACTTACCAATTAGAATGAGAGCAACACTAGCTTTCTTTTCTTATCTATGGGTATTGCTAGTCTTAGCAAAGTTCTTCTACTCAAGTAGGAAAGGACACCAACGCCAAGTGCACCATATTAAAATCAAAGGATTCATGTTATTATAAGTATAATCAACCTTTAATTTTAGTAACACTATTAACTTAACATTTATTTGGACCCAAATTACTTGAAATCAAAGATAGAGATTTCTTTCTTTCCAAGATCAAACATCAATAAACTATTTTAAGTGGCTACGGATTCAAGAAAATAAATTATTTTTTAAGACTCTAAGTCTTCATATTCCAGCAATGCCAACAAGAGTTTCACCAATACCATAATGTTTAACAGTGTTAGATCAACAACAAAAAAGTCTTTTAAATCTTTCATCAAACAAATTGGATACATATAGGAGACAATATGTACAATATACACACACCCCACACATAAACCACTTAACCATCATTCTTCATCAGTGCTGAACAATTGAAGGTAAAATGTAGCCAGATATAAAGATCAATGATTTTTTAGAAGAAACAAAACTCTAATTGGAGAACCAAATTTTAAAAATATAAAGAGAACAGGCTCCCTTGTCACTAATAAGTAGTGAATGCACAGTGCAGAGCACACAAAGTATCCTTATATAGAAAGGATGAGGAAACCTTAGGATGGATGTGGGTTTCACATGATCTATGTGAATTAATTTACTGGATCGGAAACTATCATCGGTTTCAAGTTCATCAAGATATATACAAAAGCCAACTTTTAAAATCTCATGACTCGGGAGTAAAAGAAACTATAGGAATCACTTTAAAATATAATATATACAAAAGCTAATTTAAAATCTAAGCATATCTGGTTAACATGGTTGGCCTCCAATTGAATCCATTTAATTTGAGGCTCTTAGTAGCAAGTTGACTATGAAATAGTGTGAATTATCCTTCAACAAGTAGTTTTGCACTCAAACACTGCTAACGACAATGATTACAACTAACAAGCATAGATGAGTGAGGCTGTTTGGAAGTAAAAACTAGGATTTCAGGAGTAACAGGTTTATTTGATTGAACTTGAACCATTATTGTGACTTTGATTTCACTGGACTTTATCATGTAAACTAATACCCATTTATTTTTCCTCAAAAGGACAATGTACAAACTGAATCCCCAAATTGAATGAAGCTTCAATATTCGACAACACTCTTACTTAAGTTTAAATCATGTTTTCATATCACAGCTGAATTCAAATCACAGCTGAATTCAATTAAAAACGGAGTTCAGGACAAAACCATCCTCAAGGACTACTGAATTCAAATCACAGCGGCAAAATCAAACAGTAGCATAAAAAAAGCTTAATAAGTGATGATCCTAGCCATACTCTTCTCATTAAATTTACTGAAACTCACCATGAAAAATAACCATATCTAAATACCATTGGATAAGAACAACCATCCAACACAAAACTGAAGAAGAGAGAAACAAAATAATGGTTTTGCACCTGTTAACATGTTGAAACCAGAAAAATAGATGTTGGTCATGTATCATATACAAGTACAAATTGCTTATTTCCAATAACTTGTATCTTGTAAAAAAAAAAGAAACACTCTTCTAAATATCTAGCCCAAATCAGTTTTTATAAAGCTAACAAAATCCACAGTCATTTTGAAATTAAGTCTTCATTCAAGTTCAAACCTCCTTAAAACAAATCCTTCGAAATTTAGATCATATTTCCACAACAAAAAATACAATAAGAGAAATTCTAACCCTTCTTAGAAGAATTAAAACTACTGAAGCGAAAAAAAAGTCCTTCACCCTCACACCTAAGGGAAATTCAATTCAAGTTTTTTACCGAAATAATTGACAAGTTATCAAAGTGAACATATTGAACTATTATCCTGTCTGAGATAATTAATGAGTCCATATATGATTTCCATTTGGGATTTACATGTGGTATGCTTAGTGTACAATCAAGCAATCAAATTCAAAGCCAAATTATTTTCAGTAAAAGGAATCAAACTCATCAACCAACATTTAACACATATAGAGACTAGTCACGACAGTGAAAGTATCAACAAACCTGATTTTAACAAATTTATCAATTTTCACATCAAGTTTCACATAATATTCTTATATCTCAGGACATTGAAGTAAGATTTCTAAACTATCTTAAAAAGCATAAAAGTTAGTACAGGCAAAAATAAACTCATCAAGTGTTAGCATCAACAGACCAACCAGAACATGGAGACTACAAATTAATGCCAAAGTGACAATCTCAACATGTGCAAACATAGATAAATACTCAAACCTTACTATGAGGAGAAGAACCCAAACCAGAAATCAACCCACTGTCGCTGCGTGAGAGGGAATGGCATAAAATTGGAGCCCTAGCAGTGCCTACGCATAAAAAATGAAAGGGAAAAAGGGAATGCGGTTCAGAGTTCAAAAATGTAAAAATGAAAGGGAATGAGGAACACAGTTTAAAGTTTAAAAAATGAAAGGGAATGAGGAATGCGAGAGTTACGTACGTCGCGGCAGTGAATGGGCGGTGGAGGAAAGGAGGTGGTACTGCTGGTCTTTGGGATGGGTCGGTAGAGGCGGCGCGAGAGGTGCTGCTTGGGCGGCGCGATGTGGGAGCAGAAACCAGAACCGGAGCAGAGAATGGCGCCCTCTCGCATGAGAAGATGACAACTGAGGGAGGAAGAAAATTGTTCGAGTTACTTATAGGAAATTAGCGACGGCCTTTTAATATTAGCGACGGCTAGGTTATCGCAAATTATGATTTCGTCACAAATTGAGAATGACCGTCGCAAAAGTACGGCCCGTCTCAAACCAATATGTCCGTTGCAAATGACCTTGGACAAACATTTGCACATTAGCGACGGCCATGCCTGTCGCAAATTGGCGCCAACATTTCGGGTAAAATGGCGGGAACGTTACTGACAGATTTGAGACGGAACTTCCGTCAGTAATCTCTTCTACCAGCCGTCTCAAAACATAAAATTAGCGACGGATTTGAGGTCGTCGCAAAAATTCCGTCGCTAATTAACCTTATTCTTGTAGTGAGTGAAGGTGTCTTATGCAACATTACAACTGGAAGGAGATGTTGAATACTGGTGGAAAGGCACCAGGAAACTGTTAGAGGCTGAACACCAAGCGATCACCTAGGAGGTATTTCATAACAAGTTTATGGATAAATACTTTCCCTAGAGTGCTCGAACTGAGAAAGAACAAGAGTTTGAGTCTGCGTCAGAGAGACCTGACTGTAGGGGAATATGAGGCAAGATTTGAATCACTTGCTAAATATTTTCACTTCTTCTAGAACAACCCAAACGAAGAATGGAAGTGTGAAAGATTCGAAGGCGGACCGCGCTTCGAAATCAAGGAGTCAGTGCTACAACTGGAGATCAGGAAATTCCAGGCCTTAGTGGAAAAGTGCAAAAAGGTGGAGATAATGCGGAAAGGACGAGACACCAAAGGTAATGCTGGAGGACCCTCTCGTCCTAAGAGTCAATTTCAAGGACAGAACCAAAGATGGAAACAGAACCAGAGAAAACCATACTACCAATCACCCAACAACAATCAAAGACAACAACAACATCATTCCGGTACTTCTGGAGCTGGAACTGGAGGCCAGAGAAACCAAAATCAAGGCCAAGAAGGGAAATGTTACAAGTGTGGTGACCCAGGCCACTTTGCCAACACTTTCCCAAAGAGGGGAATGAAGTGTTTCAACTGCGATCGTACTGGACACTTTGCCAAAGATTGTAGAGCACCAAAGCGTGAACCAGCTGTTAATCACGTTAGAGCCAACAATCCGACTACCACCGGAAGGGTTTATACTACGAAAGGAGCTGAGGCATCAAATTCCGACGATCTCGTGCAAGGTAGATGCAATATAGCTGGAAATATTTTAACTGTACTGTTTGATTCGGGCGCAACGCATTCTTTTAGCTCGATGGATCATGTGAAACTTCTAAATTTGCCTATTTCTTCTTTGCCATATAATCTGATTGTTTCAACCCCAACTGCTGAGCCAGTTACTGTCAATTCTGTTTGTTTGAATTGTCCCATCATTGTTCAGGATAGACATTTTCTTATAGATCTGATATGTTTGCCTTTAATATAGTTAGATGTAATTCTATGCATGGATTGGTTATCTTCCAACCATATCTTAATAAACTGTGCCCAGAAAACCTTAGTTTTTAGGGAAGAGATTTCTGGATTGTTATCTGCTAGTCAGGTAAGAGCTTCTTTGAAAGAGGGAGCTCAAGGATACATGTTGTTGTTTTCCTTAGAAGTGAAGAGTGAGTTATACTTAGAATCCATACTTGTCGTCAATGAGTTTCCGGAAGTCTTTCCTGAAGATGTACCTGGACTACCGCCTGTTAGAGACATCGAGTTCGTGATTGATCTGGTTCCAGGCATTGGGTCAATCTCTATGGCACCCTATCGTATGTCACCATCGAAGGAGTTGATGAAGAAGGAATTCATTAGACCGAGTGTGTCACCATGGGGAGCCCCAGTCTTGCTAATGAAGAAGAAAGATGGAACTTCTCGGTTATGCGTGGATTTCCGTCAGTTGAACAAGGTGATGATTAAGAACAAGTATCCACTTCCAAGTATAGATGATTTAATTGACCAATTACGTGGAGTGGCCATTTTCTCGAATTTAGATTTACGATCGGGATACCATTAGATCTAGGTGAAGGCAGAGGATGTCCCTAAGACAGCGTTTCGGACATGCTAAGGACATTATGAGTATCTAGTGATGCCGTTTGGAGTGACGAATGCTCCCGCGATATTCATGGATTGCATGAATAGGATTTTTCGTCCTTACTTAGATCAGTTTGTTGTTGTCTTTATGGATGACATTCTAATATATTCTCCAAACAAGGAAAAAACATACTGAACATCTCAGAGTAGTTCTTCGAACCTTAAGAGAGAAGCAACTTTACGCGAAGCCGGAAAAGTGTGAATTTTGGTTGGACCAAGTTCATTTCTTGGATCATGTCATATCGCGTTAAGGAATTGTAGTAGACCTGTCGAAAGTTGAAGCTGTTTTGGAATGGGAAAGACCAAAGACGTCGACAGAGACCCGTAGTTTCGTGGGTTTGTCAGGATACTATAGGAGATTCATCGAGGGATTCTCCAAGATAGTGGGACCTCTTACCCAATTAACGTCGAAAGACCAAGCGTTTACCTGGACTCAAGCGTGTGAATAAAGTTTCCAAGAGTTAAAGAGGAAGTTGACTACTTCACCAGTGTTAGTACTCCCTGATCCTAAGGAAACTTTTGAGGTTTATTGTGATGCTTCACATCAGGGGTTAGATTGTGTACTGATGCAGAACCGGAAGGTTGTGGCTTATGCTTCAAAGCAACTGAAGATTCATGAAAGGAATTACCCTACCCGTGACTTGGATTTAGCAGCGGTGGTTTTTGCTTTGAAAATCTAGAGACATTATTTGTATGGAGCTACATTCAATGTTTTCAGTGACTATAAAAGTTTTAAGTACCTATTAGACCAGAAGGAGTTGAACATGCGGCAGAGACGTTGGTTGGAATTCCTGAAGGATTATGATTTCCAATTGCAGTGTCACCCTAGAAAAGCAAATGTGGTGGCAGATGCCCTGGGTAGAAAGTCAATATATGCATCTGTAATGATGGTCAGAAAGCAGGGATTGTTGGAACAATTCGAGGATATGAGTTTGACAGTAAAGATGTCACCAGGAAAGCTGTGTTTGGGAAGGATCACCGTATCCAATGGATCAATGGATCAGATAAGAGAAAAATAAGGAAGTGATCAGTACCTACAAGGAGAAAGAAAACTAGTGCGACAAGGACCACCATCATAATTCAGGGAAGGAACAAATGGAATCTTGAGATTCGGCAAAAGGATTTATGTGCCCGATGATGCCGAACTTTTGAAGTTGATTCTAGAAGAGGCTCACAAGAGTAAGTTAAGTGTACACCCAGGAGCCATATAATCACCATTTTGAGAATATTTAATTATTAAGAGAATGTTATTTTCCGAAAGTAACCAGCATTTTAATCAGATTTATTTTTCCGCAACGGGTAACCATGTGACTCCCAAGTTGGGGTGTTACATTAACCATCTAAATTGTTGTTGAAAATTGTTGTCCCATTTTGTATTCAAAAATCATTTATGTTCTTAAATTACATAAACTTTATTTAATTCCGTCTTACATACTTACATTGATTTTTCTTAATTTTAAAACTTATATAATGCTCTTTTGTCGTGGTGGTGGTGATGGTTCGGAATCCACCCTAATTAGCCAATTGACCAACACCCCATTGGTTCTTTATTTTCATAAAAGTTAGTTAAAGTAGTAATAGATGGTCAAATCATTTTTAGGCACTGATTTACTTAAAATCTTTAATCTCCAAATAAATAGATCCATAAAAGCGTCCGAGTTACCCTTCTCAATTGTGACTATCTCTTGATTAGGAGGGTATTTTTCTAAGGTAAATGTTGATAAGTGTCTTAAGGGCATTGCTTAAGAAGTCTACAAAAGTAATTTGTATGTTAAGTTGTGTATTCAATACATTGGAAGATATTTACTTATCTTTTCAATGAATAATTACCAACACCCTTTTTCTAAAGTCAACTAACACGTTTTTTCTTCAACATTATTTAAAACATTAGTTCAAACAAGGTCTAATTACTCTGTAGGTCCCTATACTTTTTGGGAATTTTCAAATAGATCCCTATACTTTTAAAATTTGTAATTAGGTCCATGAACTGTTATTTCATTTGTAATTAGGTCCCTATACTAAAAAAATTGTAATTGGGTCCTCGAACTTTTATAAAGTTTTCAATTGGGTCCCTGAACTAAAAAAGTTTTTAATTGGGTCCCTGAACTTATATAAAATTTTCAATTAGGTCCCTAAATTATAAAATTCGTTAGTGATATGTTGAATTGGGCGGAATATAACTGATTTCATCCAAGCTGGCTATTTAAGAGTAGTTTGGGTGGAAGATGAACCTTGAGACATTGTCACAATAAAATATAGCAAGATGTAACAAGATGAAGTGAGATGTAGTAAGTTGCAAGTGAGGAAACTATTTTGGACGAAATTATTTCAAGGAAGTGATATACAACCGTAAAATATAAATCGGGGAAGGAATGAACTATTTGTTCAGATGGAGGAAAAGCAATCACAGGTCAAGTTTTGGTTTTCTGACTCAACATTTTGGTCTCTTGCAACCCTAAATACAAATTTTGGGGAATTCCAGGTCACGTTTAACATCAGCAGATTTAGAGACCTCTTCACGGAACCATACCCCAGGGACTCCATTGAAAATTTTATATAAGTTCAGAGAATCAATTAAAAAAATTTTTAGTTCAGGGACCCAATTGAAAACTTAATAAAAGTTCGAGGAATCAATTACAATTTTTTTTAGTATAGGGACCTAATTATAAATTTTAAAAGTATAGGGGCTTATTTGAAAATTCTCAAAAAACATAGGGACCTACAGAGTAATAAACCTTCAAACAATTATAATTTACTCAAATGTGCTAATTGCCGGTGAGCCTAGCCAAGATGGCATATTGCTGTTATGATTGAATAGACAAATTTAATTATGTCATAATCCAAAGTAGCCGCTATTTAAATAAGACTCAAATATGAACATATTTTTTGCACCACAAAAAACATGAGCATTTTTTTTTCTTTTGAGCAAAGCATATTTTGTTTTTAGACAAATGTTAATGATATTAGTTAAGGAATTAAAAAAGTTTAATTAATTGGCAGGTTCTTAAACTATCTTGAAAATTTCAAGAATAAAGGCTCATCTTAGTCCATGAGAAAAATATCAAATCCGTTTTAGTCCCTAACAAAATTAAAGTACTTAATTAGTCCCTCACAATTTCAAGCTAGGGAGACGTTAATCCCTCCATCTACCCCAGTGTTTGAACGGAAATATCCAGTTTTGTTTTCATATTCTATTATATAAAGAGTATACAACAGAAAAATATAATATAATATTTAATACTTCACTTAACAATAATTCTTTTATGATTAGCCGCTGTTGATTCAATAATAAAATGACATGGTATAAAAATTAAAAATATAGAAAAAAAAATTTGTTTGATATTATATAAATAAATTTTTTTAAAAAAAAAAACTTACGAGATTACAAATAATAAATAGTTATTTTGAAATTGATTTTTTTTAAATATACATTTTTTTATAAACAATATGCATTTTTAATTAATTAAGCACTTTATCCTTTTATCCCTAGTTTCAAGTTAAGTGTAGCTCAGTGCTAACGACCTTTTTGTAAAAACAAGAAGGCGTAAATAGAAAATGTGATGATTCATCAGTGGTTCAGAGGCCTACAACACAATTTCAGAATGCTATGGAGAAAAGGAGAAGGCGGCGTGACTGACAACCCAAGGTTGTAGGAACGTGTTCTTGGTGCGTAGGATAATTGATAGTTATAACAACTCAATTTATATTAATTGAGTTAATAAGCATGCAATTCCGTATAAACAAGGTATCACGCTGTATTAACCAGTTGACCAATCGTGCTGGGAAACATTAAGCATTTAGTATAGTATAAACTATACTAAATGCCAGCCATAGGTTGATATATACTTATGAAATCCAGCCGAATTTGAAACATAAGGATCAAACAACTTATGGTAACTATAACTCATAATGTTGGTTGGATACATTAGACCTAATTATTAGTAAAAATTAATTGATAATAGATAAATTAGTTGATAAGTCGATAATGGATGATCTAATAGTGGATAATGGATGAGTTAGCTGACAACGGTTATGCTAATGAATTGTATTTGGAGTGTTTTATAAAATTAGCAGGGTTTACAAAACCGGACCGGACCGGCCGGTCCGACCGGTTTAACTGGGAACCGGGACCTAGGCCGGTTCGGTTGACCCTCAGAACCGGCCTTGCTTAAAACCGGTCTCAGAACTGTCGAACCGGTTCAAAACCGGTAAAACCGATCATAACCGGTTGTGGACCGGCCTGAACCGGTTTCCTAAAAAAAATTTTAAAAAAAAATTAGTATAAAAGGATTTGGGTTATCCTTGTCAAAACCCAATTCTTTTGTTTTCTAACATATGTGGGTTGGTTGTAGATTTTGGGTTGGTTTTTCCTATGAAGTTGATTTTAACATATATCTTTATATTTATTTAGTTTAGTTTCAAAATAAAAAAAATTATGCTTAATAATTTTAGTTGTTATGTTGTTTTTTTAATATTGTTATAAATATTATATTAAAAATCAAAATAATATTATTTAATTATAACCGATTCAACATCGGTTGGACCATTGAACCTCGAACCGCTGCCTTCACCGGTTCGATAGCCGGTCCAATTTTGTAAACCTTGAAAATTAATGGTTGACCTAAATAACAAATATAAAATGACATAAAAAGATACTTTAACACTTTCAAAATAATCAGCTAGGATCAAATCATTATGAGTCATGCTGATGATGATGTCTAGAGCATGTCCGAATCCATAATCTTGGTCATACATTTCAAAATATTATTGGGTCAAATTACAGCCGGCACAACATTCAATTATAACTCTGGAAACATAAACTCCAGCCCTTCAGTGAGAGAGTCTTTATTCATCCGATTTTCTCACCTTAAATATTATATGTACCTTAATTTTCTTTCACTGCACTACTACAGAAATGACTTTAGATAGCATTTCCGGATGCCTTTTAATAGTGTTTGCAACCGCTATCTATGTCACCGCTATTAAAAGTCGTTAGCAAAGATAGCATTTAAGAAGTGCTATTAAAAGGTGACCTTAGATAGTGTTTCCGTGTACAAACGTTATCTAAAGTCAGCCTTTAGATAGCGTTTGTACACGGAAACGCTATCTAAAGTCAGCCTTTAGATAGCATTTGTACACGGAAACGCTATCTAAAGTCTGCCTTTAGATAGCATTTGTTTTAACAAACGCTATCTAAAGGCTGACTTTAGATAGCGTTTGTTTTAACAAATGCTATCTAAAGGCAGACTTTAGATAGCGTTTAAAGATACAAACGCTATCTAAAGTCAGACTTTAGATATCATTTGTTTTAACAAATGCTATCTAAAATCTGTCTTTAGATAGCATTTGTTAAAACAAACGCTATCTATTCCTTTTTTTTTTTTAGTTTACCTATTTCTTAACTTTACCTCCATTCCTGCATATTGTTTATAAAAAACAGAAGGTTTACACAAAGAAATGAAGCACAATCCATAACATGACTTGATAATATTAACAATGATCAATGATCAATAAACTCAAATCATCATCATCATCCGTGCATTCTAAGCATTTGAAGATTCTACAGAACTTCTAGGGAAACTCTAATTGAAAGGAATAAAATTACAAGATGTAAATACAGATATTAATTTATAATAAGTATCTGTATATCTGAACTATTTTACAACCATTCACTCCAGTGATTAATTTTCAGCATTATGGTTTCTCTCAGGAGATGCATATCCTAGTGTTCCAACAACCTGCATAAACAACCATATGTTAACAAGTAGTATATTGAATCACTGGATTCCACTTATAAATGGTTGGGGTTTGCTGTTTGGAAATAATAGTGATGAAATGAAAAGAGAAACATGGATTGGATGCTTTTTTATGGTCAAGAAATGAACTATATTTTTACCTAATAGACAGGTATCAGAAGAAACCAAGATAGTGCTTACGATGTTGTTTACTATATACATATATCATCATTCATACGATAACATATTTGACATGATCAAATGATTCAGCCCCATTAATTCTGCACCATTAATTCTGCAGACAGCTAAAGATTCAGGTACCTATTCTTACGTTGATTTTCTCTACTTCACATGTAAATACTCACTTGAAAAGATCAAAAGCAATTTCCTATATGCATATGCTAACAACATCTATTTATGAAATCATAGATTAATAAACATAGCCATACCGCTGTTGAGACATGAGTTAGTCCATCAGATGGTCCCAATCTTGCTAACCCAAAGTCTAATAGCTTTGCATTCCACTGTTCGTCCAAAAGGATATTTGAAGATTTGAAATCTCTGAAAATGATCTAAATATTGAGCAATCAATTAGCATGGCATTAATAAACTGCACCTGTGAACACCACAGATCTATGTTGCATGTATTCATAAATTGAGGTTTAAAGTGCACTAAATCAAGATATTCTCTTCTAACTGAATGAAAGGTACATACTGTGATATAATTGCCAGATCCAGGATTATACTTGACATAATATATATGTTTGCTTTCATGTCTATATTTAGGACAGTGGTCTCCTGGTTTGTGCACCAAACTTTGGCCTGCTCAAAGAATGGAAAAAATTTGTGATTAGTCTAATCACTGTCAAGCATACAATTGATAGTAATAATCTAAAAAAAATCTAGAAAACTTTACAATCTTATCACTAATGCACCATGCTATTTCTATAAATTAAGAGTTCCAAAAATGCATATGAGCATTATAGCCTAGTTATGATCAACATCTCCTTCACAAAGTCCCAAATAGAACTTAGTTATCATCTGATAGAACAGGACCAGAAAAGAGTAGAATTTATGGCATTATTGAGAAACTGAGAAACAGTACCAAAATGATATTAAAACTGAAGAAAGAATATTACAATGGCTTCCGAGGTATTCAAGAGATGTGGACTCTCCAATCCCTTCTCACTTTCATGAATACTGAATACCCTCCTCTTCTCTCTCTCTCAACTTATGTAAATTAATAGCTGTTCTGCATTTTTTTACCTGCAAATCAAGTCCATGATCAGATAAATCATTAAATTAACTCTTAATCGCTAAATATTTACATTCTTATTATGCTTCTTCTGGCAATTGAGCTGCAGAGTCTTAGTTAAGATTATAGGTGTTCCTGAGAAGCTTCGAGCAATATAAACCTCAATTTCAGGACAAGGTAGTTCAAGGCTAAACTGCTAAACTAAACTGCACCTATGTTCCTGTTTTGCATGTATTCATAAATCAGAAGCCGCTGGATTCCTCTTTCATCATCATCAGCACAGTATCCCACTAGTTTCACAAGATTGGGATGCTCAACAATGCCCAGAACATTCACTTCTGTCACCCATTCAAATATTTTTGTTAGATTCCCATGACACCATCCTAGTACCATGAGTAGAGTGGCAGATACCATGAACCCAGCATTGATGATGAAAAACAGTGTGGCAGGATAAGAATTCTAAAGGTATATTAGTATCTAAACATAAAGGTATATATTTTACACAAATATCAATCCATAGCATACAAATTACAAAGGCAGACTTTTTTTGGGCAGAACTCATTTCAACTGACAGGAGATGAACAAGTCAATATGCAAAAATGAGATTTCCTTGGCCTTCAATGCCCGATGATACCCTCTTCTACAGCATACAGAGATGAACATTTAATAGTAATCAACATTCAACTCTAATACAGTTTCATTTGCAAAGGGTGAAGAACAAAACAATCTCAAAACGGTGGAGTTCTAAGGTGTAAACATTGAAATGGACAAGGACACCTTACAGCAATATCATAATATTTCTGTATCAACTTCAACTCAGCATAAGGAGCATAAAAGAAACTTCCATAAACACACCTCACCTGGATGAAAGAACTACTTGTGGAACAAAAGGATGAAAGAACTACTTGTGGAACAAAAGGAGTGTAAGCTGTTTCCCTCTCAGCTGCAAGACGCTGTGCCTTCTGGAATTCCTTCAATACTGCCTGAAAATCTTTTGCAAGCTTAGCATCTGCTATCTTCTTGTTTGCCTGCAAACACAAGAAAGGCCTTCAATATATCCTTTTTTTCAAGGTAAAACAATTGAAGGCATGAGAGGGGGAGAAGATAAAAAATGAAGATTCAACAACAACACAATGAAGGAGGGGGAGAAGATAACGAAGAACAAAAGTTACAAAATGAACACCAGTGACAATCCAAATTATCGTTATTAAAACATCAATGAAAAAGGAATGAAATCATCATTTTCACATAACCTGATATGAACACCGGTGAACCTCACGTACCTCATTTTCAGATTCATCATCACCACCACTAGTGACAGCAATTAACCAGAGCTCAGCCAAAGCAAGACCAAAGCATTGCAATCAAAACAGAGCCCAAAAAAAAAAAAACTGCAGACTTGTGACAAATCATTCTCAGAACAAGAACCAAAATGAAACCAATAACAGTAGCAGGTTTTGGAGATCTTTAAAGGAGAGACTAAACTGAATAAGAAGGCCAAAGCCTTGCTGACTAAGACTTAGTAAAGCAGATGAATGCACCAACAGCCAGAAAAATTAGAAGTTCGAACTGCACTATGGTTTTATGTTTCCTAAAAAACCAAAAATCCCAACATAGAAATTGACAATATCTACTTTATGTATGAATTAATTAGTACTAAGTCCAGCCTCTTCAATTGGAGGCTAACATAGGTTTGACAGGACAGTAAGATCCTAACGATTATACATATTGGGATGTGATCCCAACACAATCCAAGCAGAAACAGTTTGCTCTATATCTAATTATCTATATCCATATGATTTCTTAAGAAACAGAAGATTAATTATGTTCCTGATGTCTATCCTATTTAAACTTTTTACGAGTGATGCTATTTATAACAGATATTTGAAGTCTCCTTTTATAAGATGTGACAATCCGGATTATCATTATTAAAACATCAATAAAAAAGGAAATAGAATTATAAAAATGAAATTTCTGAAAAACGAAGAGTTGACTTCAGAAAAAGAATGACTTTCCTTTTGCCGATTAACTACAAACGTAGATATGAAGAATGGAAGCAGAGTAGATTACAAAAAATTACCTCAGCGCATGGACATCAAGATGCGAACTTTCTTCTTCCTCAGAGCCTCTAGGGTTCTCCCTCTTCCGATTCTCTTCCATGGATTTCTGGTAAAGCTCACCCACCGAATCCAATACCAATTTGACCATCTTGCTTATTGCCTTCTTCGGCGCCGCCATCCTCGGCGGAGTCGTACAGCAGCAACCACACGGTGACGACGGGGAACCCTCACCCTCCTGCAATGCCGACGGGGAACCCTCCTGTAACACTATGTATGTTAGGGACAGATGCAGATGCAAAAACAGGTTCAACAACCTGAGTATGAACTTCAGTAGTTGCTTGAGCAGAGGTCTCAACAACTCTTTTCCTCTTCCTTAGTAACTGAGGCCTTTCCTCTTCAGCAGGTTCCACAAATGGCTCAGTCTTGACAACAGGAATGTTGAGTGCCTCTCTTGCTTGAGCAGTTCCAACAGAGACTGATAATGAGACTTGAGCAGTGGGTTCAGTACATAGTGAAGAAGATGGTTGGGGTATTAAAGACATTGAGGATGACATGGAATGGATATCGTTCAACGTGAGCAGAGATTTTGATGAGTTCATATAGATTGAGAAGGTAATTCGCGCATGAATGTTACTTTATCTTTGGTTAGGATAAACATTGATAGTAATCGGAGGGCCTCTTTCAGTGTTGACCCTACTTTTCATAAGGGTGATCACTTGTTCTCATTAAGATAGATGAAACCATTCTCATTTGACTACGGACTTACTGTATAGATGAGATGTGCCATATAATGCGAGTCCTCGCTTGCTTTACTCATGGATAATCGCTCCTTTATCACAAATCTTGTCGAACCAACTGCAACCGCAAAAAAAAATTTATACCCACTTTCATGGCCTATAAAAAATTATACGGGATATTGTCCGAAAGCAAACATATATGTTATTACGAAATTGAGTTATTCACGTAATGTTTAGGGGGTGTTACAATATTCACTCCCACATATTGCAAAACATGGCTCGTGCAATTATTTGGTAAAACTAAATTGAAACGCGACCAATTATACCATTGAATACAGATTGCGTAAGAGAACCTACATTGCTAAAAAAAGTGATCTATTGATTTGAGATCTTCCTAAAAAAAAATATGCATCATAGATTATCCTTCTAGCACTCCAATACTGAACCGGCGCTTATAAATTACTGAGAATTATTAGCCTAAGGTACATAGGTTGATATCATATGAACAAAATTAAGTCTTCTTCTGATTAGTACGATTTTTTCATATATTCGTATATGAAAAAATTAAATTAGAGCTATATATTAAAGAATCGTATTTGTTGAAAAACGACTTAATTACCAATTATCATATCATATATTATATTGTAAATTATTTAATAAATTCTAACTGGTTTTAGCACATTTGTTCATCATCATCATCTCTTTCTCTCTATCTCTCTCTATCTATGTATCTCCCTCTCTCTCTCTCTTTTCTTTCTGGAAGTTGATAATTTGAAGTTCTTCAACCATTTTATCACCACTCAGCCGATCTACATGAAGGATTCACATGTAGGACTACAAAACATTGCAAATATAAGTAAATATGTAAATAAAAAAGATACCCTTTATTTGAAGTACATAAAATAGACATTACATATATGAAGCAAACAGATGCGATAACAACACAAGCCGGGCTAGAAATTGAAAATCCAAACCCAAATCAGTCTCAATCATGAAACTGATCGATTAGCTTGTATTGACTGGACATTAAACAACGACATAAAAGTTTAAAATAAATAACTTTGGGTATCTTCCAGGGAGGACCTGAAGATCAGAGGATCAAAAGAACCCAACAGGTCCATATTCCCCCATGTTGTTGAAGCCAGGGTGGCGCATCAACGTGGTCCCATCAAACATGTGACCCTGCAGCATCATAGGGTTTTGAAGCATCTGTGGGGGTGGAACCGGAAATAGTTGAGGTGGAGGAGCACATGGTGGCTGAAGATGATGGAGAGGGGTGGAGGAGGAACCACCTGGAAAAAACTGAGCGGTTGGGTTTGCAGCATTCTGAATAATGAGCCTCTCAGTATGGCGAGTAACATTCTTCTTCAGCTCCTCCAACGCCAACTTGAACTGATCAAGTTGAGCCTTGTTCATGTCATCAATGGGAGAGGCCCACCAGAACTGAGCTTGAGTTGTCTTGCGCAAACGGTTCAGTTCCTCGCTGCACTTCTTCTCAGTGTCAAGCTGACTAGTGATTTGGGTGAGTTGTGCATTGAGCTCGCGCACGTTGGCGCTGCGGTGAGCCTCAATGAATTGCATGGTGCCAGAGTTCTGAGGTGGGACCCGAGTCAGATAGCGATCTATGACCGCATCAACATTGGGGTGGCCAAAAGAGAAGACCTTCTCACCGGGTGAGAATACAACGATAGCAACATCAGCACCACAGAGGGTGCAAAGCTCACTAGCTTTCTTGAAAAGCCCGCTACGGCGTTTGGAGAAAGTCACCTGGAGATTGCTTTCGTTGATCATCTTCTTCATCTCAATCTTTTGGCGCCCCTTGCTCTTCCTTGGGTTTGACATGGCTGATTGGAAAAGAATAGGAAAATATGGGGATAGGCTACGAATGGCACACAGAAATGGACTGTGAAGGGGTCTTATTTATAGGCATTTCACATAGATAGTAGTCTCACGTACTTTGTGTTTGGAAATGCAAACCAACGCGCGGCTGTCATACCTTTTCGTGGCATTAAAATTGTTTCTGGATGGAGGGATTCTGAAATCCCCCTTGCATGTCGTATATGGCAGGAACTTCAATGTAAATGAATGGCTCCCTCGCTGCACTTTGTATTACTTTTGTTTAGGTAAAATGTATCTGGAAATTGCCATCGATATGCTTGATCTTATCTTTTTTTTTATTTGCATTATATATACAAAGAAAAAATATTTGAGTTTAATTTTGACCGAAAAGTTTTTTACGTCGACAACCAATCAAAAAATATTCTAAAAGTTAGAATTGTAATAATTCATGATTAGTTGATAATGTAAAGTATAACAATAAATCCAAAAACCTTTTTCACTAGAATTTGATGAGGATTGCTCAATGGCTGATGACAGTTGGAACGAAAAATATTCGTTATTTTTTACGAATTGAATGAATGTGGTTTGATTTTTATTGTTTCCTTATTTCTCTTAACGTGAATTTCATATTTTTTTCTCACTTTTACCTTGTTAGCCTCATTGGTACGACTTCGTCTAGTACAATATAGCATTCTCTTCTTGAATTTATAAGAAACAAATGGGTATAATTTTCTTTTTGGTCCAAAATATAAGAAACATACATCAATTTTCAGTTTTTCACATATATTAAATGATAATTTCCAATATTACCCTCATTTATAATATGATTTATATTTACGAGATATATCAATGTTTCATACAACTGAGTTTGTTCATTAATTAGAAGGGATATTTTTGGAAATTTATATGAATATTAATTACAATTGACTCATTTCAATACATTTACTTGGTCTGTGTGTTTTAGGGTTTTGTTTCTTATATTAAAGACCGAAGGTAGTATTATAGTAATAATATATCAAAGATGTTTGCAAATAGACACGACCATTGATAATATTCCTAAGGTCTTTTACAAAAATAAATTCGTAACAATGAGCATTTCTCTAAATCAAAATCAAAATCAAAATCAAAATCATGATGCACAAACAAAATCAAAATAGTTTGGACTATCTTATTTTTATTTTGTTAAAATGGTGTTTGAATTCAAAATTAAAAAAAAAATTAAAAAAGTAATTCAATTCCTGGTCTTATTATATTAATTTAAGAAGAATAATTAAGATTTTGAAATTAATGTGTTAAAAGTACTCAAGAATCTATCATTAAATGTATTGAGTGTATATATATATATATATATATATATATATATATATATATATATATATATATATATATATATATAATACAAATTAATAATTAAGACTCACTATTAATTGTTTATTTCTCACTTTATGACAAATGAAATGTTGAATTATAAGAGAAACTTTTGTAGAAGGGTCATATTGTAACACCCCTGAGCATTACTTTGTGAACACATGTAGAAATAACATTAAAAGGAATTTGCTGGTTGCTTTTGGAAAATATAATTTTCTAGTAACTTATCCCTTTCAAAATTAGTGATAAATTTTTTTTTCTTTTTCTTTTACTCCACATACAATCCAACACCATTAACATAATATACATAAGTATCATAAGAGTTTCACACTTAGACTTTCACATAATAGGTCATCTCCCAAGGTCATAACATAAGAATATAAAGACATAACTACAACGTAGCGGCAGTCTGACACCAAAATCCAACAAGGATGGCTCTCAGTAGCCAAGTCCACATACTAATAAATACCAAAAGTCCCTAATTTGGTCAATACGATTAATCACTATTGGGATGACCACCATGATTCTCACAACCTATCGAAATATCCAGGGAGGATACCTCTATTCCTAATCTACAAGAAAACTGGTAAGTAACCAGAGAGGTGGTAAATGTATCTCCACGGTCAAAGTTTGATACGTACGTGATGTAGGTCCTGAATTAGTACCCTCAATGATACAAACAAGTCCGGTGTAAGTGGCACTCTTAGCTCCCGTGTTGATCACCCAAGCCTCACCATTGTCGGCATTCACACTGATCGAGGATGATCTGATCCTTAAGTACGACAGACTCGCCTCCTCGGAATTCATCTGTACTCATATATATATATATATATAGACACACACACACGGTAGAGGAAACAACAACAAACATGCAGGGGTGAGATACTAATATATGAGTTTTGATAAGACAACTATATGCGCGACACACAAAACAACATATACCAGGTATTCACAACATACAAAAATTATCCAAACAGCAGAATAATTTTATCAAAGGGTTTCATACCCGACAGTCAACGTCATTTTATAAAAATGCATAACACATCGATATTCAGGCTCTAATTTAATACATAATCTCCAGAGATCCCAACTTCTTTCAAATGATCGGATCAGGCTCAGAAGCACATTCATCTCAACCTCATGTGACCATTGCTCAAGCAGCTATTGCAACGGTCACTACAAGAAAAAATGAATTTAGCGAGGGCCAAAGGCCGTCGCAAACAGCTTAAATCCGTCGCAAAACACATGTTTCTGACGGATTTGCGACGGCCACAAATCCATCACATGTTGAGTCATCGCAAAAGGTTTCTGACGGTTTTTTTAAATGACCGTCACTAATTAGCGACGACTTATTCCGTCGCTAATTTATGTTAATTATGAGAAATTAGCGACGGCATAACCGTTGCAAATTATAGAAATTAGCGACGGCCTAACCGTCGCAAATCAACATAAATTAGCGACGGAATAGCCGTCGCAAATTGCAACACATTTTTATAAAAGTAAATAATTTAATTAACTAATTTTTTATTAATTAATTATTTAAAATATGAATTATTTTTAATTAATTATTTAGTATTTAATATAAAATTCAAAATTAATATAAACATTAGTTATTTTGTATATTAATTAGAATTTAGACTATATTATGATAAATGAATAATAATTTTAAACAATAAATGAAATTCATAAATAAAAGCAAATTGTTTTGACAGAGTGCATACATCATACAAAATAAAATCTAATATCAAAGAAACTAATAACCCTCTCTATAGTCCCGCATTAACAAATCTGTAAAGGATTGATCATCCTCGTCACTAGTCTGCTGATGACCCTCAGACTGGGACGGTGGTGGCTGTGGCTGAGGGGTGCTGTGAATGTGTTGGTCCTGCTGCGACTGTGGTAATAGCTAGTCTCACGTACTTTGTGTTTGGAAATGCAAACCAACGCGCGGCTGTCATACCTTTTCGTGGCATTAAAATTGTTTCTGGATGGAGAGATTCTGAAATCCCCCTTGCATGTCGTATATGGCAGGAACTTCAATGTAAATGAATGGCTCCCTCGCTGCACTTTGTATTACTTTTGTTTAGGTAAAATGTATCTGGAAATTGCCATCGATATGCTTGATTTTTTTTATTTTTATTTGCATTATATATACAAAGAAAAAATATTTGAGTTTAATTTTGACCGTAAAGTTTTTTACTTCCACAACCAATCAAAAATTATCCTAAAAGTTAGAATTGTAATAGTTCATGATTAATTGATAATGTAAAGTATAACAATAAATCCAAAAACCTTTTTCACTAGAATCTGATGAGGATTCCTGAATGGCTAATGACCGTTGGAACGAAAAATCTTCGTTATTTTTTACGAATTGAATGAATGTGGTTTGATTTTTATTGTTTCCGTATTTCTCTTAAGGTGAATTTCATATATTTTTTTTCTCACTTTTACGTTGTTAGCCACGTTGGTACGACTTCGTCTCGTACAATATAGCATTCCTCTTCTTGAATTATTAATTTGTCTTTTTAAAAGATATATTACCTTCAGCCCTTAATATAAGAAATAAATGAGTATTTTACTTTTTGGTCCAAAATATAAGAAATATATATCAATTTTCAGTTTTTCACACATATTAAATGCTAATTTCCAATATTACCCTCATTTATAATATGATTTATATTTACGAGATATATCAACGTTTCATACAAGTGAGTTAATTTGTTCATTAATTAGAAGGGATATTTTTGGAAATTTATATGAATATTAATTACAATTAACTCATTTCAATACATTTACTTGGTCTGTGTTTTAGAGTTTTGTTTCTTATATTAAAGACCGGATGTAGTATTATAGTAATAATATATCAAAGATGTTTGCGAATAGAAATTTGTTTGCGAATAGACACGACGATTGATAATATTCCTAAGGTCTTTTACAAAAATAAATTCGTAACAATGAGCATTTCTCTAAACCAAAATCAAAATCAAAATCATGATGCACAAACAAAATCAAAATAGTTTGGACTATCTTATTTTTATTTTGTTAAAATGGTGATTGAATTCAAAATTCAAACAAAAAAAATTAAAAAAGTAATTAAATTCCTGGTCTTATTATATTAATTTAAGAAGGAATAATTAAGATTTTGAAATTAATGTGTTAAAAGTACTCAAGAATCTATCATTAAATGTATTTAGTATATATATATATATATATAATACAAATTAATAATTAAGACTCACTATTAATTGTTTATTTCTCACTTTATGACAAATGAAATGTTGAATTATACGAGAAACTTTTGTAGAAGGGTCATACTGTAATATCCCATGGGCATTACTTTGTGAACACATGTAGAAATAACATTAAAAGGAATTTGTTGGTTGCTTTTGGAAAATATAATTTTCTAGTAACTTATCCCTTTCAAAATTAGTGATAATTTTTTTTTTCTTTTACTCCACATACAATCCAACACCATTAACATAATATACGTAAGTATCATAAGAATTTTACACTTAGACCTTCACATAATAGGTCATCTCCCAAGGTCATAACATAAGAATATAAAGACATAACTACAACGTAGCAGTAGTCTGACACCACAATCCAACAAGGATGGCTCTCAATAGCCAAGTCCACATACTAATAAATACCAAAAGTCCTACAGCTGGTCAATACGATTAATCACTGTTGGGAAGACCACCATGGTTCTCACAACCTATCGAAATATCCGGGAAGGATACCTCTATTCCTAATCTACAAAAAAACCGATAAGTAACCAGAGAGGTGGGAAAAGTATCTCCACGGTCAAAGCCTGATTCGTACGTGATGTAGGTCCTGAATTAGTACCCTCAATGATACAAACTAGTCCGGTGTAAGTGGCACTCCTAGCTCCCGTGTTGATCACCCAAGCCTCACCATTGTCGGAATTCACACAGATCAAGGATCTGATCCTTAAGTACGACAGACTTGCCTCCTCGGAATTCATCTGTACTCATGTATATGTATATATGTATGTATGTATGTATATATGTATGTATGTATGTATATGTGTATGTATATGTATCTATATATACACACACACACAGTAGAGGAAAAAACAACAAACATGCAGGGGTGAGATACTAATATATGAGTTTTGATAAGACAACTACATGCGCGACACACAAAACAACATATACCAGGTATTCACAACATACAAAAATTATCCAAACAGCAGAATAATTTTATCAAAGGGTTTCATACCCGACAGTCAACGTCATTTTATAAAAATGCATGACACTTCGATATTCTGGCTCTAATTTAATACAAAATCTCCAGAGATCCCAACTTCTTTAAAATGAGCGGATCAGGCTCAGAAGCACATTCATCTCAACCTCATGTGACCATTGCTCAAGAAGCTATTGCAACGGTTCACACGACCCCTCTGTGACAACCACTCAAACAGCTATTGCAGTTGTACACAGGTTACATTTTCGGATAATCCACCTCAACCTCATGTGACCATTGCTCAAACAACTATTGCAACTGTGCACATGAACCCTCTGTGACAACCACTCAAACAGCTATTGCAGTTGTACATGTAACGTCCCTCGTTACATTAGTAACCCAAATTAAGTTTTCAATAAAAACCTTTTAAAACATTAAATTTAAATAGGTGAGTCATAAATTTTTTCACAATATATTTAAGTCCGAAAGTATCTCGTATATTCAAAATAAAGCCTCAAAAAATTAATTAATAAAATCTACATAATTCTTTTACAATAGTTTTTGTCTCAAAACACGGACGTCTAATAAACCCAAAATAAATAAATAAATAAAAATAAACTTGAACTAATATCTTCAAGACTTTCTCAAGACGCTGCATCATCTATCTCAACACCTGTAAACTCTGAAAGACAACACCACTAATGATATTTATAATCCCAGTAAACTAATAAGATTTATAATCTCAGTAAGTAAACACAGTTCTAAAAGGTTTTCGAAAAGATGCTGCTTTCAGCCGGCGCGACAACCGGAAAAATAACCATGGAACCCGCTAATTTTCCAAAATAATGTTCATAAAAAAATACATTTAATTACAACAATCAAATAAAGACAACATAATCAAATATCATGTATTAATTAAACAAAGTAATCATACAATAACACAATTCTCAAGTGGCTCGGAAACCCCACTCTGTGTTGGTTTCCTGACCAATTCAGTGACTCGAGAACCTCATTGAATTGGTTCCTTGCCCTTTTCTGCGGTAACTCGGGAACCTCGTTCTAGAATTGATTTCTTGCCACCCTCTTTATGATGACCCGAGAAACTCGTTCTAGAATTGATTCCTTGTCCCTATGGTGACTCGGGAATCCCATTTTAGAATTGACCCCTTGCCCCTATGGTGACCCGAGAACCTCGTAATTAAATTGGTTCATTGCCTCACATTAACGGCGACCCGAGAGCCTCGTTCATAAAATGGATTCCTTGCCCCATATCTTATTTTTCGATATCCCATTAAATGGCGATGTTACAAGCCAATGCCCCATTCTTAACCGGTATATCAACAAATTCCACACATCATGCATATACTCATTCATCCATATTCCGAAGCATAAAACCATCAATCATAATTGACAAACTTTTCAAAGCGTGTAACCACTAAGATATCACATACCACAAAAGACATATCAAATAATAATAATCATATCACTTATTATATAAATATTCAATCTCATAATAATTAATCACAATAAATCATTAATTTCATTTTAGATAACCCCAAATAATTACTCCTTAATTACATACTCAAACCCTTCTATACCATGGAAGTGTAAGAAAAAAAAAGGTGTTTGCTTACCTCTTGAAGACCTCCAAAAGCCCAAAGCTTTTCCTATGAACAAATTATATTTATAGAGCTCCCCCTTCTATCATGTAAGGTGAACACACTGTTTCTTTTGTTACCCAAAATGATCCTATTCCGAGCGCAATCTCAATTTTATTTTCTATTGACAACGCTAGTTCTGTAATGGCATAAGACATACATTTTTTTTGTTTCTTTTATCTCACTGTTGCGGCGCTACTCACTTCTTATCCTTTTCTTGGAATCAGGTCACATAAATATTAAAACACCCAAGCAAAATTCTTCTAACTCCAATGGTAACCGTGGACTACAGTACCACTTTGTTAAGATGGACTTAGACTATGGCCTAATAGTGTAAAAGAATGTGGGCCCCTCCTATTATTTTGTTCTCTTATTATTATTATTATTATTATTATTATTATTATTATTATTATTATTTCCAAAACAATTCTTTTAGTTGCACACGTCCTTGCATTTTCAATCCTAAAAGGAAAGCTATCTACCAGATAGGTATTTTCTTTTTCACGTTTTGTAGTTATTTTTTGTCCTTTTTTTTAATCTTATATCAATACTAAGTAATTTTCAATAAATTTTATACTAACAATTTTGTACACTAAAACTTATACTAGCTTAATTTTTTTTATAATTATATTGAAATTTTAGGATGTTACATTTCTCCCCTCTTCAAGAAATTTCATCCTCGAAATTTCGACATCTAACTCTTATACCAACAAACAAGTCAACAATAAAAAAAATTATCCTTGTGCCCCTAAACCAAGCACTTAAGACAAGGTGTAGTAACTACGTTATCATTTTGCACAAAAGAACTTCTTACACATTTTTTTAAAAAAAAAACTGCACACAATATCTCACATACATATACAATTAACTTATTTGCTTAATAGAAAATCATAGTAGTCCATATTTGATTTACATGTGTTGTAGAGTAGAGACATGAATTATGGTCGGTAAAATAAATTTCCAGCACAACAAAAATCTCATGCAAGTTCAATCACAATCATTAATTAATCAAAATCAATAATATAGAACAAGTCTTATATGCTATAGAATAATTTAAACAAGAAGAGAAGGTAACATTGTTATCCTTCGCATGAATAAAACACAAAACAAGACAATCAAGCAGCAGTCAACTCCAAAGTTTCTCACACACAGCAAATTTAAAATCTTTTTGTCTCTAACAAAACCCACACCCTTGCCTGTTAGTCGCCATAAATCTGTACACCACTAATCAAATATTGGGTTGGCCAGGCCCAATATCTAAAAGAATAGCGTGCAGTCTTTATAACTTTAACATCAGTCCTACGCGCCCAAGTTTTGATTTTAGAAAAAGTCCCATTACCACAGTCCAATTTAGAATTGAACTGCTCTGATACCATAAATGTAAAGTCCCTCGTTACATTAGTAACCCAAATTAAGTTTTCAATAAAAACCTTTTAAAATATTAAATTTAAATAGGTGAGTCATAAATTTTTTCACAATATATTTAAGTCCGAAAGTATCTCGTATATTCAAAATAAAGCCTCAAAAAATTAATTAATAAAATATACATAATTCTTTTACAATAGTTTTTGTCTCAAAACACGGACGTCTAATAAATCCAAAAGAAATAAATAAATAAAAATAAACTTGAACTAATATCTTCAAGACTTTCTCAAGACGCTGCATTATCTATCTCAACACCTGTAAACTCTGAAAGACCACACCACTAATGAGATTTATAATCCCAGTAAACTAATGAGATTTATAATCCCCGTAAGTAAACACAGTTCTAAAAGGTTTTAGAAAAAATGTTGCTTTCAGCCGGCGCGGTAACTGAAAAAACAACCATGGTACTCGCTAATTTTCCAAAATAATGTTCATAAAAAAATACATTTAATTACAACAATCATATAACGACAACATAATCAAATATCATATATTAATTAAACAAAGTAATCACACATCACACAATAACACAATCCTCAAGTGACTCAAAAACCCCACTTTGTGTTGGTTTCTTGCCCAATTCGGTGACTCGAGAACCTCATTAAATTGGTTCCTTGCCCCTTTTCTGCGGTGACTCGAGAACCTCGTTCTAGAATTGATTCCTTGCCACCCTCTTTATGGTGACTCGGGAATCCCATTTTATAATTGACTCCTCGCCCTGATGGTTACCCGAGAACCACGTAATTAAATTGGTTCCTTGCCTCCCATTAACGGCGACCTGAGAGCCTCGTTCATAAAATGGATTCCTTGCCAGATATCTTATTTTTCGACATCCTATTAAATGGCGATGTTACAAGACAATGCCCCATCCTTTCAAAGCATGTAACCGGCCACTAAGATATCACATATCACAAAAGACATCAAATAATAATAATCATATCACTTATTATATAAATATTCAATCTCATAATAATTAATCACAATAAATCATCAATTTCATTTGAGATAACCCCAAACAATTACTCCTTAATTACATACTCAAACCCTTAAAAATCTATACCATGGAAGTCTAAGAAAAAAAAGGGTGTTTGCTTACCTCTTGAAGACCTCCAAAAGCCCAAAGCTTTTCCTATGAAAAAATTATATTTATAGAGCTCCCCTTTCTATCATGTAAGGTGAACACACTGTTTCTTCTGTTACAAACAATGATCCTATTCCGAGCACAATCTCAATTTTATTTGCTATTGACAACGCTAGCTCTGTAATGACATAAGACATGCATTTTTTTGTTTCTTTTATCTCACTGTTGCTACTCACTTCTTATCCTTTTCTTGGAATCAGGTCACATAAATATTAAAACACCCAAGCAAAACTCTTCTAATTCCAATGGCAACCGTGGACTACAGTACCACTTTGTTAAGATGGACTTAGACTATGGCCTAATAGTGTAAAAGAATGTGGGCCCTTGCTATTATTTTGTTCTCTCTTATTATTATAATAATAATAATAATAATAATAATAATAATAATAATAATTATTATTATTATTATTATTATTATTTCCAAAACAATTCTTTTAGTTGCACACGTCCTTGCATTTTCAATCCTAAAAGGAAAGCTTTCTACCTGATAGGTTTTTTTTTTTTTCACGTTTTGTAGTTATTTTTTTGTCCTATTTTTTTCAATCTTATATCAATACTAAATAATTTTCAATAAATTTTATACTAACAATTTTGTACACTAAAACTCATACTATCTTAATTTTTTTTTATAATTATATTGAAATTTTAAGATGTTACAGTACACAGATACATAACCACTCAAACAACTATTGCAGTTATGGATAAATATTATCCGACTTCGTATGATAACCAGCAACTGAAGGAAATGTATGTGCGAGATTGCGGAAAACATGGTGCACCAAATGAGACAAAATGAGCACAAGAAATTGAGGAGTGGATGTCCTAACCGATCAAATTTTCAGAGGCACGAAGGAAGTGGTTCTCAATGGACACAGAGACCATATGCTAGACCAGCGCAGACACCTACACCAGCACCAGCACCAGCACCTGTGGTTAGAACGGGTCAGCAGCAACAAGGCTATGCTTGTTTCAGATGCGGAGGATCGCATCATATTAGGGATTGCTTGGAAAGGCCTAGTTGTTTCAATTGTGGGAAACCAGGTCATATGGCAAGAGATTGCAGGCAGATAGCTATGCAACAGCCGATAGCTGCTGGTAGAGTAAATGGAGGCTATAGAAGTGGAGCTGGAAGAGGAGCCCCAACAGCAGGACAACAAGTGGCCAGACCTCAAGCCACTGGAAGAGTGTTTACCCTGATGGGAGTTGTATCCTCTCAATCTACGGATCTTATACAAGGTATGTGTTTGAAAGCTGGTAGGCTCTATAGAAAATTTGCAAGAGAAGCATACAAAACATCACTGAAAAATTGCCTAAACATATTAACCAAATTTTCAGAGTGCTCTTAAAAGACATAATTAGCATGTAAAACCAAATACATTTTCCATATTTCCACTTTCCCTTTTCAAAATGTTGAGTGTTGCTATGAACCTCTTACAGCTCATAGATGAAAGGTAACCCTAATCCTTTGTCTAATGACCTAATAAGGAGAATTCATTAACTTTGGGCTTTAAATCAACCACTAATCTGGTTGTTATTGGATTTGATCATTATAATAGGTACAAAATTATCTCCTTAGCTAAGTATCCTAATGATCATTTTGTTCCCAGGGTAATACATTACCTCGTATTTAGGTAATAATGGTTAATGTTGCCGTTCCTGTCTGCTAGAGAAATAAAAGTAACTCATTCCCTTGGTTCCGCAACAAATCAAGCTCTTCATGGGGAATCTTTGGATATTGTCGCATCCGTAGTTGCAGTCCTCAAAGGGACGATCCCACCTACGGTTCTTAACTCACTTTAGTTGTTTCTACTTTGTAAGGAAATGTATGTTAGGATGCTTAACTCGCTTTAGATATGGACTAACAACAGCCCATAAAGTATCGATTATCAAGGTGTGGTGCACCAGATTCCTAGTATTCATAAATTGAACCTTCTTCTGTGTTTCTTGCATCTACACATTCATATGCCAAAATCAATGAGTAAATTGGTTATAAGCTCTTAATGTTAATATGTCCAATAGGATTAGTGACTCGGATTAGGCTTCTTGTCTATCCTGAAAATCGGTTCCACGTTTTTCTATCTACCTTAGTCCTTCCTTAATTTTTGAAAGTGTAATAACAAAAGCATAATGGTAGCGAAACCCATTGATAAATTTGAGATAATACTTTGAAGTTTGAGAAAATCAAGTCAAGCACACTTGATAGGATCAACATTGCAGGCCAAATTTGGTTACCTGGAATAATTAGGGTCATATACTCATATCCCAATAATTGTATAGTCTTCGCCATATAATATCTAAGTTACAATGTCATCCCACTCTTGATTTATGACATATCCCTCATTCTCTTTTCCTCATGTGCGTCTCGTTTAGGCAGATACAACCAAAACAAATATATAAGTTTATCATTAATGAAAATAAAATTTTCATCAAAGATCGATTTGGCCTTAAATTGGATATCATTCTTGGTTTACATCACAACAGTAACGATAACCATACTGAAAATGGAGGAGAGTCATTTGCAACTCCCAATACCATAGAGGCAAAATGTATTGTCGAATAAATAATTGATAACCCAGTAAAATACTAAATCATTAATACGGTGTTATCTTAAATCGAAATATCTGAATTTGATTGGTAATAAAGGACCTGGGATTATTCCTTATGCCATATCACATTATTATTTATTATTTGTAGCCAAATTTCATACCCCAAGTCAAAAGGTAGACGGGTGCATGAAAGCTGGATATTTAAGAAGTTAATGTCTATTTTTCTATCATTTGTAGCCAAATTTCATACCCCAATATCAATATTTATTGATATTGATGGCACCAACAACAACAACAACCAAGCCTTATCCCACTAGGTGGGGTCGGCTACATGGATCATGTTAACAGTTAAATCATTGGCCTCCAAATCTTTCTTAATAGTTTCTCCTATAGTTTTTCTTGCCCTACCTCTACCTCTAGCTATTGGATTACCCTCCACTTGATCCACTCTCCTTACTACAGAATCTAAAGGTCTCCTCCATACATGCCCAAACCACCTAAGTTGAGATTCAACCATCTTTTCTACAATAGGTGCTACCCCAACTCTCTCTCTAATGCTATCATTCCTAATCCTATCACGTCTAGTTTTTCCGCTCATCCAGTGCAACATTCTCATTTCTGCTACATTGATTTTACTCTCGTGTTGATTTTTTACCGCCCAACACTCCGTCCCATACAACATCGCCGGTCTAATAGCTGTACGGTAAAATTTTCCCTTTAGCTTAAGAGGTACCTTTTTATCACACAAAAAACCCGAAGCCTTCCTCCATTTCGAGCACCCTGATTGAATCCGATGGTTTACATCTCCATCAATTTCTCCGTCATTTTGTATAATAGACCCAAGATATTTAAACCGTGTGACTTGTGGTATGTTGTGGTCTCCAACTTTCACCTCTAAGCTAGAGGTGTTTCGCCTTTTGCTAAACTTACATTCCATATACTCCGTCTTGCTTCTACTCAAGCGGAAGCCATGTGCTTCTAAAGCTTGTCTCCAAGTCTCCAACCTTCCATTTATATCATCTCTCGACTCTCCAACTAGGACTATATCGTCTGCGAAAAGCATGCATCGCGGTCTTCGACTCTTGAATGTGCTCCGTAAGTACATCCAAGACCAAGGTAAAAATATAGGGGCTTAAAGATGACCCCTGGTGCAGACCTATGGTTATTGGGAAATCTTCTGTGGCTCCACCCTGTGTTCTCACACTAGTCGTGGCCCCCTCATACATATCCTTGATAGCTCGAATATAGGCAATCCGAACACCTTTCTTTTCTAGGGCTTTCCACAAAACCTCTCTTGGCACCCTATCATACGCTTTCTCCAAATCAATGAAGACCATGTGTAAATCTTTTTGATCCCTTCGATATTGTTCCATCACTCGTCGTAGCAAGTAAATTGCTTCCATGGTCGACCTCCCGGGCATAAAACCAAATTGGTTGTCGGTGATTTTGGTTTCTTTTCTTAGTCTCCGTTCAAGCACCCTTTCCCATAGCTTCATAGTATGACTCATAAGCTTAATCCCCCTATAATTTGCGCAATTTTGTATATCTCCCTTGTTCTTGTAAATCGGAACTAAAGTGCTTCTCCTCCATTCGTCCGGCATTTTCTTTGACCTCATAATCTCGTTAAAAAACTTCGTGAGCCAACTAATGCATCTATTTCCTAGACTCTTCCATACCTCCACAGGTATATTGTCCGGTCCAACTGCCTTGCCATTATCCATCCTTCTCAGAGCTTCTTTTACCTCATGCTCTTGGATTCTACGATAAAAAGTGTAATTTTGGTCCTCCTCTCTGATGTCAAGCACCTGTGAGCATGATAAAACTTCAAATCCTTCATTAAATAACTTGTGGAAATAATTCTTCCATCTATCTTTAATATCTTGTTCCTTAACCAAAACTTTACCTTCTTCATCCTTAATACACTTCACTTGGTCCAAGTCTCTTGTCTTTCTTTCCCTATTTTTAGCAAGCTTATAAATAGATTTCTCACCATCTTTGGTGCCTAAGGATTGGTACAACCTGTCAAAAGCTTTAGTTCTAGCTTCGCTCACTGCCTTCTTGGTCTCTTTTTTGGCCACCTTATAATTTTCCCAATTTTCAGCATTTCTACATAAAGACCAAGCTTTAAAACATTCCCTTTTAACCCGAACCTTAGCTTGCACACTTTCATCCCACCACCAGGATTCTTTACCCTTAGGTCCAAATCCTCTTGATTCACCAAGCGTCTCTATAGCTACCTTCCTAATCCCCTTGGCCATCTTGTCCCACATATCATTTGCACTTCCGTTTGCCTCCCAAAACCCTCCCTCCAAAACCTTGTGTTGGAAGATCCTTTGTTTTTCACCCTTCAGTTGCCACCACTTGATCCTTGAAACCTTTTTGTGACCTCTTCTCTTCACACTCCTTTTAACTCTTACATCCATGACCAAGACTCTATGTTGGGTAGTCAAGCTCTCTCCAGGTATGACTTTACAGTCCAAGCAAATCTTTCTATCCGATCTCCTAATAAGAAAGAAATCTATTTGAGAGCTTGTCACCCCACTTTTGTATGTGATAAGATGCTCCTCACGTTTCCTAAAACACGTATTGGCTATAGTAAGATCGAAGGCAGATGAAAAGTCCAAAATAGACTTGCCCTCACCATTTACCTCCCCTAGGCCATATCCCCCATGAAAACCGTCATAACCTCTAGGTGCCCTCCCTACATGCCCATTTAGATCACCTCCTAAGAAAATCTTTTCACCTAGCGGTATTTCCTGAATTAGGCCTTCTAAATCCTCCCAAAATTTTACCTTGAAGTGTTCTTCTAACCCTACCTGAGGTGTGTAAGCACTGATCACATTAAAGGTGTCTTGTTCCACTACAAATTTTAGGGCAATGATCCTATCACCAACCCTTTTTACATCCACAATATCATTAATCTTCCAATATTTATCCACAATTATGCCCACCCCATTTCTCGATTTTACTTTGCCAGTGTACCAAAGCTTAAAACCCGAAGAGCCTAATTCCTTTGCCTTTTCTCCCACCCACTTAGTTTCTTGTAGGCACATGAAATTGATCCTCCTCCTAATCATAGTGTCAACTATTTCCATTGATTTACCTGTAAGTGTGCCTATATTCCAAGTTCCAAAGCGGATCCTACTCTCGTGAGATAGCTTCTTTACCCACACTCGTTCACAAAAATGTGGGAACCCTTGCTTATTTTTCACTACATCCAGGCGGCGATGCAGCGGCCCTTGCTCTTTTGACACTGTACTCGAGCTATACAGCGCGTTGCTTCTGGGAAACGACCTAGCATTAGCATTATTACGTCGTTGATCTATGTCATAGAGATTTGACTAAGTTTTACGTTGGTTGTCGATGGCCTAACACAACCCTCTCCTTTTATCCGGGCTTGGGACCGGCTATGTTTAGCTTTGTCACAAAGCACAACATAGGCAGGATTATTGATGGCACCAATGTAAAAAAATAACTAAAGGAAATGAAAAGGGTATATTTGTTTCAAAGAAAACATTGTTTCAATGCAGTCAAAGAAGGATGGAGATAAGTTATATGTACGTGAATATATCCTTAGAGAATAACATGTACTTACATTATGGTCATTGTGTTGCACCGAAATGATATCATTTTCAATTAGACTGGACTGGATGCTGTTAAGACCATAGAAATGATAAAAGTGAGAGTTTGGAGTTGGTGCAAGACTTCGGTAAAGAGTAGTATTTACTTGCACAGATTGGTGCCTCAATCCGATTTATTGTTTTCAAACACTAGGATAGAAACTGTCACAGGTTCTGCTTTGGTATTATTTTTGCTAGGCATAGTTTTTCTATTTGGCTATGACAGCATTTCTCACATCCTCTAACAACATTCTTCCTGATATTGGAAACCAGTAAGTGTGGGTAGGACAGTCTGTATGGGTGGGCCTTTGTTTCTTTTGTAATATTGTAATCTTTTCATGTATATGGGTTTTGATTACCCCTTGTATTCCTAATATACTTTTGGCTTATAAAAAATATACGAGTAGAACACGGTTGTTCAAAACCCGAGCTCTCACTAATGTACCGGCCCGAAGCTAATTGTGATAGCTTCAGGTTTTAGAAAGTAGTTCCGATGTGATTTTGGGTCGGGCTTGGGTTATGTTTCAAGTCGTCCCAACTTATGCCACGTTCTTTTAAACCTTTATGGAACGTATGACTGTTGTTAGAAGCCTTGTCTAGATTCATTAGCATATTCAGCAGTTGTTAAGCTATTAGTCTACATCAGTTATGCTTGTAGTTAACCAATGTTAATTAGTAATCACCTCTGGTTAGTCTTCGATTAGCTCTCATAGTATAAACCAAATGCCTTTGTTTGCACAGTGAACATATTTTCCGTCGAACACACTATTTCAACAACTGTGAAGGAATTAAGATTTTATTGAATTTTTTATGATCGAATACATGCGGCTTGAGTTGTACGATAATAGGTGTTTGATCACCATTCATGCTTTAGTTTGAGCACTGTTGCTCTATATTATATTATCGAGTAATGAAGTTAAGCTTGTCAATAGGGCTCAATTATAACTAGTAGATACCTGGGTTTCCTATTGCAAGCACATGCCTGAATAGAGCTTGAATTCATGTTCTTTCTATCAGTGTGCTGAACATAGATGCATGTGGCAGTATGTGTGTATTTGTATGGGGTTGGAGTTTTTTATCTTAAATCAAGCACATGTTATTCAGCACATTTCCAGGGTTGCAAGAAATTATAATAATTGAAAAGTGACTGGAATCGGCTGTGGGTGAATGCAGATCTGCAACTTTGCATGTATTTTTGCCCAACATGCTGTGATTTTGCTTGTATGTTTAGCAGTTAGCGTCAAAACAGTTTTATGTTTAAATAACTAATATCACTACACATTCCAAGATTTGAACTGATTTTATTATCGTCTCAGTTGGGAAGATGATAGAGCTTCTTGGTGGGGAAGCGGGTGTTTCTTGTGGTAGGCTTCATTATGGCAGTGCTTTTCATGCTAACAAGGTTGAAACCATAAGGTATCTTATTTGTTTCTGGTATGACATTCTTTCTATGGTTTATCCATATTCGTGTTCTCATGGTTTCCTTATTCTGGCAGTGAAACTCTTGTGAAGCATGGATTCAACTACAGCGGGAAAGACTTCATTTATTCAGGTTTTCATTTTGTCTTACTGTTACCATATCAGGTTTTGGAAGAAAGTATTTTGTGAAATGTTTTGGGATTAAGAACCCATACTGCAATTGGATAGACGTGTATATATTGATCAGGTGTCTAGTTAGGTGCATTATGAATTGGACTTTTGGCATTGTCTGTGATGTCATTTTTTAAATTAAAAAAAACATGAGCAGCTAATTGCATAGAGCCATAGATTTCACTATGTATTAGAGGTTTTGACAAGAGTAAGGAGGGACAATTTTTTATGGTATGTACTTTATTCTATGGTTTGTTGCCTTTCGTTGGAGGGAAATCCCTTTTATTTAAACCTCATCTCTTTGCTTTTAGTTCTGTTATTTATGACCAGTTTTTGGTGCTCTGATCATAGTTTCTTTAAGAAGAATCCATAACTGAGAGATATATGAAAGCATAGTAATTGCGTTGATGAGATTATTTTGTGCTTTTCTTGGGTGCTTCTCTCGACAGTGTTGAATTGCGATTCTCTTGTTTTTAATTTAAGAGGTGTCCTGATTCACACTACAACATATTAGACTTTAGATAGCGTTTCCGTATGCCTTTTAATAGCGTTTGTAACCGCTATCTATGCTACCGCTATTAAAACTCGTTAGCAAAGATAGCATTTAGGAACTGCTATTAATAGGTGACTTTAGATAGCGTTTGTACACGGAAACGCTATCTAAAGTCTGACTTTAGATAGCGTTTGTACACGGAAACGCTATCTAAAGCCCTTTTTTTTTTTTAATTTTATTTCTTAACTTTTACATCCATTATTCCTGCATATTGAACTACACAAAAAAACCACAATTGTTGCAGTCAACACAATTGTTCAAAATGTGTTCAAAATATAAGTGTTCAAATATAAGTGTTCAATGCAGCACTGCATGTGTTTGTGCAAAGAAACCAAGAACTATACAATCAAAGTGCAACACTCTATACAGCAACTATATATATAACCAGATATAAGTACACCACTCTGTTTCTAAAGTATTCAAATTCACACGAGTAAGACAAAATCAAAGTGCAGCAACTATACCAGATCTCAATCCTTAAGAAACCAAAATCAGAAAACCAACATACATCTACAATTAATCTACATTTACAGCTTCGTTGTTTTGTTTTTCATGAGACCAAGACAACACCAAAGTAATGTGTCGAAATGTGATCCAAAGACTCTGTAGCATACATACTGCATTTCCACCACAAAGACTAACCTGTTACATTGGGATACAGCAGACTAATTAGGTAAATACTACTTGAGCAAGAAACAGAATTCAAATCAAGCATTAACAAAGTCTAACAAAAATAATAAGTTTGAACTTATTTTCTCCTTTCCATGCACATCAACTCGAAGGCATGTACCAATGAAAAACAAATACATAGATAGTTTGGGGTTGATAAATATAAAGCATTATTCACATACCAATGAGTATTGCTGCAACTACTGTGATCAATTTGACATAATCAAACGAACTTTCAACAATATAGCGACACCACTCTTCCTTGACTTCAGATAGTTGAGCAGTGGAGTATGTGGAGCATTTGAAGTCAGGGAAGTACTGCGACATAAAAATTAAATAAATTAAGTTACAATTGCTAAAACATTTGAACAGTCACAGTTAAAAGCTAAGTAAACAACATACCGCCATTGGTATTTTAACTTGGTTCTGCAAGATAGTCTCCTTCATGAAACGCATGACATAGTACCCACAATCATCTTGTTGGGTTGTCTTGGGCACTATAAAAAATAAAATAGTAAATCAATATAGTTTTTTTTATCTAATTGCGCATTAAGTTTTTGCAAATATACCGTATCTGAATCCATTTAATGTTGGTTGCCTTTAAACGCGGCACCTTAGCTCCGATATTTGCGCGATAAACTTGCAAACCACTAATCACAAAATCAAACAGACTTCATTAAGAAACATATTTTCAATCATCACAAACACACGCATACTTACGACGAATGTAATCATAGAAAATCAGAAATATAAAAACATGCTTACGTATCGAACGGATTCTTTAATTTCAGGCGATCCCTAGGATCAACATACAAGGGATCCAGATAGTAAATAATCTCTTCAACAATATTTATCGCAAGACAAGACCCAATGATTCCTACAAAAATGTTGAGATAACAAATCCTAAGCACCTCAACTTTTATGTAATTCATTATTGTGAATTAAGTCCTATAGGATAAGCGACTCACCCAACATTGCACGGCGCTAAAAACAAGGGCTGATATTCTCTTTCTTTAGTTGCAAAACCGGTCACTAGATATGTTGTCCGTGAATCCCTCCCGAAGTAGCCGTATGTATTTGTTTGGTGTGGGGACAAGAACAGAAACCTCCTCGTTATTTCCTTTAGAAGCAACAATTCTTCATACAAATACCTTCAATTAAAATATAAAAATGGATTACACCAATGACATCAATATTTAAATGGAAAGACTAAAAAAATATTGTACACTTTAAGCCTGATTTATTACCTGATATATGCGGAAATAACGGAGGCAGATACCCATTCATGATTTACAACTTCTCTGATATTTTCAGTATTGAGCATCTCAATGAAATGGTGACCAAAAATATTTTGTTCCATCTCTACGTACAATTGGTCAGCATTTTTCATATTCTTTCGTTCATGTATTTTAAGGAAATTCAAATATTCCAGAGAAGTTGTAGTTGAACCAGCTGTAGGTGGGTTGGCCTCAGAGTTGCCTCCTTTATTTTCTGGGGTTGTAATTGACTCCTTTGTATATCCAGACACTCTGCCCTTGCCTTTAGCTTTTGCAGGTGCCTGGAAATTTTGCATTTCAATATGCCAGTTAGTGATCAACTAATGTAATGCATATATGCCGTATATGAAAAGGTGGAAAAATGCAATTACATACCATATTAATTACAACCACGAGATCAATTGGCCATGCCACATAAGTACCTATTGCATCTCCTACTGTCATCACATCTGCATCAACGATAGGTACCGGCAATGGCGCATCCCCCTCAGTTGCAACATCAACTCCAACTTTCACATGGTTAAGGGGTACTGGTCCAGTGTGCAGTGTAACACCCGGCTCATTGTATACTTTACCCATAGCAACCATACGATAGTTTGGGGTCGATAAATATAGCTGACATGAGTTGACGCCCTAATCCAATGATAGATGAATAAGCTGTGAATTAAGGCATCCAATTGAATGTATTTAACTGCGAATGCAATACTAGTAAAAAAAAAGGCATGCATTACCTCTGGAAGCCTGCTGGCAGATGGTAGAGTGCAACTATCTTTGACGCTTGCTTGGGCTGTGAAATTAGCCCGCCTCTCCTCATCATCCTTTTGTGTCAGCTTTTCTTCCAAAATGTTCTATCTATCAGATAGTTTAGACACCACTGTCTCCCAATTTTTCGCTTCCGAGTTATTTCTTGCACGACCTTCGGGTGGGAAGTAGTCTTTGGTGAGACGCCGAAACCCACACCCCTAACACGACCAGGGTTCTCTGGCACACCTAGGGCTTTGGCAAGAATATCCTGGCGACCAAAGTCTTCTATCTCTCCCTCTACCGCAGACTGTGACAGTTCCTCCTGACACATAGTTATTGGTGAAATGCAAATGTTAAAATTATTATATATTATCATATGAAAATAACAAATGATAATGTAAACGTTAGTCTACTAACACATTTATTCCACACGGTCTGCGTATTTTTGTTGTCAATTACACCCACCTTGTTCTCGCGGGCTTTCCTCCACACAATATGGCGTTTAATTTTCTTAACTTCTGGCCCCGCCTCCTGCATCTGTATATTGAGATAATATAAATTAACCAAACAGTTTAAAAGTCATATTTACCACAAATGCAGTTAAATATATATATATACATACCAATTCATCCTCAATGTCAGCATACCCCTTACGTGATGCTTTGTAAGGGCATGCAGGATCTAACGCCTGCTATGCGATTTTCATTGCTTAATTTCTATTCAGACACATATAAGTAATATTAATACATGGTTAATGTCATATGTACGTATTGCTATAAAATTATAAGGACTAACGTGATATTAAACATACCAGGAATTGAGCATCTCCTGTGCGTATTGCTATAAAATCTGTCCACTCATCCCTTGATATGTGTGGATATTTTGATGGAGGCTCCTCATTGATATTCCCGTTGGCATCTCTTAGAAATTTTTTGGTCAATCTAGTTCTGAATGCCCTATGTAGGTTACCAGCTTCCTGAAGTACAAATTTTTCCGAGATTCATCAATATTAAAAGACATCTGTAAAACAATATAAACAACGTGTCAAAGTAAGTATGTTTACATAGTTTACAATATAATTTATAAATTTTAACAATTACCTGTACATCAGTCCATATGCTCTCTTTGAAACCATCCAAAGCTTCATCCTTCCAATTAGAACAAATAATTGGGACCGTTTGCCGAACAACGGCCCCAATGTAACTCTTCAATATTTTACCATTAGCACGAATAGGTTGGTCCAAAGAATTCCATTCAACCTAATAAAAATAATAAAGTAATTAAATCTAGATATCAAACAACATTATGAAATCCTTAGATTAGTAAGTAAATTACATCAAATTTTTGTCCTTTACTCCTAGCGCGGATGACCGCCTTCATAATGTTGGCCCACGCGTCTCGCCGCTTTGGCATCACTAGAATTACTTGAAGATGCCATTTACCTACAAAAATATTAGATACAAGTAAAACATCAATGGACATTAATATAACATTAATTGATGCAAAATATAAAACAACTATGAATAACAAAATCAACACTAGCATTAAGGAAGATGCTAACTATAATATAAAAGGATCGGAAAGTTCATTTAAACACAAACACTACATACATGTTTAAGTCAACCTTTTTCTTTTCTTCATTGGATTGAGATTTGTTTGTCCTTTATTAGTACGAAATGGTGGATTGACCAAAAGCCCCTCATCATGATCATCTCTCATATACATACCATCATCCCTAGTTGGATCAATCTCAAGTGATTGCAATGTCCCGACGAAAGGATCATCTTCAATATCAACATCTCGATGGTCTTGATCATCAACATTAGTAATTATTTTGTTAGTCAAAAGAACAATGGACCTTTTCATATCAGCTGGATCAGTGACATAGAACACTTGTTGAGCTTGAGATGCTAATATAAAAGGCTCATCTTTATACCCCACCCTATTAAGATCCACCCGCATGAACCCCGACTCATCAATCGAACACCGTTATTATTGTCAACCCACTTGCAACCAAACACACCAACCTTAAACTTTGTGTAATCCAACTCCCATATGCGTTCAATGACGCCAAGTATGACATATTTGCATATATCGGGTTTTGTCTTTGGCACTTGAGATATGCATCGACCGAGCTACTAGAGTCACACCACTATTTTTGCATTGTACTCCGACCATCTTGTTCTTTTGTATAGAATGTGTACCCATTAATTTGATAACCGTGGTAAGAGAACACATGCAAACTTGGACCTTTGGCTAACCATCTCAATCTATTTGAAACTCAAGTAGCATTTTCAATCAACTCCTGCATAAATGTGATCTCTTAGCCACGTTATAAAACAACGATTGTGTTCTCTAGTTAGCCAATTTTGATTCTTATTTGGATACAAACTCTTAAGCATGTCCTTGTGTTTTTCAACATATGGCTCAACCTCATCGGCATTGTGCAGAACATATAAGTGTGCTTGCTCCCATTCTGTCCTTGTTATAGTCACTATTTCATTTCCAGTAATTCCTTGCCCCATCATTCTCCATGTGTGACGAGACTTTGGCAGCCCTATAGATTCAGCATTGGATAGGTATTCGGTACAGAATTCAACAGACTTCTTCGACAATATACCGTTCAACAATACAACCTTTCTGGTCGTGATCGGTTTTTCACATACCCTTTTAATATCTTCATATAACGCTCAATCGGGTACATCCATCTCATATAAGCTGGCCCACACAGTTGTGTCTCTCTAACAAGGTGAATGGTTAGATGAACCATTATGTCAAAGAATGAAGGTGGAAAGTACATCTCAAGCTCGCATAAAGTCACAACAATTTCTCTTTGCAATGATGGCAACTTCCCGGTGGTCAATCACTTTGCTGCAAATTGCCTTGAAGAAGAAACAGAGTTTAGTTAAGGCCCCCCGCACTTTGTTAGGTAAAATAGACCGTATACCAATGGGTATCAACTGCTCCATGAGAACATGACAATCGTGGGACTTTAGACCTTTTAACTTGAGATTTTTCATCGATACGAGGTTCCTAATGTTTGAAGAGTACCCTTCCGGAACCTTAACTCCTTCAAGAAACTTACAAAAAACAGTTTTTTCTTTTCTAGATAGAGTGTAAGCAGCCGGAGAAAGATATGTACTTTTACCCTTCTTCGTCGGTCCCAATTCTCTTCTTATTCCCATACTAACCAAGTCCAACCTTGCATTGATGCCATCTTTAGTCTTCCCTGGCACATTGAGTAACGTACCAATGACACTATCACAGATATTTTTTTCAACGTGCATCACATCGAGGAAATGTCTTACATATAATGATTTCCAATATGGCAACTTAAAGAAAATCGACCTTTTCTTCCACCCTCTTGTGACAATATCTCTCGCAAAAGGTTTACCGAATTGGATATTCAAATCCTTTACCTTTTCAAAAAGTTGATCACCCGTCAAAGGTGAAGGCGCTCTACCTTCTTCCGAGTTCCCATTGAACGCCTTTCTCCACCACCGGTAATGATGACTTGGATGCAAAAATCTACGATGCCCAAGAAAGACATTCTTCTTACAATGTTCTAACCGCATCCAATCCGTACCCTCTTCACATATAGGGCATGCACACTGACCCTTGATGCTATATCCTGACAGATTACCGTAGGCTGGAAAATCATTAATTGTCCCAAACAACATAGCTCTCAAATTGAAACTTTCTTCCTTATACCCATCATACACCTCCACACCTATCTCCCACAGTTGTTTCAAGTCTTCAATCAAAGGAATCAAATAGACGTCTATATCATTTCCTGGTTGTTTGGGCCCAGAAATTAACATAGATAACATCATAAATTTGCGCTTCATGCATAGCCATGGGGATAGGTTATAAATCACCAAAATCACAGGCCATGTCTTTGTGAGAGCTACTTTGAACACCATGCAGGTTAAATCCGTCAGGAGCCAATGCAAGTCGTAGGTTTCTTGAATCTTGCCCAAAATCAGGATAATCATGATCAAATTTCTTCCATTGCGGAGAATCTGCCGGGTGCCGCAGCTTGCCATCTTTGATCCTTTCATCCTCATGCCATGTCAAGTGCTTTGAATCTTCGTAACTACGGTACATGCGCCTAAATCTGGGTATTATGGGAAAATACCACACAACCTTCTCTCGGATCTGATTCTTTCTTCTTATATCGTGAGGCATTACATTTAGGACACATCTCGTAACGATGCATATTCATTCCGAAATAAAATGCAATCGTTAGGACAAGCATGTATCCTCTCGTAGCTCATGCCAATAGAGCGTAACATTTGTTTAGCCTCGTATGTCCGACTAGGAAGCACATTATCATCCGGCAACATGTCTTTCAATAGTGTGAGTAAGTCCGTAAAGCTCTTATCAGCCCATCCGTTGCCCGATTTCAAGTTATACAACTTTAACATCGCCGACAATCTTGTGAATTTAGTACATCCATCATACAATGGTTGCTCTCGCATCACTTACCAACCTCCCAAACATTTGTGGACAATCCCAAGATCCTCTTCAACAGCATTTGCAATGTCTTCAAAACGATCGCCCTCATAAGTATTTGTGTCGGTATCGTATGATGAATATCTCACACGATTCCTCATTTCACTAGACTCAGCTCTTGTCTCACCATGTTTTGTCCAACATGTATAACTTTGATCGATTCCATTACACACTAAATGTTCTTCCAAATCGGCTGCACTAACTCGCCTTGCATAACAACAATCTAAACAAGGACATATGATTGTATTAGGGTTTTTCGCATGCCGAACTGCAAAACTAATGAACTCTTTCACCCCATCCTCATACTCCTTCGTTAAACGATTCGCAGACATCCATTTCCGATCCATGCTTTTCCGATCTACAAAAATATTTATTAAACATATTTACTTTGAGTTTAGAGTGGTTGAGGTCTACATGCAATGTATACAGATTAAAGGAATGAAAGGCTGCAAACAAAACACATTGTCAGTCGACTTAGTTTCTTTCCCTTTTAATGGGGCACATAATCTTGAGAGAGAATCCGATGATTAAATTCCTTCCTATCAGGATACTAGAGCAATAATAGTAATGACAAGAGCACCATGATTCAAGGAGGACAAACCAAAATTAAACTCCAATACTAGGTTAAGATTCCACGCTCATTATTAACCCGAGTTTGTCAAGGAACCAACCGGTGCTTATAGTGCAGCTATGCACTCGATTTCAATCTTGGCATCCAATGGCAAGGCAGCTACTAGGTAATGGCATCCAATGGCAAGGCAGCTACTAGGTAATCTAATTTCATCCATTTAGCAAATAACAAGTACAAGTAAGAACTTTAAAATTGAGACCATTATAATTCACAGCCCTACAATGTGTTTGGACATCCCAAAGGTCGCCTTGTCCCCAAAATGCCATGACAATAGAAAGCAAAAAGAACTCTCAAAATAAGAAGTCAATGCCATAGAAACAAAACAACACACTGGAATGCTTGCACAAATAGCTTAATTCCACCAGTTTTTAAATCTCAATTGCATATAAACATGAGATTAACAAACGAACCCCGTTCTGGATTCCTCTATCCAAATGTAGTGTTTCGTAACAGAAAGTCTGAATATTCCCGGAAAAATGAGGTGGGAATAAATATTTTTCACGTTTATTACTTGCTCTTTTAAAGCCAATTCTCTGCCATGAAAAGGCAATTCTCTGCCATCTGTTAAAGCCATAAATAACCCAATGACAGTATGAAGAAGAGATCCAAATTCACTATTTACTTTCAATGAGATGAACCAACAAGAACCTTCAAATTAGACTTCCAGTTATGTATTCTGACATTTTCCACTCCACATCTCACTTCTAGCTTGCCTATATTGTATGGCCGACAAAAGGCAACACTCCAGCCACATAACAGAAGCACCTCATTTGTTCAACTAACATATGACCTAATGCTATTAGTTCTTAAAATATTCAAGTTAAACACAGCATTAAAATCACCAAGATGCAGAGTATCCCCTCTAATTGACAACACTTCTCAAAAGCAAACTTGCTCACTCTCTAAAAACACCAAAATCTGAGCACAGAACATTAAATTAAATGATATATAAAGGGAAAGGATCAACAAACTGAAGCAACAAAAACAAACATATGAACCCATTCTTCACATTCCGAAAAACATTGAAACAAAACAAAACAGATACCAAAGAAGATTAGGTTCAAAATGCATACAGTCAATCCGTCAATCCATATTCATATTTTCAAATAATGATTGACACACAAACAAGTCACATTCCATTCAACACCAATCAAACCGAAAATTAAAGAGCAAGTAAAATAAAACCTTGAACACAGACTGTGAACTTGGATAAAAACACACTCCCACAAATATTAAGAATGTCCGGAAATAAAATTTGTAAATGATAGAAAATCACCCGAACACAGATCGTGAACTTGGAAGTGGGTTCCAATAAAGCCGCAAACTTGGAACCGGGTTCAACCGGAATGCGCCCGTGATCGTGTCCACGGACTCGAGCCAGAGTGTGAAGCTCTTAGTATGAGACTCGTGTAAAATAGAGGTTGATGTTGATGGCTCTTCTATAACCGATGGGGGTATGGAGAGAACTCGCGGTGGCAGTAGGAGCAGCGGCGGGTATGGAGAGAACTCGCGGTGGCAGTAGGAGCAGCGGCACAGGGGTTTGGGTTCGAGTGGGTTCTTTCTCTTTCGGAGTAGCAGCGGCGGTGAGCAATGGCGAAGGTGAGGGAAGAAAAAAGAGATGGCATGCAGAGGGAAGGAAACAGTAGAATGAAAATGAGGAAGAAACAGAGGGAAGGCCGAGCTAGCGCGCGTTTAATTTTGCTCTGAAGACCTAAGATAGTGTTTCCTATAGGAAACGCTATCTTAGGTGATACCTAAGATAGCGTTTCCTGAAGGAAACGCTATCTTTTCCTAAGTGGCACTTTTAATAGCGGTTCCACACGGAAACGCTATCTTAGGTGATACCTAAGATAGCGTTTCCTTAGGGAAACACTATTAAAAGTCCCCCATCACTTTTAATAGCATTTCCACATGGAAATGCTATTAAAGGTGCGTTATTAAAAGTCTATTATGTTGTAGTGTCACCTTTGCTATTAAAGGTGCGTTATTAAAAGTCTTTACATAGCATTGACAAGTATGTGATATTGATTTTGCTCGTGGAATTATTGATTTTCCAGTTTTGGATGAAAAAACTATTGAAGAGACTAAATGTTTGTGAAAGGCTTGAGTGATTTTGCACTCAGCTAATCTTCTATTTATATACACCCTTAGGAAAATATGATTTACATTTACAAGAAGATTAATAATAATGCTACTTCCTAGGTGCATCAATGATATTCTCTAGATACATGACTAACTAGGTACATGAATATGAAGACGTCTACCAGTTGATCATTAGAAGTAACAGATTCTGTGATAACTTCTTTAGAAAGAACTTTCTCACAAACAAAATGACAATCAATCTCCATATGTTTAGTTCTCTCATGGAATACTGGATTGGAAGCTATATGCAAAGCTGCCTGATTATCACAATATAGTTTCATTTATTGAGTATCCCCAAACTTCAGCTCCTGAAGAAGTTGTTTAATCCAAATAAGCTCACAAGTGACTGTAGCCATAGCTCTATATTCAGCTTCTGTACTGGAACTTGCAACATTTTACTTTTTACTCTTCCAAGAGACAAGATTTCCACCAATAGAAACACAATACCCTGAAGTGGAGCGCCTATCAATTGGCGAGCCTGCCCAATCCGCATCACAAAAACCAACTATTTGAGTGTCTCGTTTGTCTTCATAGAGTAGTCCTTGTCCTGGTGCCTTTTTAGTGTACCTTTTAATTCGAATCGCCGCATCCCAATGATTATTATGAGGAGATTGCATGAATTGGCTTACTACTCCAACTGCAAAAGAGATATCCGGCCTGGTAATAGTGAGATAGATGAATTTTCCAACCAATCTCCGATATCTTTTAGGATCACAATAAGGTTCCCCCTGACTAGGAAGTAATTTTACATTCGGATCCATGGGACTATCAACTGGTTTACAGTCCAGCATACCAGTTTCTTTAAGTATGTCTAATGCATACTTCCTCTGCGAGATGATAATTCCATTCTTTGACTGAGAAACTTCAATTCCAAGAAAACATTTCAACTTCCCCAAGTCCTTGGTCTAAAAATGGCTACATAAATGCTCCGTCAGCTGATAAATTTTCTCCTGGTCATTTCCTGTGATGACTATATCTACATATACCACCAAGTAAACACATTTATTTGGAGAAGTGTGACAACAGAAGACTGAATGATATGCTTCACTACGTTTCATTCCAATTGCCTGAATAACTAAACTGAATTTTCCAAACCACGCTTATGGGGACTATTTAAGCCCATAGAGTGATCGTCGTAGCCTACATACTAATCCAGATTCCCCCTGAGTAACAAAGGCTGGCGGTTGCTCCATGTAAATTTCTTTTTCAAGTTCACCATGAAGAAAGGCATTTTTGATATCTAACTGATATGATGGCCAATGGAGGATGGCAGCCATGGCAACAAACAGTCAAACGAAAGTTTTTTTCACCACCAGGAAAAAGGTATCTCCATAATCAAGACCATAAATTTATGTATAACCTTTGGCCACCAAACGAGTCTTGAGACGATCAATCTGTCCATCTGGGCCAACCTTAATAGCATACACCCAACGACAGCCAACATATTTCCTTGCTAGGGTTTTAGTAGTGTAAGTTGCACAATAATATTAAAAATTCTGTCATCATACGTAGTCAAGAATTAGAATAGTAAAAATTATACCAAAATCTCGATGTAAACCTAGGATCTCGGTCGGAGAGAATACTTGATGGCACATCGTGCAACCTCACGACTTCCTGAACTGGTGATTAGTGGATCGAGTGCAGATTGTATATAACCAAGGTTCTCCACAGAATGATCACATCTTAATGGGGCCAAGAGTATGGTTTCGATTGAACATCAGAAGGCATATATCTCACAATGAAGATGAGAAAGCTGATGAGGACAGTATTCCTATCAGTTCTATTCTGAAGAAGCAGAGGATCTCTGATATAGATAAAAAAAATTTAAAAAAACTTATGAGATTACAAATAATAAATAGTTATTTTGAAATTGAATTTTTTTAACTATGCATTTTTTTAATAAACAATATGTGTTTTTAATTAATGAAGCATTTTATCCATTTATCCCAAGTTTCATGTTAAGTGTAGATCAACGCTAAGGACCTTTTTGTAAAAACAACAAGGCGTAAATAGAAAATGTGATGATTCATTAGTGGTTCAGAGGCCTAGCACACATTTTCATAATGCTATGGAGAAAAGGAGAAGAAGGCGCGACAACCCGAGGTTGCAGGAACGCGTTCTTGGTGCGTAGGATAATTGATAGTTATAACAACTCAATCTATATTAATTGAGTTAATAAGCATGAAATTCTGTAAAAACAAGGTATCACGCTGTATTAACCAGTTGACCAATCATGCTGGGAAACATTAAGCATTTAGTATAGTATAAACTATACTAAATGCCAACCATACGTTGATATATACTTAAGACATCCAGCCGAATTTGACACATAAGGTTCAAACAAGTTATGGTAACTATAACTCATAATGTTTGTTGGATACATTAAACCTTATTATTGGTAAAAATTAATTGATAATAGATAAATTAGTTGATAAGTCGATAATGGATGATCTAATAGCGGATAATGGATGAGTTAGCTGATAACGGTTAAGCTAACGAATTGGATTTGGAGTGTTTTGTAAAATTAGCGGTTGAACTAAATAATAAATATAAAATGACATAAAAAGACACTTAAAACTTTCAAAATAATCAGCTAGGATCAAATCATTATGAGTCATGCTGATGATGATGTCTAGAGCATGCCCGAATCCATAATCTTGGTCATACATTTCAAAATATTATTGGGTCAAATTACTGCCTGCACAACATTCAATTATAACTCTGGAAACATCAACTCCAGCCCTTCAGTGAGAGAGTCTTTAATCATCCGATTTTCTCACCTTAAATATTATATGTACCTTAATTTTCTTCCACTGCAACAATGTATAAATGGCAGCAGTAGAAAAGTTGCAACGGTGTTAAGCTTCGAACTGAGGGAGCGAGAAAGAAGATAATACATACTACTTATATAGTTAAAATGGTGAATTTACATGGTGAAAATTTGTACCCTGAATAACAGTACATGTAGGCACGTTAATGGAACACCTAAGCAACTTAAGAGACTTACACGTTGTAACACCCCCTTGGGCATTACTTCATAATACGTGCGGAAATAAATTAAAAATTCTATTTGCTGGTTGCTTTCTGAAAATTAATTTATTTTAAGGCAGAAAACTCGGGTGTAAAAATTTCATTAACGTAAAGCTCTAGAAACATGATACACAAATTAAAGTGGTATCAATATTGATGGGGTTAACCATAGCTGTCAACTTGCCAAACAACATATATAACTATTAAAAGTGTCATGGTACCCCCAAATTGATATCAAATTGGACCTAGTGAAAGGTATCCAATTGAGTATAATATTAACTTGGGGATAAACAAATGGTTAATTCTTGACTTAATAAAATTCAAGGACTAGTATGCTAGTATAACTGGATAGTTCTTCAAGGGGTTAGTTTAAGTTTGTAAAAAAAATATTTTTTCAAGATGGGACGGAGGAAATCTTTTAGTAATGTTACAATCGCCCTAGGTTGCCTCGACCTTGGCAACCTCTCTCCATAACCTTATAGGTTCGGCCTTCATAGGATTTATATGGTAGAAATCTCTAAACTCTCCAATCTCTTAGACTTAGCATCCAAATATCTAACGGAGCTCAAGTCCATGATCATTTTGGAAAACAATGGAAATTTAAACATTCCAATCTCTTAGACTTAGAATCCAAATATCTTATGGAGCTCAAGTCCATGATCTTTTTGGAAAATAAGAAATAACACCTAATAGGTTCAATAACATAGAATAAACAAGTTTAAAATTATTAAACTTTCCAATCTCTTAGACTTAGCTAATCACTGGTCCGAGCATATCATATTTTCACTAATTCCGTGCATTCATGAATTGTGGCACATTCGTTTCATGCTGATTCAGGAAGCTAACTTCAAATAATGTAAAGCAATGCAGAGTAATAATAAGAAGTCATTTGTCCTAGGATGAGCTAATTGAAAAATGGATTAACTCTATTGGATTGGCATGCTCGGACTATAGTAAACTGTATTATCTCTAATGTACATGGCAAGTACATTACAATTAAGTTAATAATGGCTTTTGTAAAACATAAGATCAATTCAATTACACAAGTAATTAAAAAGAACTGGGTCCTAATTAATCTGATATACTCAACCGACCATTTGAATGAGTTGGTTAATTAGGTACCATATTGTCCATTTGGTCAGCTTCACAAGTAGCCTTCCTCCTTCGAGGGAAGCAATGAGATCCAAATCTTTTCCAGACAAGAAGAAAGTAGAAGAGTCATCTGTAACAGAAAATGATGTGGTTCTGAAAGATAATTGGAAAGTGGGTATAATGACTAAAGGAATTGGGTTATGTCTGGTTTCAGAGAATAAGTCAGGGAAGACTACTCTCAGGGGGACTTGGCACTGGTTTTTAATGTAGTCAGGAGTTGATGATCTAGGTGGAGGTGGAGGTGGAGTAGGGTTGTCAAAGTACTCAAAATCATTGACATCCTAAGAATGAAGAGTCTCAGTATGGTGAGATGATTGTGGTGTAGAAGGTTTAAATAGTTGGGATTCTGTTTCTGACACTTGTGCTTCTGAAGCAGTAAGGTTTGGTTCAGAAGTGTGAGGTTTATCAATCTGTGGTTCAACAGTTTTTGGTTCAGAGATAGAGGGGTTAGGTGAGGTTGTTGAAGGTGTTGGTTGTCTGTTGGGTGATGTATGTGGAGGAGTTGGGATTTTTGGTGAGGTAGGTGGAGGTGTTGGGGTTTTCTAGTGAGGTGAATAATTAGGGGTTGTCTATTTTGGTTGAGGTGAAGGTGTTGGTGTTTTCTATGGTGTTTTCTGTGGTGCTGTATGTATGTGGTGATGGTGAGGGTGAGGGTGTTGGAAGCAAAACCAACCTTATATTGGTCACAGTGGTCCTTTTCTTCTTCGGGATCACAGTCTCTTCATGTTGAGACTCCCCCTCAACTTAAACAACTCTCTTCCTTTTGAATACCTTTGTAACACTAGGTATGTTAGGGACAGATGCAGATGCAACAACAGGTTCAACAACCTGAGTATGAACTTCAGTAGTTGCTTGAGCAGAGGTCTCAAACACTCTTTTCCTCTTCCTCAGTAACTGAGGCCTTTCGTCTTCAGCGGGTTCCACAAATGACTCAGTCTTCACAACAGGAATGTTGAGTGCCTCTCTTGCTTGAGCAGTTCCTACAGAGACTGATGATGAGGCTTGAGCAGTGGGTTCAGTACATAGTGAAGAAGATGTTTGGGGTATTAAAGACATTGAGGATGACATGGAATGGATATCGTTCAGCGTAAGTAGAGATTTTGATGAGTTCATATAGATTGAGAAGGTAATTCGTGCGTGAATGCTACTTTATATTTGGTTATGATAAACATTGATAGTAATCGGAGGGCCTCTTTCAAAGTTGACCCTACTTTTCATAAGGGTGATCACTTATTCTCATTAAGATAGATGAAACCATTCTCATTTGACTACGGACTTACTTTATAGATGAGATGTGACATTGAATGCGAGTCCTCGCTGGCTTTACTCATGGATAATCGCTCCTTTATCACAAATCTTGTCGAAACAATTGCAACCGCGAAAAAAAATTTCTACCCACTTTCATGACCTATAGAGAATTATACGAGATATTTTCCGAAAGCAAACATCAATTATTATTTTATTTTAATATGTTGTTGCGAAATTGAGTTAGTCATGTAATGCCCAAGGGGGTGTTACACTATTCACTCCCACATATTGCAAAACATGGCTCGTGCAATTATTTGGAAAAACTAAATTGAAACGCGACCAATTATACCATTGAATTCAGATTGCGTAAGAGAACCTACATTGCTAAAAAAATGTGATCTATTGACTTGAGATCTTCCTAAAAAAATATGCATTATAGATTATCCTTATAGCACTCCAATACTAAAACGCGGCTTATAAATTACTGAGAATTATTAGCCTAAGGTACATAGGTTGATATCATATGAACAAAATTAAGTCTTCTTCTTATTAGTACGATTTTTTCATATATTCGTATATGAAAAATTTAAATTGGTGCTATATATTAAAGAGACGTATTTGTTGAAAGACAACTTAATTACGAATTATCATCCTATATATTATATTGTAAATTATTTAATAAATTCTGATTGGTTTTAGCATGTTTGTTCATCATCATCATCATCATCATCATCATCATCATCATCATCATCATCATCATCATCTCTTTCTCTCTATCTCTCCCTCTCTCTATCTCCCTCTCTCACTCTCTCTTCTTTCTGGAAGTTGATAATTTGAAGCTCTACAACCATTTTATCACCACTCAGCCGATCTACATGAAGGATTCACATGTAGGACTTCAAAACATTGCAATTATAAGTAAATATGTAAATAAAAAAGATACCCTTAATTTGAAGTACATAAAAAAGACATTACATATATGAAGCAAACATATGCGATAACAACACAAGCCAGGCTAGAAATTGAAAATCCAAACCCTAATCAGTCTCAATCATGAAACTGATTAGCTTGTATTGACTGGACATTAAACAACGACAAAAAATTTTAAAATAAATAACTTTGGGTATCTTCCAGGGAGGACCTGAAGAGGATCAAAAGAACCCAACATGTCCATATCCCCCCATGTTGTTGAAGCCAGGGTGGCGCATCAACATGGTCCCATCAAACATGTGACCCTGCAGCATCATAGGGTTTTGAAGCATCTGTGGGGGTGGAACCGAAAACAGTTGAGGTGGAGGAGCACATGGTGGCTGAAGATGATGGAGAGGGGTGGAGGAGGCACCACCTGGAAAAAACTGAGCTGTTGGGTTTGCAGCAGTCTGAATCACGAGCCTCTCAGTATGGCGAGTAACGTTCTTCTTCAGCTCCTCCAATGCCAACTTGAACTGATCAAGTTGAGCCTTGTTCATGTCATCAATGGGAGAGGCCCACCAGAACTGAGCTTGAGTTGTCTTGTGCAAACGGTTCAGTTCCTCACCGTACTTCTTCTCAGTGTCAAGCTGACTAGTGATTTGGGTGAGCTGTGCATTGAGCTCGCGCACGTTGGCGCTGCGGTGAGCCTCAATGAATTGCATGGTGCCAGAGTTCTGAGGTGGGACCCGAGTCAGATAGCGATCTATGACCGCATCAACATTGGGGTGGCCAAAAGAGAAGACCTTCTCACCGGGTGAGAACACAACGATAGCAACATCAGCACCACAAAGGGTGCAAAGCTCACTGGCTTTCTTGAAAAGCCCGATACGGCGTTTGGAGAAAGTCACTTGGAGATTGCTTTCGTTGATCATCTTCTTCATCTCAATCTTTTGGCGACCCATGCTCTTCCTTGGGTTTGACATGGCTGATTGGAAAAGAATAGGAAAATATGGGGATAGGCTTGGAATGGCACACATAAATGGACTATGAAGGGGTCTTATTTATAGGCATTTCACATAGATAGTAGTCTCACATACTTTGTGTTTGGCAATGCAAACCAACGCGTGGCTGTCATACCTTTTCGTCGCATTAAAATTGTTTCTGGATGAAGAGATTCTGAAATCCCCCTTGCATGTCGTATATGGCAGGAATATTAATTACAATTAACTCATTTCAATGCATTTACTTGGTCTGTATGTTTTAGAGTTTTGTTTCTTATATTAAAGACCAGAGGTAGTATTATAGTAATAGTATATCAAAGATGTTTGCGAATAGAAATTTTGTTTGCGAATAGATGCGACGATTGATAATATTCCTAAGGTCTTTTAAAAAAATAAATTCATATCAATGAGCATTTCTCTAAATCAAAATCAAAATCATGATGCACAAACAAAATCAAAATAGTTTGGACTATCTTATTTTTATTTTGTTAAAATGGTGATTGAATTCAAAATTCAAACAAAAAAATTTAAAAAGTAATTAAATTCCTGGTCTTATTATATTAACTTAAGAAGGAATAATTAAGATTTTGAAATTAATGTGTTAAAAGTACTCAAGAATCTATCATTAAATGTATTGAGTATGTATGTATGTATGTATATATATATATATATATATATATATATATATATATATATATATATATATATATATATATATATAATACAAATTAATAATTAAGACTGACTATTAATTGTTTATTTCTCACTTTATGACAAATGAAATGTTGAATTATACGAGAAACTTTTGTAGAAGAGTCATACTGTAACACCCCTTGGGCATTACCTTGTGAACATGTGTAGAAATAACATTAAAAGGAATTTGCTGGTTGCTTTTGGAAAACATGATTTTCTAGTAACTTATCCCTTTCAAAATTAGTGATAATTTTTTTTTTCTTTTTCTTTTACTCCACATACAATCCAACACCATTAACATAATATACATAAGTATCATAAGAGTTTTACACTTAGAACTTCACATAATAGGTCATCTCCCAAGGTTATAACATAAGAATATAAAGACATAACTACAACATAGCGGTAGTCTGACACCACAATCCAACAAGGATGGCTCTCAGTAGCCATGTCCACATACTGATAAATACCAAAAGTCCTATAGCTAGTCAATACGATTAATCACTATTGGGAAGACCACCATGGTTCTCACAACCTATCGAAATATCCGGGGAGGATACCTCTATTCCTAATCTACAAGAAAACCGGTAAGTAACCAGAGAGGTGATAAAGGTATCTCCACGGTCAAAGTCTGATAGTACGTGATGTAGGTCCTGAATTAGTACCCTCAATGATACAAACTAGTCCGGTGTAAGTGACACTCCTAGCTCCCGTTTTGATCACCCAAGCCTCACCATTGTCGACATTCACATAGATCAAGGATCTGATCCTTAAGTACGACAGACTCGCCTCCTCATGTGACCATTGCTCAAACAACTATTACAACTGTGCACATGACCCATCTGTGACAACCACTCAAACAGCTATTGCAGTTGTACATGTAACGTCCTTCATTACATTAGTAACTCAAATTAAGTTTTCAATAAAAACCTTTTAAAACATTAAATTTAAATAGGCGAGTCATAAATTTTTTCACAATATATTTAAGTCCATGTTGCAAGTGGTGGCATATTCTGTTATGACAGTTACTCTCTAACCATATTCAGTTTTGATTCTTTCTTTATTCCCTCTGCTTTAGGAAGCCGTTGTAATCTGTGTATATAAAGGCACAACAGTGAGTCATAGAAAACTGAGAGAGGAAGAGACTTTGATTAGAATTGCAATAGGCGAGTTAGGAAGAATTTTTCATTCTCTAAGTGCTCGGGTGTAATTGGGATCAAAGGGTAGTGTGAGAAACCAAGGAGAGAGTGACTGAGAAAAGAAGAAGATCATCTTCTCTACAGTTGTAACATTTGTTCTCTGATATCAACTGGACTGAAGTTGTGCTTAGTCCCGGGGACGTAGGCATCACTGTGGCCGAACTCCGTCATCAAATCCTTGGGTGTGTTCTTTCCTTGTTATCTATCATTTGTGATCTTTTAATAATTGGTTTCTGTTTGCTGCATTCATAGTATACTTCTGTTGCTTGTTTCTGGTTTTACAAGGTTTGCTGCTTTAACAACTGGTATCAGGAGCTTACAAGGAAGATTGATGGGAATGACGAAATTCGGTATCGACAAGTTTATTGGCAAAAATGACTTTGCTATGTGGAGAGTAAAGATGCGTGCATTGCTGGTTCACCAAGGGCTTGATGATGCTTTGGAGGGAGAGAGGAAGCTGCCAAGCACATTAAGTGCTAATGAAAGAATAGAACTGTTAAACAAGACTCACAGCGCCATTGTCCTGTGTCTTAGAGATAAAGTTCTTCGAGAAGTCTCTAGAGAAAAGTCCGCTGCGGCCATATGGTTGAAACTTGAAAATCTCTACATGACAAAGTCATTGGCAAATCATCCATATCTCAAGCAGAAACTCTACACCTTGAAGATGCAGCCTGGAACCTCAATTGAAGATCACATGGATGAGTTCAATAGGTTAATTCTTGACCAAGAGAACATTGAAATAAAAATAGATGATGAAGATCAGGCATTGCTGTTGATTCGATCACTGCCCAGCTCATATGAGCACCTTGCCGATACCCTAGTGTATGGGAGAGAGTCTTTGTCACTTGAAGAAGTACAAGCTGCTTTGATATCAAAGGAACTGAGCAAGAAGTCAGAAACTCAGGAAGCTGGTACTGGAGAGAGCCTCACGACCAGAGGGAGGCAAGACAAGAAAGATCATAAAGGCAAGAATCGATCAAGATCAAAGTCTAAGAAGAAGCTTAAGTGTTTCTTGTGTCATAAAGAATGACACTTCAAGAAGGACTGTCCAAATTAGAAATCCAGCAAGAAGAGCATGAATGAAGACAAATGGGATGTCTCTGTTGCATCAGATGGATAGGAAAGTGCAGATGTCTTGGTGGCTGCTGAGTGCAAAGAATAATCTGAGTAGGTAATGGACTCAGGGTGCTCCTTCCATATGTGCCCAAACAAACATTGGTTCTATGACTACCAACTTTTCGATGGGGGTCAAGTTGTGATGGGAAACAATGCAACATGTAAGGTTGTTGGTATGGGATCCATCAAGCTAAAGTTGGATGATGGAACTGAGAAGATCCTAACAAGAGTGAGGCATGTACCAGACTTAAAAAGAAATCTGATCTCACTCGGAACCTTGGAGGAATCTGGCTTTACCTTCAAAGCTGGAGATTCTGTGATGAAGGTAATAAAAGGATCTAGAGTAGTGATGAAGGGATACAGGAAGCATGGTCTCTATGTGCTGAAAGGGAACAACATTAGTGGTAACTCATCTATTGCTGCTAACACAAGCATGAGCAAAGGAAATCTATGGCATAAAAGATTAGCACATATCAGTGAACGTGGTCTACAAGAACTAGAGAAACAAGGACTGCTATGTGGAGACAAAGTAGAAGGGTTGGAATTATGTGAGCACTGTGTGTTTGGGAAGCAAACCAGGGTAAAGTTTAATACAGGAATCCATAGAACCAAGCGTAAGCTCGACTACATACATTGATATCTTTGGGTGCCCTCTAGAACACTTACTTATGGAGGAAACGGGTATTTTATCACTTTTGTTGATGACTTTAGTAGGAAAGTTTGGATATACCTGTTAAAAAGCAAAGATGAAGCCTTTGAGACCTTTGTACAATGGAAAACCAGAATTGAAAATCAGTGTGATAGGAAAGTAAAGGCTTTAAGGACAGATAATGTCTTGAATATTGTGGGGACAAGTTCAATAAGTATTGCCAAGAACATGGCATTTATAGGAACAATACTGTTAGGCACACACCCCAACAAAATGGTTTGGTTGAAAGATTAAATAGAACCTTGCTAGAAAGAGTAAGGTGTTTGTTGTCAAATGTTGGTCTTCCTAAACAGTTTTGGGGTGAAGCTGTCCATAAAGCCTGTTATCTTATCAATAGAAGTCCATCAGCTGCCATTAATTTTAAAACCCCTCAAGAAATGTGGAATGGCAGTCCTGCTGATTACAGAAACCTGAAAATCTTTGGTTGCCCTGCCTATTACCATGTTAATGAGGGCAAGCTTGAACCAAGGGCAAAGAAAGGTTTGTTCATGGGGTATCCAGATGGAGTAAAAGGTTATAGGATATGGTGCTTTGAGAGCAAGAGATGCATCATAAGCAGGGATATAACCTTCCATGAAGCTGACATGTTCAAACCTAGGCAAGGAACTGAAACAGCCGATGCTCAAGAGAAGTTAAGGCTTGAGGTGGAGCTGGAAGCAGCAAGAACCAAACAGAAAATCCCTGATGCTGATGAATTACAGGAACATGATACAGCAGAACAAGTTGAAGCTGACTCTGCTGATACATCAATCAATGACTATATGCTGGTTAGAGACAGAAAAGAGGAAAATCAAAACCACTCAAAGGTTTGGTTATGCAGACCTCACAGCTTATGTATTGAATGCTGCCTACTTGGAGGTACAAGAAGATCCTAAATCCTTCAAGGAAACAATGAACTACAAGGAGCATAAACAATGGAGCTCGGCCATGGAAGAAGAAATGGAGTCATTGCACAAAAACAAGACTTGGTGCCTGGTGGAAAAACCAACTGGAGTTAAGCTTGTAGGTAGCAAATGGATATTCAGAAAGAAAGAAGGAATTCCCACAATAGAACCACCAAAGTTCAAAGCAAGGCTGGTTGCTAAAGGGTTTACTCAAAAGGAAGGGGTGGACTTCAATGAAATCTTTTCTCCAGTAGTAAAACATTGCTCCATAAGAGTACTTCTTACCACGACAACCAAGTTTGATCTCTATCTTGAACAGATGGATGTAAAAACTGCTTTCTTACATGGTGAGTTGGAGGAAATGATATATATGAAACAACTAGAGGGCTTTGAAATTAAAGGGAATGAAGATTGGGTCTGCTTGTTGCAAAAATCCCTATATGGTCTAAAACAGTCCCCAAGGAAGTATAAACGTTTTGACAGTTTCATGATAAGTCTCAAATACAAAAGAAGCAACTTTGACAGTTGTGTCTACTACAAGAAGCTGACTTCAAGTGAGTATATCTATCTTCTGCTATATGTGGATGATATGCTAATAGCTTGCAAAAGCATATCAGAAATAGATGGACTTAAGAAGTTGTTGAAAGCTGAATTCGAAGGACTTAGGCCCGACTAAAAGAATTCTTGGCATGGACATCCAAAGAAACAAGGAAGCAGGAATTCTTACAATCACTCAGAAGGGATACCTTGAGAAGGTATTGAACAGGTTCAACATGAAAGAGTCCAAGTCTGTAAGCATTCCTGTTGCAGCTCACTTCAAATTATCAGTTGAAAACTGTCCTAAAACAACTCAGGAAGTCAAGAAGATGGAAAGCATTCCATATGCAAGTGCTGTAGGTAGCCTCATGTATGCTATGGTTTGCACTAGGCCAGACATAGCTTATGCTGTTAGCACAATTAGTAGATACATGGGAAATCCTAGTTACCAACATTGGATGGTAGTAAAGGAAGTTCTCTGGTACCTAAAAGGCTCGATTAACACAGGTTTAGTGTATGGAAAGGGAGATCAAAATTCAGGTGGAGCTCAAGGGTATGTAGACTCTGATTTTGCTGGAGACCGAGATAAAAGAAGATCTTTAACAGGTTATGTATTCACTCTCTTTGGCAATACAGCAAGCTAGAAAGCATCACTGCAGCACACTGTGGCTTTATCCACAGCTGAAGCTGAATACATTGGAGTAACTGAAGCTGTTAAAGAAGCCTAATGGATAAGAGGCTTGGTGAATGAATTAGGGATTCCTCAGGATAATATTGATGTGTTTTGTGACAATCAAAGTGAAATTCACCTTTGTAAAAATCACACCTATCATGAGAGAACAAAACACATAGATATTAGAATGTATTGGATTCGGGATGTTATATCTGAAGGGAAGGTGCAACTGAAGAAGGTTCCTACCTCAGACAATCCTGTAGACTTCATCACAAAGGTGGTCCCTGTGAGCAAGTTTAGGCATTGCCTAAACATGCTCAAGATTGCAGAAATTTGAAGCAATTGGACAAGGATAGCACAACATGAAGATCAGTGTATCAGATTCAATCACAGAATTGCCAAGGTGGAGATTGTTGCAAGTGGTGGCATATTCTGTTATGATAGTTACTCTCTAACCATATTCTGTTTTGATTCTTTCTTTATTCCCTCTGCTTTAGGAAGCCGTTGTAATCTGTGTATATAAAGGCACAACAGTGAGGCATAGAAAACAGAGAGAGGAAGAGACTTTGATTAGAATTGCAATAGGCGAGTTAGGAAGAATTTTTCATTCTCTAAGTGCTCGGGTGTAATTGGGATCAAAGGGTAGTGTGAGAAACCAAGGAGAGATTGACTGAGAAAAGAAGAAGATCATCTTCTCTACAGTTGTAACATTTGTTCTCTGATATCAACTGGATTGAAGCTGTGCTTAATCCCGGAGACGTAGGCATCACTGTGGCCGAACTCCGTCATCAAACCCTTGGGTGTGTTCTTTCCTTGTTATCTGTCTTTTGTGATCTTTTAAGAATTGGTTTATGTTTGCTGCATTCATAGCATACTGCTGTTGCTTGTTTCTGGTTTTACAGGGTTTGCTGCTTTAACAGTCCGAAAGTATCTCGTATATTCAAAATAAAGCCTCAAAAAATTAATTAATAAAATCTACATATTTCTTTTACAATAGTTTTTGTCTCAAAACACGGACGTCTAATAAACCCAAAAGAAATAAATAAATATAAATAAACTTGAGCTAATATCTTCAAGACTTTCTCAAGACGTTGCATCATCTATCTCAACACATGTATACTCTGAAAGACAACACCACTTATGGTCAGTAAAATAATTTTTCAGCACAACAAAAATCTCATGCAAGTTCAATCACAATCATTAATTAATCAAAATCAACAACATAGAACAACTCTTGTACACCATAGAATAATTTAAACAGGAAGAGAAGGTAACACTGTTATTCTTCACATGAATAAAACACAAAACAAGACAATCAAGCAGCAGTCAACTCGAAAGTTTCTCACACACATCAAATTTAAAAATCTTTTTGTCTCTAACAAAACCCACACTCTTGCCTGTTAGTCGCCATAAATCTGTACACCACTAATCAAATATTGGGTTGGCCAGGCCCAACATATAAAAGAATAGCGTGCAGTCTTTATAACTCTAACATCAGTCCTATGCGCCCAAGTTTTGATTTTAGAAAAAGTCCCATTACCACATTCCGATTTAGAATGGAACTGCTCTTATATCATAAATGTAACGTCCCTCGATACATTAGTAACCCAAATTAAGTTTTCAATAAAAACCTTTTAAAACATGAAAATTAAATAGGTGAGTCATAAATTTTTTCATAATATATTTAAGTCCGAAAGTATCTCTTATATTCAAAATAAAGCCTCAAAATATTAATTAATAAAATCTACATAATTCTTTTACAATAGTTTTTGTCTCAAAACACATACGTCTAATAAACCCAAAAGAAATAAATAAATAAAAATAAGCTTGATCTAATATCTTCAAGACGTTCTCAGGTCGCTGCATCATCTATCTCAACACTTGTAAACTCTGAAAGACAACACCACTAATGAGATTTATAATCCCAGTAAACTAATGAGATTTATAATCCCAGTAAGTAAACACAGTTCTAAAAGGTTTTCGAAAAGATGTTGCTTTCAGTCGACGCGGTAACCGGAAAAACAACCATGGTACCTGCTAATTTTCCAAAATAATGTTCATAAAAAAATACATTTATTTACAACAATCATATAACGACAACATAATCAAATATCATATGTTAATTAAAGAAGTAATCACACATCACACAACAACACAATCCTCAAGTGGCTCAGAAACCCCACACTGTGTTGGTTTCTTGCCCAATTAGGTGACTCGAGAACCTCATTAAATTGGTTCCTTGCCCCTTTTCTGTGGTGACATAGGAACCTCGTTCTAAAATTGATTCCTTGCCACCCTTTTTGTGGTGACCCGAGAACCTCGTTCTAGAATTGATTCCTTGCCCCCAAGGTGACTCGGGAATCCCATTTTAGAATTGACTCCTTGTCCCTATGGTGACCCGAGAACCTCGTAATTAAATTGGTTCCTTGCCTCCCATTAACGGCGACCCGAGAGCCTCGTTCATAAAATGAATTCCTTGCCCCATATCTTATTTTTCGACATCCCATTAAATGGCGATGTTACAAGCCAATGCCCCATTCTTAGGCTGCGTATCAACAAATTCCACACATCATGCATATACTCATTTATCCATATTCAGAAGCATAAAACCATCAATCATAATCGACAAACTTTTCAAACCATGTAACCACTAAGATATCACATATCACAAAAGACATATCAAATAATAATAATCATATCACTTATTATATAAATATTCAATCTCATAATAATTATTCACAATAAATCATCAATTTCATTTTAGATAACCCTAAATAATTACTCCTTAATTACAAACTCAAACCCTTAAAAATCTATACCATGGAAGTCTAATAAAAAAAAAGGTGTTTGCTTACCTGTTGAAGACCTCCAAAAGCCCAAAGCTTTTCCTATGAACAAATTATATTTATAGAGGTCCCCCTTCTATCATGTAAGGTGAACACACTGTTTGTTCTGTTACACACAATGATCCTATTCCGAGCGCAATCTCAATTTTATTTGCAATTGACAACGCTAGCTCTGTAATGGCATAAAACATGCATTTTTTTGTTTTTTTTATCTCACTGTTGCGGCGCTACTCACTTCTTATCCTTTTCTTGGAATCGGGTCACATAAATATTAAAACTCCCAAGCAAAACTCTTCTAATTCCAATGGTAACCGTGGACAGTACCACTTTGTTAACATGGACTTAGACTATGGCCTAATAGTATAAAAGAATGTGGGGCCTTGCTATTATTTTGTTCTCTCTTATTATTATTATTATTATTTTTATTATTATTATTATTATTTCCAAAACAATTCTTTTAGTTGCACACGTCCTTCCATTTTCAATCCTAAAAGCAAAGCTTTCTACCTGATAGGTATTTTTTTTTTTCACGTTTTGTAGTTATTTTTTTGTCCTTTTTTTTAATCATATATGAATATTAAACAATTTTCAATAAATTTTATACTAACAATTTTGTACACTAAAACTCATACTAGCTTAATTTTTTTTATAATTATATTAAAATTTTAGGATGTTACATTTCTCCCCTACTTCAAGAAATTTCGAGACCTAACTCTTATACCAACAAACAAGCCAACAATAAGAAAAATTATCCTTGTGCCCCTACACCAAGCACTTAAGACAAAGTGTAGTAACTACGTTATCATTTTGCAAGAACTTATTACACATTTAAAAAAAAAAACAACTGCACACAATGTCTCACATACATATACAGTTAACTTATTTTATTAATATAAAATCATAGTAGTCCATATTTGATTTACATGTGTTGTACAACAGAGACATGAATTATGGTCAGAAAAATAAATTTTCAGCACAACAAAAATCTCATGCAAGTTCAATCACAATCATTAATTAATCAACATCAACAACATAAAACAACTCTTGTACACCATAGAATAATTTAAACAGGAAGAGAAGGTAACACTGTTATCCTTCGCATGAATAAAACACAAAACAAGACAATCAAGCAGCAGTCAACTCCAAAGTTTCTCACACACAACAAATTTAAAAATCTTTTTGTCTCTAACAAAACCCACACCCTTGCCTGTTAGTCGCCATAGATCTGTACACCACTAATAAAATATTGGGTTGGCCAGGCCCAACATCTAAAAGAATAGCGTGCAGTCTTTATAACTTTAACATCAGTCCAATGCGCCCAAGTTTTGATTTTAGAAAAAGTCCCATTACCACAGTCCGATTTAGAATCGAACTGCTCTGATACCATAAATGTAACGTCCCTCGTTACATTAGTAACCCAAATTAAATAAAAACTTTTTAAAACATTAAATTTAAATAGGTGAGTCATAAATTTTTTCACAATATATTTAAGTCCGAAAGTATCTCGTATATTCAAAATAAAGCCTCAAAAAATTAATTAATAAAATCTACATAATTCTTTTACAATAGTTTTTGTCTCAAAATACTGACGTCTAATAAACCCAAAAGAAATAAATAAATAAAAATAAACTAGAGCTAATATCTTCAAGACTTTCTCAAGACGCTGCATCATCTATCTCAACACCTGTAAACTCTGAAAGACAACACCACTAATGAGATCTATAATCCCAGTAAACTAATGAGATTTATAATCCCAGTAAGTGAACACGATTCTAAAAGGTTTTCGAAAAGATGTTGCTTTCAGCCGGCGGGGTAACTTGAAAAACAATCATGGTACCCGCTAAATTTCCAAAATAATGTTCATAAAAAAATACATTTAATTACAACAATCATATAACGACAACATAATCAAATATCATATATTAATTAAACAAAGTAATCACACATCACACAATAACACAATCCTCAAGTGGCTTGGAAACCCCACTCTATGTTGGTTTCTTGCCCAATTCGGTGACTCGAGAACCTCGTTAAATTGGTTCCTTGCCCCTTTTCTGTGGTGACTCGGGAACCTCGTTCTAGAATTGATTCCTTGCCACCCTCTTTATGGTGACCCGAGAACCTCGTTCTAGAATTTATTCCTTGCCCCCATGGTGACTCGGGAATCCTATTTTAGAATTGACTCCTTTCCCCTATGGTGACCTGAGAACCTCGTAATTAAATTGGTTCCTTGCCTCCCATTAACGGCGACTTGAGAGCCTCGTTCATAAAATGGATTCCTTGCCCCATATCTTATTTTACGACATCCCATTAAATGGCGATGTTACAAGCAAATGCCCTATTCTTAGGCGGCATACCAACAAATTCCACACATCATGCATATACTCATTCATCCATATTCAGAAGCATAAAACCATCAATCACAATTGACAAACTTTTCAAACCATGTAACCACTAAGATATCACATATCAAAAAAGACATATCAAATAATAATAATCATATCACTTATTATATAAATATTCAATCTCATAATAATTAATCACAATAAGTCATCAATTTCATTTTAGATAACCCCAAACAATTACTCCTTAATTACATACTCAAACCCTTAAAAATCTATACCATGGAAGTCTAAGGAAAAAAAAAGGTGTTTGCTTACCTCTTGAAGACCTCCAAAAGCCCAATGCTTTTCCTATGAACAAATTATATTTATAGAGCTCCCTCTTCTATCATGTAAGGTGAGCACACTGTTTCTTCTGCTACACACAATGATCCTCTTCCGAGCGCAATCTCAATTTTATTTGCTATTGACAACGCTAGCTATGTAATGGCATAAGACATGCATTTTTTTGTTTCTTTTATCTCACTGTTGCGGCCCTACTCACTTCTTATCCTTTTCTTGTAATTAGGTCACATAAATATTAAAACACCCAAGCAAAACTCTTCTAATTCCAATGCTAACCGTGGACTACAGTACCACTTTGTTAACATGGACTTAGACTATGGCCTAATAGTGTAAAAGAATGTGGGCACTTGCGATTATTTTGTTCTCTCTTATTATTATTATTATTATTATTATTATTATTATTATTATTATTTCCAAAACAATTCTTTTAGTTGCACACGTCCTTGCATTTTCAATCCTAAAAGGAAAGCTTTCTACCTGATAGGTATTTTTTCACGTTTTGTAGTTATTTTTTTGTCCTTTTTTTTTAAAATCTTATATCAATACTAAATATTTTTCAATAAATTTTATACTAACAATTTTGTAAACTAAAACTCATACTAGCTTAATTTTTTTATAATTATATTGAAATTTTAGGATGTTACATTTCTCCCCTCCTTCGAGAAATTTCGTCCCCGAAATTTCGACATCTAACTCTTATACCGACAAACAAGCCAACAATATGAAAAATTATCCTTGTGCTCCTAAACCAAGCACTTAAGACAAAGTGTGGTAACTACGTTATCATTTTGCACAGAAGAACTTATTACACATTTTTTTTAAAAAAAAAACTGCACACAATGTCTCACATACATATATAGTTAACTTATTTGCTTAATAGAAAATCATAGTAGTCCATATTTGATTTACATGTGTTGTAGAGTAGAGACATGAATTATGGTCAGTAAAATAAATTTTCAGCACAAAAAAAATCTCATGCAAGTTCAACCACAATCATTAATTAATCAAAATCAACAACATAGAACAACTCTTGTACACCATAGAATAATTTAAACAGGAAGAGAAGGTAACACTGTTATTCTTCACATGAATAAAACACAAAATAAGACAATCAAGCAGCAGTCAACTCGAAAGTTTCTCACACACAGCAAATTTAAAAATCTTTTTGTCTCTAACAAAACCCACACTCTTGCCTGTTAGTCGCCATAAATATGTACACCACAAGTCAAATATTGGGTTGACCAGGCCCGACATCTAAAAGAATAGCGTGCAGTCTTTATAACTCTAACAACATTCCTATGCGCCCAGGTTTTGATTTTAGAAAAAGTCCCATTACCACATTCCGATTTAGAATGGAACTACTCTTATATCATAAATGTAACGTCCCTCGTTACATTAGTAACCCAAATTAAGTTTTCATTAAAAACCTTTTAAAACATGAAAATTAAATAGGTGAATCATAAATTTTTTCATAATATATTTAAGTCCGAAAGTATCTCTTATATTCAAAATAAAGTCTCAAAATATTAATTAATAAAATCTACATAATTCTTTTACAATAGTTTTTGTCTCAAAACACAGACGTCTAATAAACCCAAAAGAAAGAAATAAATAAAAATAAACTTGATCTAATATCTTCAAGTCGTTCTCAGGACGTTGCATCATCTATCTCAACACTTGTAAACTCTGAAAGACAACACCACTAATGAGATTTATAATCCCAGTAAACTAATGAGATTTATAATCCCAGTAAGTAAACACAGTTCTAAAAGGTTTTCGAAAAGATGTTGCTTTTAGCCGACGCGGTAACCGGAAAAACAACCATGGTACCCGCTAATTTTCCAAAATAATGTTCATAAAAAAATACATTTAATTACAACAATCATATAACGACAACATAATCAAATATCATATGTTAATTAAACAAAGTAATCACACATCACACAATAACACAATCCTCAAGTGGCTCGGAAACCCCACTCTATGTTGGTTTCTTGCCCAAATCGGTGACTCGAGAACCTCATTAAATTGGTTCCTTGCCCCTTTTCTGCGGTGACTCGAGAACCTCGTTCAAGAATTGATTCCTTGCCACCCTCTTTATGGTGACCCGAGAACCTCTTTCTAGAATTGATTCCTTGCCCCCATGGTGACTCGGGAATCCCATTTTAGAATTGACTCCTTGCCCCTTTGGTGACCCGAGAACCTCGTAATTAAATTGGTTCCTTGCCTCCCATTAACGGCGACCCGAGAGCCTCGTTTATAAAATGGATTCCTTGCCCCATATCTGATTTTCGACATCCCATTAAATGGCGATGTTACAAGTCAATGCCCCATTCTTAGGCGGCATATTAACAAATTCCACACATCATGCATATACTCATTCATCCATATTCCGAAGCATAAAACCATCAATCACAATTGATAAACTTTTCAACGCATGTAACCACTAAGATATCACATGTCACAAAAGACATATCAAATAATAATAATCATATCACTTATTATATAAATAATCAATCTCATAATAATTAATCACAATAAATCATCAATTTCATTTTAGATAACCCCAAATAATTACTCCTTAATTACATACTCAAACACTTAAAAATCTATACCATGGAAGTCTAAGAAAAAAAAGGTGTTTGCTTACCTCTTGAAGACCTCCAAAAGCCCAAAACTTTTCCTGACCAAATTATATTTATAGAGCTCCCCCTTCTATCATGTAAGGTGAACACACTGTTTCTTCTGTTACACACAATGATCCTATTCCGAGCGCAATCTCAATTTTATTTGCTATTGACAACGCTAGCTCTATAATGGCATAAGACATGCATTTTTTTGTTTCTTTTATCTCACTGTTGCGGCGCTACTCACTTCTTATCCTTTTCTTGGAATCAGGTCACTTAAATATTAAAACATGACGCGCTGTCGCGCATGCGTCAAAAAGCGAGCGATTGGAAAAATATGTAGATAGGGAGCGATAACTCGAGTATCGTCTCACAAGGACTCTCAGATTATTATTAAAAGAAAAGTCAGATTTGGGGGGGTTTTAGATTGAAATTAAATAAAGAAAACAAAGCAGAAAAAACAATGCAAACTAAATAACTATCAAATAGATAAAAACGATTAACCTACTGCTTTCGTTTTCCTGCTATCATTGGTTCATATAAATCCATGCCCTAAGAGGATTCTAAACCCTTTCCGATTGTAGCATCAATTAACAAGCGAAATCAACGCTACGAGACATATGTTCCTATTCCCGAATTAAGCAAACGGGGTGAAGCACTCATGAACTAAGCGAACATGAACGAACACACGCGAATTAACCAAACGCGATTAAGTATAGGAACATACAATCATCGAAACAAATCAATACCTATCCTATATAATCCTGAATTAAGCAAACATAATATACAGGACAAATATTGAAAGTGAATAGCATTAAGTTTAGGAATTACAAAACCTTAAGCGTAAATGGAACCCGATCACAATAGATTGATCAAGGAGACTAGTTCTCCATTACAACTATATCAAAACCCTAATTTTGCAGCCGTCCTAATCTAAAAAGAAAAGAAGATGATGAGAAGATTAGTTCTGTCCTACAACAGATATAAATACAGATTCTGGGCTCCGCGCGCTCGTGAGACGAGAAGCCTTTCGCGAGGTGAATATTATGAGCAGTCTTCAGTGTTTGGCTCTCTCGCGAGGCGAGACGAGGATCCGCGAGGCGAGACTCTTCAAATTCCAAACTGTCACAGCCGTGACCTTCAACACGGGTAAGCCGTGATGGTCTCTGTCCTTCAGGGTTGGATTACTCGCGGGGCAAGACAGAGAGGATGACATTTCTTGCACAGTGGGCTTCGGGTTCGCGAGGCGAGTAGACTTTCGCAGGGCGAAGACTCCAGAATTGCTTCTCTTTATTAACCTAAAAACAAGGATTAGCAGTAAGTGCTTTATTCGACTCCAAATCAACTAAATTAACCTAAAAATACTTTACAGACTCAAAATGTTTCTTGAAGACAATTAAGTCTAATTTGGGCGAAAACTAAATATAATTAGTACAAAACCATGGTCATACTAGTCATAAAACTAGATGAGCCAGCGGCTTATCAAAATACTCCAAACTTAAACTTTGCTTGTCCCCAAGCAAACTAAAACTCAAAAACTCAAAAAGACTCAAGACATGGCAAGCTTAAAGGATCCAGTCAATTTCACACACAATTCATGCAATTCATCAAAACAACAATGATTCCCCCCTTTTCAACAATGCAATCCCCACAATCATTTATTCTGAACATTTGAGAATTTCATCATTCAAACAATCATTAATCTAAGCAGGGAATCCAAGTTACACACAAAAGGGAGATCACCAAATTCAAACAGTCGCCTTTCTCACAAGGGAATTTAGTGTTTCACTCATTCGCTTAGTTTGTCTAGGCTATCAACATTTCACTCAATTTCACTTTTAAGAGCACTTCCCATGAATTTGATTTTCATCTCAATCAAGGTTCCCACGAAAACATGCATGCAACATCAAAAGGTCTTTTAAGGTTGTAATGGGGCCTTGCTAAGGGTAGGATATACAAAGGTACTAGGCTTAAGTCCCTAGGAACTAAGAGAGCATGAGCATTTGATACATATTGAATTCCACTCGAGTTCCTTTTTCCATTTTTCTTTATGCTTTTGGGTGACTACAGCCTTTTTCTTCTAATACCCTTTTTGACATTTTTGTTCTTTTTTTATTTTCTTTTTTTTTCTTTTTGCCCTTTGGCGCCAACCTTTATTTTTTTCTTTTTCTCAATCCCAGACAACACATCATATCCTTGTAGCCACCCCAAACTTAGTTTCTTTCAAACCTTGTCTTGCTAAGGATCCATGCTCTCCTAATCCTAAGATTGGGTTAACATGGTTTTTCAGATTTTTGGCTTGTAACATATGGTCATCAAGAAGCAATAGGCAAATTAGGCTCAAAGGGGCTAACTAGGGAACATGCATTAGGGACTGGTTCAATTTAGGTCAAGTAGCTAATTCAAAGAAAATCTGCCTAAATCATTTGATGCAACACATAAACATGCAAACCATGAAGAAATTCGAGCAAATTCGGGAAAGTGCAACTCAAAAGTGATTCACACAGTTAAAAACATGTTGGAGGCTCAAATCCTCACCTGGACATTTTTGAAAATTGTTTGACCGAGATTCAATCCCTAGTGTGTGCATCCCTTCACCCCAAACTTATCATAAATCATGCAATCATAACAAAATATCTCAGTTCAGTTTTCAATTTTTTCACATGGGGATCAATTTTCAATTTTCAAACCTAGGGGGAATCATCAACATAAATCACATATCATGCAATCAATCTATGCAAAAATTAACGAAATCCAGCAAGCTCACCGACACAAGACTCAACACACAACTCTTGATCTTCTCAAATTATTCAAGAGCTGAAAGAAAACAAAACAAAAATAAATCAAGGCAAAGCAATTAAAAAGAGTAAGGTTCAGAGAAAACTCATGGGGGCGGTTCCACCGGGATCCCACTGTCTGTGATACAGCGGCCACGGAATGCTCAAATTGCAATATGATCCTCCCGGATCCCATGCATGCAGCATAAGTATGGGAGTGGGCACTTGATAATTATGGTGACTCCTTCCAGTGCGGCGGACTTCTCACTCCCTCTCGGGTCAAAGATGACCTCCTTGTCAACCTTGTCAATAAAGTCCTCCCAATAAAAGTGGGGTTCCACCTCTTGGACTGGCCATAGTGTCTTCATATCCAAGGGTGCAAAATCCAGAGGCTTGAACTCCATCGCTGGTGGTTCTACAGGGGTGAGGTGGAAAATAGGTAGAGAGGGTCTCTGATGCTGCTTCATCTCCTGCACAATTCCCATCCACTGCATTACCAGATTCATCACCTTCTGTATATGCAGTAACCTCAGCACGCACCACACAGGTATTTCTCCCATCACAATTGGCACATACGTAGGAGCCAATGGAATCATCTAATTCCGAAATTTCTTCATCATCCTCTAGCATGGCGGAATGGACGTCCTCTATATGCCTCTTCCTCTCAATCTCCTTAGTCAAGGGTTCTGATCCTTGAGCTTGTTGGATGCCATTCATCAAAGTGGAAAGCTGTCCAATCTGTGTCTGCAAGGCCTGAATACTAGCATCCGTTCACTGCTGAAACTGCCCAATCTCTCCAATCTGTGTATGCAAAGCATGGATACTAGCATTTGCTTGCTGCTGAAACTGGAGATTATTGTCAGCCATTTGCTTGATCATGTCCTCTACTGAAGGTCCGGAAGGTGCAGAGGTGGTCACTTGGGGAGGATTTTGTGGTGGTGTCAGCGGCAACATCAGTTGTTGTTGCGTGGGTGAGTCCCCATACCAAGGGTTTGGATGGCTTCCCCAGCTAGGGTGGTACTCATCAGTGGAAGGGTCAAGAATGTTGTGCCTGTTCTGATTGTTGCCTTGATTGTAAATATTGGCTGTATATGCTTGAGGTGATTCATTAACTTGTCTAATACCAAATATCTCTTGCCTGATTGATGCAGCTCTGAAGGTAGGAAAGTATCTCAATAGGAAGACTTTCTTCAAATCAAACCAGTTTGAGACGGAATTTGGCTCAAGACAATACAACCAATCCTTTGCAGCGCCTTCACGTGAGAGATGGAAGGCTCTCATCTTGATGTGGTCTTCTGTTATTCCTTCAGGTCTCAGCATTGTAGAACAAACAACCCGGAATTCCTTCAGATGCTCCTGCGGATTCTCACCTGCAAGACCACTAAACCTTGGCAACCAGTGCATTAAACCAGAAAAATCAGGATAGTATATGCATGGTGGTTCATAATTAACATTAGGCATATAACCTTGCATATAATTATCCATGGGTAGATTCACAATCAGACCAATTCAACAAATATTTTTTTTTTAATTTTCTGTTAATAACAACAAGAGTCCCCGGCAACGGCGCCAATTTTGACGCGCTATCGCGCACTCATCAAAAAGCGAGCGATTGGAAAAATATGTAGATAGGGATAGACAACTCGAGTATCGTCTCACAAGGACTCTCGGATTATTATTAACAGAAAAGTCAGATTTGGGGGGGGGTTTAGATTGAAATTAAATAAAGAAAACAAAGCAGAAAAAAAATGCAAACTAAATAACTATCAAATAGCTAAAAACGATTAACATACTGCTTTCGGTTTCTCGCTATCATCGGTTCATATAAATCCATGCCCTAAGCGGATTCTAAACCCTTTCCGATTGTAGCATCAATTAACAAGCGAAATCAACGCTACGAGACATATGTTCCTATTCCCGAATTAAGCAAACGGGGTGAAGCACTCATGAACTAAGCGAACATGAACGAACACACGCGAATTAAGCAAACGCGATTAAGTATAGGAACATACAATCATCGAAACAAATCAATACCTATCTTATATAATCCTAAATTAAGCAAACAGAACATACAGAACAAATATTGAAAGAGAATAACATTAAGTATAGGAATTACAAAACCTCAAGCTTAAATGGAACCCGATCACAGTAGATTGATCAAGGAGACTATTTCTCCATTACAACTATATCAAAACCCTAATTTCGCAGCCGTCCTAATCTAAAAAGAAAAGAAGATGATGAGAAGATCAGTTCTGTCCTACAACAGATATAAATACAGATTCTGGACTCCGCGCGCTCGCGAGGCGAGAAGCCTTTCGCGAGGCGAATATTATGAACAGTCTTCAGTGTTTGGCTCTCTCGCGAGGCGAGACGAGGATCCGCGAGGCGAGACTCTTCAAATTCCAAACTGTCACAGCCGTGACCTTCAACACGGGTAAGTCGTGATGGTCTCTGTCCTTCAGGGTTGGATTATGATTGTATTTTATTCAAAATCATTTTCTAGATCTCAGATAAAATATAAAGAATAAAAAATTCTACCGATAATAAAAAACAGTAAAAACAGGGTGTTACATCCAAAGCCTCATCTATATAAGATTTAATTGTACTCATTTTTCGCATAAATTAACCATTGGTTAGATTTTCTCATTTTGAGAATTGTGAGAGTTAAGAGAGTTCTCCTATTGAGAGGTTTTCTAGATGAACCTTGATTCTTATCTTCAATTTCCATACTTAAGTGGTGAATCTTCCCCTTGGCTTATCATTCAATCTCTTCTAGAGTTGATTGTGGTGCCTATTGTGACACCCCGTTTTTACTGTTTTTCATTATCGGTAGAATTTTTTATTCTTTATATTTCATACGAGATCTAGAAAAATGATTTTGGATAAAACTAAATCATAATTTTACTCTACCTTATGGTAGAAGGTTACGGTAAAAATTTAGGTTTAAAATTCAGACGAAACCCGGTCTGCGTTTTAATTGACAGTAAGATTTTACATATCAGAAAACCTAACTTTGACCCAATAAAGAAACCGTTTAGATTTTTATTTTATTTCAACCATAGTCGTTATTTTGAAATTCTCAAAATAAATAGGTTATTATACGTTATTCGGGTAAATACTCGACGATCGAGGATCGATGAAATCGAGAACGGAGGTGCAGAGACAAAACCCGATGCCAGATGGATGAGGACAATGATTCATCTATGATGACTCGTGGGGGTAAGTCATAGGGTTAGTCATTATGCATTAAATGAATGTAATGATGGTTATGTGTGAAATGTCCAAAATACCCTTAAGCTTGCATTGTAATTTCAAGTTGCCAAGACAACATTTGGACCCTTTTCTCCCTAGCATACTCACGGCCACACTCCATAAGACCACACTTGGTCATTCCTTTTTACTTCATTTGTTCATATTCTTCAACTTTCTCACAAAAACACTTAAGTTCTTACACTTGATTTTCAAAGGAAGCCTTAGATCTTGATCATTTCTTGAGATTCCAAAGGTATACCCTTATGATCCATGATCATACCTTCACTTTTCATCACAAGTTTTCTTCTTAAATCCATGTTCTCTTCAAGTTCAAATTCCTAGATCTAGTTTTTCAAAAAATTCTAGAAAATCATAGAAAAAATCATTTTAATATGAAATCAATTTCTATGATCTTCATATGACTTCTATATTCATCATCTAAGAGCTTGAGAATTTTAGAGATACCTAGCTATTTCTCTCTAGCTTGGCCGAACCTATACCATAATGGGCTAGGATGATTTTCTTCAATCTTTAACTTGGTTTCTTGTTGGTTGTTCATGGCTAGGTTTTGTGGGTTCAAAACCTTGTGATTTAGGTAAAAAACATCCTTCTCCTACTTGAGTTTCAAGTGATCTACAAGAGGTAAGGGGGAGATTACTATTATCCTACCTTAATGGAGATATGTATGTGGTTAAAAATATTTGTATGTTGTTTTTCAAATCCTAAGTGTTAGGATTATGTATTAAAGTTTATGATTGTGTGATCCTCTTGGATGATTTAATTTTATGCTTGGTTGTGATATGATATGTCATATGGTTGTTTTGGTTCCAATGACCTTAAGTTGGAACCCTGATTGTTGTTTTGCTTAATTTGTTAAGAAAATTGCCTAATATATTTATTTAAGGCCATTCGGCCATAACTGGTTGAGGGAGTTCCATGAGGATTTAATTTGTTTGGATAATTTTTATAAGGAGTGAATGTGTATATAAGAGTGTAGAAATTGGTTTTGATTGATTTGGATATGTATGTTAAAAGATATGAATTTTTGAGTCTATAGGGACTTTTATGCAATTTCTGGAAAATTGAGGGACTGAAATATAAATATTAAAACGTAAGATAAGACCATAGAAATTGGTTTGGTGTTATTTGGATTAATACATAAAAAGTTATAAGCTTTTTTTGTAAATAAGGACCTTTTTGCAATTATTGTAAAATATTTGGGGGCAGAAATGTAATTTCTGGAAAATTGAGGGAAACTGAAAAATATTTATATAAAATTTGGTTTGGTTTGATTTGAATACCTTATGGTAGAAGGTTACAGTAAAAATTTAGGTTTAAAATTCAGACGAAACCCGGTCTGCGTTTTAACTGACAGTAAGATTTTACTGATCAGAAAACCTAATTTTGACCCAAAAATGAAACAGTTTAATTTTTTATTTTATTTCCAACCATAGTGGTTATTTTGAAAATTTTCAAAATAAATAAGTTATTATACATTAGTCAGGCGAATACTTGACGATCGGGGATCGACGGAATCAAGAACGGAGGTGTAGAGACAAAACTCGACGCCGGACGGATGAGGACAATGAGTCATCTAATGACTCATGGGGGTGAGTCATAGGGGTCAGTCATCATGCATTAAATGCATGTAATGATGACTTAAGTGTGAAATGTCTAAAATACCCTTAGGCTTGCATTGTAATTTCAAGTTGCCATGACAACATTTGGACCCTTTTCTCCCTAGCATACTCACGGCCACCCTCCTTAAGACCACACTTGGTCATTCATTTCCTTCATTTGTTCATGTTTCTCTCAAAAACATAGAAAAAAAACTCTAAGTTCTTTCTCTTGATTTTCAAAGGAAGTCTAAGATCTTGTTCATTTCTTCCAATTCCAAAGGTATAGCCTTATAATCCATGATCATGCCTTCACTTCTCTTCGCAAATTTCTTCCAATCTCAAAGTTTTGTTCAAGTTCAAATTCCTCGATCTAGTTTTTCAAATAATTCTAGAAAATCATAGAAAATTCATTTTAATGTGAGATCAATTTCCAAGATCTTCATATAACTTCTATTTTCATTATCCAAGAGCTTGAAAAATTTTGAGATCCCTAGCCCTTTTGTTTTTAGTTAACCTATATAAAATGGGTTTAGGATGATTTTCTTCATTCTTTAACTTGTTTTCTTGTTAGTTGTTCATGGCTAGGTTTTATGGGTTCAAAACCTTGTGATTTAGGTGAACAACATCCTTCCACTACTTGAGTTTCAAGTGATCTACAAGAGGTAAGGGGGGAGATTACTATTATCATACCTTAATATAGATATGTTGATGGTTTATTTAGTGTATATGTTTTGTAACTCATAAGTGTAAATTATTGATTTGTATGTGTGTGATCCTCTTGGAGGATTTGATTTGATGCTTGGTTGTGGTATTATATGTCATATGGTTGTTTTGGTTCCAATGACCTTAAGTTGGAACCATGATTGTTGTTTGCTTGATTTGTTAAGAAAAATGCCTAATATAATTATTTGAGGCCATTCGGTCATAACTGGTTGTGGGAGTTCCATGAGGATTTAATTTGTTTGGATAATTTTTATAAGGAGTGAATGAGTATATAAAAGTATAGAAATTGGTTTGGATTGATTTGGATATGTATGTTAAAAGATATCAATTTTTGAGTCTTTAGGGACTTTTATGCAATTTATGGAAAATTACAGGACTGAACTCTAAATATGAAATATGTCACACAATTGAAGTGAATGGTAATATAAGACCGTAGAAATTGGTTTGGTGTTAATTGAATTAATACATAAAAAGTTATAAGCTTTTTAGTAAATAAGGACCTTTTTGCAATTATTGTAAAATATTTGGGGGCAGAAATGTAAAATCTGAAAAATTGATGGTAACTGAAAAATATTTATATAGAAGTTGTTTTGGTGAGATTTGAAGTTTTAAATAAAAATTTATATGGTTTTAAGTGAATAAGGACCTTTTTGTAATTAATGAAAGTTTAGGGACTAAAATGTAATTTTAAAAAATAGATGTTATTGGACAGTTGGAGACTGTTTTTCGTACCTAATTAACTGTTCTAAAACTCCAAAATGAGTTTTGGGCATTTAGAGTTTAAAATCGTTGAAAAAGGATTTATGCGATTTACAAACTTAACGATGTTCGGTCAAATTTGTAGGAATTTCGTATACATGGAAAGGAAAATGTAAAATCAGTATTTCAACATCTTAATATGAGTATTATAACTTAAGTGAGTAATAGATTTGAGGTGAAGAACCATATTTTCAAAAGTAAGGCTTTTGGGTCTAAAACCAGTAAAAAGCGGCGAAATCGTCGTCAAACGTTTTTAAAGAATTTTGAGAAAACAATGATGTAAAGTTTGAAATTAGTATTTTAATACGTTAATATAAGTATGGTAACTTAGGAAAGTGAAGGATTTGAGAATAATGATTACATTTGTGAAAATATGGAATTTAAGTTGAAATACAGTAAAAAGCGGTAAAACGGTATTTTAAAAGTTTCGACATTTTTCAAGAAATTGTTTTGAGGAATTTTGTACTTATGTACTTTAATGGTAATCATGAATTTCAAAATGATTTGGTTTTAACCAAAGGTTTTGGGTTTTAAGACAATAGAGAATTTTAGTCTTCAAAGACTAGTATTTACATTAAAGAGCAAAACCTAAGTCATGAATGACTTAGTGAAAATATGAACTTAATGATTTATGACTTATGGTGAAGCAAGACCATTTGTTGTAAAGTGTGGATAATTCATTATCCATACCTCCTTAAGATTTAATGGACTAAGAGTTATTTGATTTCTTGGAAGCCAAGAGAAAGGCTCCATTAGAAAAGTGTAAAGAAATAAATGATTGGACTGTCGATCCAATTTCATAATGTGTTAGGACTTATAAGCAAGTTCCTTAAAACATCTTTACACAAACATGACAAGTTTGTTTGAGAACCGTAGTTCAGTGAAGAGCCGGTGAGTTTTACCCGAGAATATCGTCCGTCAGTGATTGGCATCGAGTGGATTTTGTTGGAATCACCAGGTTATCAGATGGATAAACCAATTGGACGTTTTCTGGCAATTTTGCCCATATACATAGTTGATACTATGTTCGGTGAGGTCATTGTGCCCAGGAAGTCGAGTTTCGGTTGTAGAGGTTTCATAAAGAGCCTGATGTGTTACGGAGAGTTTGAGATCACATGTGATTATGATTGTACATACATCATGATTCAAGCCTTGTGTGCCTAGTCAGCTAGCCCCACATGGTGCCTAAGGTGGGAAGATGTGAAACCTATAATGAACATTTCCTTCCAAAATATCAAATTAGCTCCGATGTTAGAATCGGATATTCCTTGAGGCTGTGTAGGAATGGGAGTATACAGTTTCAATCAGTTTCTCTCTATTCCTATCCTCTGATGGACAAACCGTGTCTGGTATGCTTGATAAGCTTACTGTCGAGTTTGGTATAGTATTTTCTTGGAGTTTTGAGTTGTAGAATTAAAATGGGAGATAAAAGAAATATAGTACTGTTGTATTATGTACCTGTGAGTCATACCACTGCATGTCTCCCTTACGTGTAAGATAAATGGAATCTCACCTCCTTATTTTATTTTGCCTAAGTCGGCTGGCTGTGTTCTTCCTGTATTCTGTTGAGAAGATTGAGACATCAAGATGACGCTTGACGGATTCATCATAGAGGATGGGATTTGAGCATGCGGACGATGTGGTGGAGTTTCTAGTGGACGTCTTCTAGGCTGTCGATGGTTCGTCGACCATGTTTTCCTTTTGGAAGAGGAAATGGCTTACTTTGAGATTTACTATTGTTGTAGCTCTAGTGGTGTCTTTTGTGACGACGTTGGTAGTGGACTCAAATAGAGTTTTCACTAGATTTCGTCATTTTGGGTTTGTCCTTCTCACGGTGTTTGAGAAAGGATGGTCTTTTCTATTTTAGTTTGGCCAGCTGGGTATGTTTGGGAGTTAATGTAAATGTCTATGGAGCTGTGACTCCAAGTATCTTATATTTTAGGAGCTGCGCCTCCACATCTTTATGTTGAGTCTGTACATTCTATGATTTATGTTTATGAGTCGGGTTGGGTATCCTGTAAATGATTTTTGAACTTATGGCCCTAATTGTGATAATGGAAAATTTTATTGTCCATTCATTTAATCAAAGTAGTTATATTTATGACTAATGAAAAAGAAAAAAATAACCCCATTCTTTTATAGCCAATATTTAATTAATCTAGTTTTCGGCCTTAAAATATCACTTACGATGTAACGCCCGAGAAGGGTGTTACATTGGATCTCCTTCACCCATGTTCTCCAAGTTCTAGCCATGCACATGGTGTGGGTTTTTGGCCCAATTGACCCAATGTGTATGGCCTATCTACATGTTGGGCTAACTGGTCCAAGAGGCCTAACCTTCCTAAGCCCAAAAGTCTAAATATCCTAAAGTGCTTATTGGAAAAAGAACTTTTATTGCATAAGTCCTATTCTACTTTTACATAGGTCCTTTTCTACTATATTACAAAGATTCCTACACTATGTGGTCATGACTTCAATACATAAGAGGTTCAATGAGGATTCCTCTTCCAATGCTTGCTTGTGAGTCATATGGCTGACCACCACTCCTTTCAACGCATCTTGGACTTTTCTTTGTCTTGAACGAGTCATTGATCCATGAATGTCTTCTATGCTTGGGACCCGTTGTCCTTGAGAATCCATGATCATGTAATCCCCTCCTTCTTGAGGCAGATTCATCAATGAATTGTGTTGATCATCATCTGTTTCAAGGAGACTAAGATTAGACGCATTGAAAGTGGCACTAATGTTATAATCACCGGGAAGATCAATTTTATATGTATTGTCATTTATTTTCTCCAATACTTGGAAAGGTCCATTGTTAAGACACAAAGAGTCTGACTCTATGTCATGCGTCTGACTCTCTTTTCATGTTGACAAGTGTGTTTTGATGAATCCAAACATTAAGCAAATAATTTTAATTGAACTGTCCGAGTATTGCTAATATTCTACTTGAGATCATGGGCAGAAAAAAATAGGTATAGGTTATTCTAAGAATGAAAGAACCAAAGCACATTCCATGCGTCCGACTCCTTGAATTTAATGAATTAGCTGATGTAATGCGTCTGATGAGACTCATACAAGCCGAAGCCTAGTTTTAGAAGTAGCTCTCAAATCTCATATTCCTTGAAGATGAATAAAAGTAACTTAGTTCTAAGTTTAAGGAACAACTTGATGATTATGAACGATAGAAGTTTCCAAAGTCTAAAACTAAAGCTGAAGATGAAGCTATGGATTATTTATCAAGACTACACACTTTGAAGACTCCATTGAAGAATGAAGATTGAAGAATGAAGTCTCTCAAATCTAGTATTAAAGAACAACAAGATTTTGACTTACTCACTCCATAGTTACAATTATCAGAGAATCTTTAGAGGCTACAATAACACCGATCTCAACAAGCATCTTAGAAAGATTGTAAAGCTAATCATGCAATCCTATGAAGAAAACCTGAAGACCAATTCAAGAAAAATCAATCTACAGACAATTTTGGTAAAGTTTTATATTATCTCTAATGAAGACCTCAAGCAAATCATAGAAGAAATCGTCTGAAGATCTGTTAGAACCAAGAAGGAGTCTGAGGACATGTCAGAACTAACAAGCACTCAGAATACGTCCAAAAGTAATAGTCATATGTTGGAAGACAAGATAAAGGAAGCATTTGAGCATAAGGGCATAGTCCTTTGTTACTGAGAAACGTTAAAAGAAAAATATTTCTTGAAGCCTCACTATGAAATCCGAAGGAAAGAGAAATATCGAAGAAAGGAATCAAACATTCAAAGAAATATAATAGTAATTCCCTTGTCTTTGAAAAGTAAAAAAAACCAAAACGCATGAACACCCTGCTACAACCATCTTTCTCGCAATAAATGAAAATCACATTTCTCTAAGCTTTTCTCAATGTTACACAAATAAGGAAAGCTACACTGCCCAAGTCAGAAAAGTATCTCTACTATGCTCTCTGGTCAACAAAAGACCTCCAACGTTAATAATCATTTAATACAAATTAGAACGACCATTAATTTTATATCCAGAAGACAAAGAGAAGATCTCTGCAAAGTGAAGGTTGTGTCTCAATGGAACTTTTATGGATGAGTATAAATGAAAGAACATGAAGATTGAAGACTGAAGAAGATATGAACAAGAAGAGAGACAACCACTAATAGAGAATACACAAACCAGAAGAATTCACTCAAACTCAAAGTTCTCACAAATTCTAATATTCTACTCTCAAACTACAAATCATTTAGAAAAGATCATACTCAGCAATCTACCTAATTCTAAGTTCTCATTCACACTCTGAAGTGTTAAACTGATTGATTCACATTTGTATAATGTGCTTTAAATCAAATTTTGTTCTCTTAAAGCCTGAAGATGCTTACTAAATGAATACTTGTTGTTGAGCCTGAAGTGACTAGGTGTGCAAACAATACTTGTTGTTGAGCCTGGAGAGGCTAGGTGTCCAAATAATAGTCTTCTGTAACCTGACCAGTTATAATGATAAAACTTGGTGAAGCCAAGGACTGGATGTAGCCCAAAGTTTGTGGGCAAACCAGGATAAATCTCTAAATATTCTTTTCTTTCTCTTAATCATTTCATTACTGTTGATTATTTAATGTTACTAATCTTTTGGGGAGTGTTTGTAGTTGCTCTTAGTAATTCAGTTTGTTGAAACAGGCGTCTGTGAAAAGCATCTAACTTGCACTGAATTTTGTTTTGTGCTAGAAAACTTTTATTTGCGAAAACACTATTCAACCCCCCTTCTAGTGTTTTATTGTGCCATTTTATCCATCACCCCTTGGTAAGTTTGGACTTCCTTTGTAATGGAAATATTTTTTTTCTTTAGTGTACCCATACATAATCACCCCGTTTAAGTGTAACTTGTTTTCATCCTTTATTTACTTGCCTTGAATTGTGCTCCCTTATTTTTCAATGTTCATTTTTACTTGTTCATGGAGCTTTTTAGCATATTCGGTCTTGGCAAGCCCATCTTGATGCAACAATGATTGTTCAATTGGTAATGGAAGCAAATCAAGAAGGGTTTGTGGATTGAATCCATAGACTATTTCAAAGGGAGAATCCTTAGTGGCAGAATGTTGCACACGGTTGTATGGAGGGATGTAAATGGGGCGGGGTGGGTATGGGTAGTAGCCCACATGCACTATCCGCCCCATTGGATGAATTTCATACATGCCCCTACCCCATATCAGTGTGGGTATTCATCTTGCGGGTTTTAAACAGATTCATCAATATTTCCGGGTATCCATGGATATTCAAACATCTCACAAAATTATTGAATATTAGACTAATTTTTTTTATTCAAACACCCCTATCTTGATATTATTCACACATAAGTATTAATCCACAAGCATTAATCCAAAAGCAATAATCCATATGCATTAACCCATAACACAATAGTTGAACAAAAGCAATAATACGTAAAAATGATCCATAGGGCTTGGGTATAATGGAGTTTGGGTGATGCGGCTGCCATATTTCATAAATGAAATAAGGATAGTGAAAAAATAGGGCATTTGGTTTATATGTGTAATGGTGTTTTAGTAATTTCACCTTAGTGGGCACCCGTGAATATGGATACTACAATATCCGCCCCCGCCCCATTAATAAGCGGGTAGAGAAAATATCCGTTTAATTTATCCGTGGATACTATGGTATCCATTTTCTACCTGTTGCGGATATTAACCGCGGATATCCGTGTGTACGGGTAAAATTTACATCCCTAGTTGTATGCAAACTCTATGAATGGCAAACATTCTTCCCAAGACTTGAGGTTTTCTCTTGAGGATGATATCTAGTCTATGTAAGGGTTTTACAACAACTTGAATTAATGCTATGTGAAAAAATTTATATTTTTGCTTATGTTCTTTTATCATAGATAGGTTTTGAAGTTCTAAACTATCTTGAACTTTATTAATGTTAATTATATATTGTGATGTTCTAATTATGTAGTTAGACTGAAATCGATCAACTATATTAGTTTTATAAATTAATTTTTGAAACATTTAATTCATGAATGCTTCAATTATTTAATTTCTGTTCAATTTTTGATAGAATTATTTAATGTTCATTTATTAAAGAATTATTAAATTCTTCACTTGTTTGTCATATTTCATCAACCTTTTCCTTACCCTTTCTAGATACAATCCTAAGTAGCTTAGACAAGATAATTGAACCTGAGTATTCTAGTACCAATATTAAAATACTATGTTTCTTACCCAAACGACGGGACCACCTAGTTGACCAACGGGTTTACCGCCCTCTCAACGGGTCTTACTACCTGGACCACCTACACGGTTGACCAACAACGTTGGACAAGGGACACTAGTTAGATAAAAAAAAGTACCAAAGCACTAGGGTCTGATACTAGAATGGCCACTGTGGATCATCTCTTGTAACATAACTAAAAGTATAAAAGAATAAAAGTAAAATATTATCAAAGAAATTTAGATAAAGATAAGATTATAAAAGAAGTTTAGATAAAGATAAATAAGATAATAAGATATTTAAAATGATATTTATAATCGAAAATGATAAAAAAAACATAAATAACTTGAATTATTCATTTTATTAATAAAACTAGGAGTACAGAGGTTTATCAGATATATATATCCAACAATGAGAAGTTAGATTTTACTTTTAATTTAATTTTTGGACAATTGATTTTTTTCAAATTCACAAGACAAATGATTCATAGACAATAAAGTAAGATAATTCCAAAATGTAACACCCGGTTTTTCACTTTTTACTGTTTTTATATCGGTAAATAAACAGAAACATTTATAATTTTATTTTTAAACCTAGAAAATGATTTTGGATAAACCAAGATCATATTCATACTCTACTTTACCGTGGAGAGCTACGATTCGATTTTGGGTCAAAAATTCAGATGAAACTCGGTCTGCAATTTAATGATAGTAAGAATTTTACTGCTCAAATGACCTAATTTTGACTCGTGAAAGAAACACTTAAGGTTTTTATGAAGTTTCCAACTTCTTTGGATATTTTAAAATTTTTCACTTAAAAAGTGAAATAATATATATTATGTGGGTGTGATACAAAATCGGATAAACGACGGAGCTGAAAACGGGATTTGCGGGACCTGCTAATGGATAAAGGACATGTCAAATCATGATGAGTCACAAGGGGTGAGTCATGGGATGACTCCTCATTGTCATGATAGTTTTTAGGAGGAAAAGACTAAATTACCCTTTATATTGGTTTTATTTACAAGCTTGCCATTGTACAAGATTACCATTTTACCCTTGAAATATTGTGCTTTGGACACAAATGCCCATGCTTCCCCACGGCCCAAACTAGCCCAAGAGGCCATTCCGACTTCTATAAAAGGCTAACTCATCTTCTTCATCCAAACTTTGCCATTTTTCACCATTGAAACACTAAGTAACCTGGGGTTGATTTATGAAGAAAGTAGGAGATTTCTTGCTCATTTCTTGATTCCAAGAGGTAAACCATGCTCATCTTCCTTGTTTAGCATCATGTTCTTTAATAAGTTTTTCATTTTGAAGTCTTTTTCAATATGATGCATTTTAGGGTTTCTAGATTCAAAAATTCATAGAAAATCATAGGAAAATCCAATGAGCATGAAACCAATTTCTATATTACTATTATCATAGCTATATTTTAGATCTATGAAATTGCATCAAACCAAAATTTCTAACCTATTTAACCTAAAGAGGCCGAACCTAGGTATTTGTGGGGAAGGGGGGGGGGGGGGATTTTGTTCATTTTCTTTACATGATTCAATCTTATAAGCTATATAGGTATTGGATCTATGTTGTGTGAGTTAAATTAGGGTCTCTAAACCATTTTAATAATCAAGGCTGAAATTCATTTGTTGAGGTATTGGAAAATTTAATTTCAATCTTTATGCCATGATCATTGATTTAGGGTTTTAAGTGATTATAAATCACTAATCCAAGAGTTTATAAATTTTAGGGATTTTAACCCCAAAGTCAGCCCTAGACCGAAACAAACATGTAGGATTTTAGGCTTGATTTAGTTGTTTGCTTGTTAACTGATTGTTGCGTTTAATGAAGGAAAAGCTAAGTTATCGGGTACGCGCGTTATCGGCATTACTTGGATTTCCGACGAACCGTTTCTCAGAGATATTTTGCTTTCAGGTATGGGGATTACCTGAGGGGTTTTTCCAATAGCCATGTGCAATTGTATTGGTTGTGTTAATTATTGGGTGTATGTAATATTTAAGTAATTAACATTAATTGCTTAGTTATTATTTGCTGTTAATTATCTGCATTTTCTGCATTTAATTATGTGTTTTATTTTTATTTCGTGTTTTAATTTCTAACTATTATATTCTTGACATGATATTATTATTTGATGCGGATTGGAAAGCCTGGCAGTGGTCATAGCTCAATTAAATATGAGTTAAAAGGAGTTAAAAACTTTTTTTTATGAATTAATGAGTTTAATTCAATGGTAATAGTAATATAATATTACTTAGTTATTTATTTGATGAAAAATGGGAAAAAGTGAAAAATAATATTATTTTAATCATTTAACAGCGAAACAACGTTTTATGAGTCATAGTGAGGACGTAACTGTGAAAATATTTTAGCACTGCTAATTTTCACCTAAGTAATTAATAAATATTAGAAATGATGTTTTAAATGAAAAAGTTTCAAAACTAATTTTATTAGTGTTGAAAAAATTAATTTACGGCAAAGAGTCATGTTTTTACCTAAAAGTGTTTTAAAATGGCAAACGATGGACAATTCCGTCAATATTTACGAAAGTATTCTTAAAAATGGTAATATTGAGTAATATTGAGAATTTGTCTCAAATAAGGATTTCGAGTTCAAATTATAGATTTTCGAACAAAAATGAGTTTTAAGGAATTTTGACAAGTTTACAAAACAAATTTCCAACATAAAAGGATTTTCTAGAACGAGTTATTTCCGTCAACTTGGATAAGTTGAGGAAACTTTGGTTTTGTTTTGTATTTCACAGAACGAAAATGGTTTAAATGAACCTAGCAATCGAGACGTCGGGTCTAGAGTTCTATGATATGGGCCCGGGGTCCGAAAGGTGAAGTTATGGACTAGATGTCCTATAAACCGTATATTTGGTTTTGTGCACTAAAATCTACACGTCCAAGACTGGTGCATCGGTCTGGATTTCGTGATTTGCACACTTTTGACTTGGAGTCAGTTATTTTGGAAAGAGGTATTAAACTTAAAAGTTTAAAATGGTGATGTGGTCGTGAGACTTTTAGTTCCGACACATAAAGATTGAACACAAAGAAAACAATGAGAACAAAACGTTTTACATGCATTTCACGGGAGACGTGCCTTTGCATAGGACTTGATTGCTTGATGGCAAGTATTCATGACATTTGCATCACTGTGCCTTGATGGATATGTGACACGAAAACCATGTGCTATACGTAGTCACCACTTTACCTCGTTTTGGACTGTGGAATGGTTATTTGAACTTTGCCATGTTTGGCATTGATTCTGCCTTATTTGGCAATTGGTGCCTGATCAGCTTATTTAATTGTTGGTTGGAGCTCCATAGATTAGGTCTCAAAGTTAGTTGTTGAATATTGAAGTGCCATGGTTTTTAAAACGGTTACGACTGTCGGGTATGAACCCCATTGAAAAAAATATATTGTTTATCTTTGAATATACGTGTTAAGTGGTAATTGAGAGTCGTACATGTGGTTATCGTTTTAAAATCCATATATTGGTTCTCACCCTTGCATGTTTTATTGTTGGTCTTCTTTCTATATGGGTATGTTATTATCTAAGTTTAGATGGATCCGGCCATACCGTTAGCACATATGGGGGTTCGAAGCCTCCATTTTGAGGATGCAGATAACATAAACGCGTGGGTGATCCACCTGGGAGCCTATGTCGTTCGTTATACCGGGCATGTACACACTATAGAGGGCATGATTGGGACGGGGCCCCAAAGGGAGCATAGGTCTATGGATACGATTGAGGTATCTCTACCTCCTTTATGGCTACTTGTACAACATCTGATTGATCATGGACAACTTGAGGCTCAGCCCTTAGCTGAGGCAGCACCTGAGCCAGATCCAGAGGAGATTGTGGTGGACCCAATGGAGATGGTTATTGATCCCGAGGAGGATCCAGAGGAGTACATAGAGGATGTACCTGAGTACATACCTTTGGACGATGATGACGATTCACCTGATGAGGGTGTTGCCGTGTCTTCATCCGACTCATCGGCGGGGAGTGGGATTGACCCTGGTCTTCCCAATGGGTACCATTTGTCTATGACCAGCTGTAGGTAGTTTCATTTTTGGGGTAGTGATTTCGTCAGTCTTTCTGGTTACTAAGAGCCATGATTTTTGTATATGGCTCTAGACGTTTCACTATGCGTCCTTATGTTTTTATTTCCTTTCCTAACTTGAAGAATGGCCTGTTCTGATAAAGGCCCTATATAGTTTACACCTTGTACAAAACTGATGATGCATATAGATATATATATATATATGGTGTGTTACTTAGGTTGTTGTATGTTGTTAGATATTGTCAAGTTAACAAGAAAAGGAAAAAAATTTATCACCATTTTTGGTATTAAGCGAAGTATAAGAAAACGTTATTTTTCGAAAGTCACCAGCATAATTGAATTTAATTTTCCGCAATGTGTTACTGTGTGATGACCCTAGAAGGGGTGTCACACATAAACTGTATCTCAAGTCCCATTTATTTTATAGCATAATTAAGAAAGTTTATTGAAACATAACCTATATTCAACTACAACTTATTGCTTATCATAGTTCATTGCAATATAGCTACACCTGAATTTGTCCAATTATCGTCTATCATATTTCATGGTAGTAAGGTTGGTTGAAGCATCTCAACTATAGGCACAAGCCTAGACCTAAGATCGTCATTGTCAGGGCTTTGAGTCACACTCACAGGAATAACCTCCTCACGATGTGTCATAAGGTCACCTTTGACATTATTATTACGATAGCGATGGAGGAAAATAGTGAGAGCCTCAACATATTCATTAAATCCACATTCTTTCAGTGCCCACAATAGGTCCTCCACCTTCAATACCATCCTATACTCGCATTGGCGTCGCTCCTTGGCTTTTTGCATTATGAAGTTAATGTAGTTAGAGGCACATTGTTGGATCATCATCTTAGAATCGTTAGAGATTTTTGCATCCAATGGTAGCACCTGTTGTATGATTTTTGTCACAATCGAAATCGATATATCATTATCTTGCCTAGCCAAATGGGGAACACGTGCGTCATTATTCGAGTTGCCTGGAATAGAATTTTGTTTGTTTTCAAAGTTTGTTGTTGGTTGCACATGGTTTGATCCTAAACTCCCCCAACCCAAAAAGAAACTATCATAACTCAAAATAATCAAACAAGTATATTGCAAGAATGCAGAAAAGACATGATAAATTTCAATTTACTACATTTGAACCCGATGATGTAGAATGAAAAAAAAAAAAGCTTTTGTGGGAATTATTTAAAATGCAGTACAAATTTCAAAATTTACCTTCTCACAATGTATTGAAAATACTATAACATCTTGCCATTATTGTAAGAGTAAGATCATTACATGAGAGGAGCTAATGTGGCAAAAGGATAATGTATAAAAAAGAATATGCATATTTGACACGGATATAGGAGTCAGATGCATGTAGTATAGTACATATATGTAGGAACAGTAAGTGTAAGATTATAGAGAAATTTATGCAGCTTTGGGAGCATGTCAGTAAAGAGATTATGCATATTGAATATAGAAGACAAATGGGATGACGTTAAAAATACCACCTTGATATATCAATTGCAAGAGAAATTATGTAGTCCTCTTGAAGGAAGCATTTTTCTTCCTCTAGAAGGATTACTATCATCAAATATACGTGGATCTACTAATGTAATAAGAACCTTAGCATATTAGGATAAAAAAAATGGATAGTTTGGTTCCTTATTTATTTTATTTTCAATTTGATTCGTAACTTAATATATTATAATTTTGATCACTTAACTTTACAATCGTCTCAATAAAATAAAATAAAAAACTTTAGAATCGTCAACCAATATGATCCTCCTTAACGATTGTCACCCCCACTAGTATCACCACATAATTTCAATGTTATATCCACACACTACAAAATAACAAGTGATATATCATCACCATTAGTGACATGTCATTGTTGCTTTCGTTAGTATGAGTGACAGATTGTGGCAGAGGATCATGTTGAATGATGAATCTGAACTTACAAAAAGAAACAAGGATAACGGACCAAATAACTATTTTTTTCATAGAAAAATAGATCAAAACCATTATCAACATCAAAACAAAAAAGAAAACTGAAAAGAAACAGAAGAACCAAGATAATATTATCAGTCCATGGTCAAAGTTTAAAGATATATCCACGTATAAGAAAATCTACATGTATGTGCGAAAGAGGTATTCCACCCCCCCCCCCCCCCTCTCTTTTTTTGTCTTTTGTTTACCTGAACTTGGTTTTGTATGTTGGCCATTGTTAATGAAGGAATCTCCATGCTCCATGATCTCTGTTTGAAAGCAACTATTTTTCTTCACTAAAAGACTAGGAAAATTTTGGATTTTGAGGGTTGAGTACTTGAACTTGGAACTTCAATGGGTATTCACTAGTGCAAAGTGCTTTTTACGTCCGTTAAAATTGATTTTTTACGTCAGAATACTGACTGACGTAAATACAGCTGACGTTAATAGTTAATATTTTAACGTCAGTTGAGAACTGACATTAAATATAAAACTATTAACGTCAGTTCTTTAACAAAACTGACGTTAATTTTGTAAAAATTAACGTCAGTTTTTTAAACAACTGACGTTAAACATAAAACTATTAACGTCAGTTCTTTAAGACAACGGACGTTGATTTTGTTAAAACTAACGTCAGTTGTTATAAAGAACTGACGTTAAAGGTTTAATTTTAACGTCAGTTGTAATAAACAACTGACGTTAATAGTGTACTGTATATTTTATGAAATACTATTAACGTCAGTTGTTTGATACGACTGACGTTAATAGGTTTTTTTTTTTAAATTCAGTTTTAAAATATCACTCCCCTCAGCTATCCCTGCATTCACCCCAAGAATACGTAATATCACACACATTACAGAATTGCAAAGGAAAATTGAACAATGGGGGGACTTAAAACCAAAACCCATGTATATATATAAATAAATTTTAGTTCCAATGTCTAAAAAACAAAACTATCTAAGGATATATATATACATGTTATTAATTAGTTTCTAAAATCTAAGAAAAAAAATATTCATCTAAGTAGTGCGGAGGTATGTTGTCAATTCCTTTTTCAGCCGCATACTTGAAGAAGAATTCAGCGAAGCGCATCCTCAAGTCTCTTAACTCATCTTCTTCAATAGGCGATTGGTCGATAAATGCCTAGACACGTTCAAATAATAACAATAACATCAATGCAAGTCATCTTCAAAATTATAATATATAATTTAACAAGTTGTTTAAATATTACCTTCTTTCATCCATCGGAGACTATGTTCAGCATATGAAGCATCACATAATAGCCACACGACCACCCGTCATGCGACCGGAGACTTTGTCATGCGACCGGCTAACCAGACATCCTCGCGGTCGATGTCCAATGGAGGACTTGATGGTGTGCCCTCAGGCACCTCTCCTCTTTCAATCCTAGCAGAGTGCTCTTCCTGCTTCGCCCTCAGCCTATCCGCCATCATTTGCTCTATCCGAGTCTGGTACCCACCCTGAGACATGGTGTGGCGGTGGACGTTCTTCGCCTGATTCTGCCGACCCTTATTTGCCTTAGCCTATTCAAACAAAAACACATAATTAAATACAGTTAAATGACCTATAATAAGCATACAAAATTAACTTAATCAACCAACATGAAATTCTCCATCCTGTCGACTCCTGGCAAACATATCCCAAGTATCCTGATCAATCCAGGGATAATCCGAGAACATTTTATCAAGCCGCTTCTTCCCAGATACATAGTACCTGGTAAGATCATGCTTGAACCCATTCCAATGCTTTGATGCCATTTTCATACATTTATGACGATGATCCTCGTCATTTGGCACAGTCCAAGCTACCTACACATTAGATACATATATAACAACTGGATGGATTATAACTCGGATAATTATCTAATAATGTAAATCAAACGAATGTAAAGGTAAAATACCGTGATAGCCTCCCAAATCTGATCCTTAACGTTCTGTGGAACGTCATTCCAGTGGTTGTAGTTGATGCTTACGTGCTGCTTCGCTTGTAGAAACACCCACTTATTAAATTCCTTAGCACGGGGTCCCTGGGAATTTAGATTAGCATCGAAGGACACCTCAAGCTTCTCGTCCGCTCCGCTCTGTCCTTCTCTAGTTTCTTCAACGAGGTGGCTCCTCTACCCCGTTTCCTATGAGCCTGTGATGTCTGTATGGACAAAAAAAATGATAAAATGGAGGGTTGTAACATTATAAACTTACATTAAAAAGAAGGACTAAAGATAGTATATAACATGTAAACTTACACTAGAATCAGGCGTAGGCGTGATCGGGTCTCGCGAAAACCCCACAAAGTGTCCTCCCGTGCATGTGGGCTATCCGACTGATCCATATGTATGCCTGTTCAGAAACAATATATATGTATTAACATAGGTTATAACTCAAAATAAATACAGACGTATAAATAAAAATAACTAGATAGGTCCTGTAGATATACAAAACATCTATATATCCAATATAAGGACAATACGGGAGATTGAAAACTATAGTTTTTGAAGATTGCCAAGCACTGGTCACGGCCTGGCCATGATGTCCATCACAGCCGTAACATGCCAACTGAACCAGACCCTCATAGGCAGAACTGATCACGGCCTAGCCGTGATGAGCATCACGGCCGTGACAGATCAACCAGCAGAGCAACATGCACTCAAAACCAAAAATAGAGACATTACAAACAACTCAAACTCACGGTTTAAAGTTACAACTACTGAGACTACAGTTTCAACATACACTCAAAACCAAAAATAGAGACATTCCAAACAACTCAAACTCACAGTTTCAAGTTTCAACTACTGAGACTACAGTGTCAAACCAGCAGAGCAACATGCATGCACTCAAAATCAAAAATAAAAAAATGTGCCCTAATTAAAGACTCACCAGAAATAGGCGCTCGCATGGTGGTGGGGGGGAAGCTCGAGTGGTGGCCAATGTTCGATGTGGTTACTGAGAGCAGAGGGACAAGGAGAGTTAGTGCGCAGGAAGGGGAAAGAGAGATGTCAAGTTATTGCAAAGAATGAGCGGGAAAGATAGAGTTAGGGGTTAAGAGTGTACCTCACGGTGGTGGCGAAGAAGCCCTCGCGGTGGTTGCGGTGGAGATGAGCTCGCGATTAGGGCAGAGTGAGAGCGAGAGTGAGGGTTGAGCGTGATGAAAAGAGAAAAGACACGTACGTACAGAGAAGTGGAGAAGGCGCGCGGGGGTAAACGTCATAATTAAAATAAAACAACATTTTACGTCAGTTTTTAGTAAAACCTGACGTTGAAGATCATATATTTAACGTCAGTTGTCTTAAGAAACTGACGTTAAAAACTCTCACACTTATTACGTCACTTGTTAGTAAAAACTGATGTTAAAGGTCATACATTTAACGTCAGTTGTATTAAGAAATTGACGTTAAAAACACTCACAACTTCTTACCTCAGTTGTATTACACAACGGACGTTAAAAGTTTATTAGTTTCTGCAAAAACATTCATTCCTTTGACTACTGTGCTACTTACCCATTCACCTTTGTACCTAATCCTCTTAATGAGCATTAAGTTTATAGATAAGTTTTCAAGAAAATCAGAATAGCTTAGTAACTTCATCCACTGCTCCTATAAATAGCTTCCTTCCATCCTTTTAATTAATTTTCTGCTTCACAATATGGCTCTGCCGTGGAGATTAACTTCATCACTCTTTCTTCCTATTCCTAGACTCAAAGGTCTTTGTCTTAATGGTCAAACAACTTCTGAGTTTGAGTAAATCACATTACATGGATATTAAGGTTGGGTGAATCACGTAATGTGATTCTCTCACTTTATTTCATCCCCGTCATCCCTTTCACTTTGCTTTGGAAGCAAGTGATTGTGGATTCAAGATGATGCATCAAGGAATTCCACGGAAGAAGAAAGATGCAAAGATCCGTTTCACTTTGCTTTCGCTGCTAGTGACTGAGGATTTACTTTGCATCATGGAATTCAAGTGAGGGAGGTGATGATGCATCCATTGGAGTTTCTGTTGACAGGACTGAGAAGAAAATGATGTTGATGCAGAAACTTTTTTATATTTTAGGGCTATGTTGCAGAAATTTTTTATCTTTTAATCATGTAATTTTAACTTATGAATCGCTTCAATGACATACGATTTGATTATACATATAACTTGTTTTATGTTAAGTGTTTATTTATTTTAATTTGCACAAGAATTTGTTTACTAATTCAAGCTAATTAATAAAAATTAAAAATAAACTTGTATAAAAAAAAGGTTTAGAAATAAACTGCAGTACTATATGGAGTGATCTGCGTTAAGAGGGACAACAGGGACATGACAACCAATGAAATGAGTTTCATAATTATTTACGTCAGTTATTTATAGAACTGACGCAAATAGTGATTTAATATTTACAAACTGCCACCACCTCATTTTTAACATCAACTTAATTTATGACTGCCAAGTTCCCGTATATTAATTACATTATTTCCAATATTCATTCTGCACGTTTATAATATATATGATTATTTACGTCAGCTATTTATTTAACTGACGTAAAAATCAAACTTTTAACGTCAGTTTTTTAAAAAACTGACGTTAACAATAAATATTTTTTATTTTAAAAACACTTTTAATGTCAGTTTTTTTAAACAACTGACGTTAAAAGTGTATGCAGATATTCCTTTGACTACTGTGCTACTTACCCATGCACCTTGTAACTCAATCCTCTTAATGAGCATTAAGTTTATAGATAAGTTTTCAAGAAAATCAGAATAACTAGCTTAGTAACTTCATCCACTGCTCCTATAAATAGCTTCCTTCCATCCTTTTAATTTTCTGCTTCACAATATGGCTCTGCCGTGGAGATTAACTTCATCACTCTTTCTTCCTATTCCTAAACTCAAAGGTCTTTGTCTTAATGGTCAAACAACTTCTGAGTTTGAGTAAATTACATTACATGGGTGATAAGTTTGAGTAAACTACATTATGTGAGTTGCTCACCTTATCACCTTCCGGAGAATCAGCTGCTGGAGGGCTAATCAGGTGCTCGGGGGTCACAGCTTCCAAAACCTCGGCTTTGGCAGCAAGTGACCGTCTTGGAAGTCTCTGGAACCACTCGCCTTTGCTTGAAACAGATCTAGTGCACCTGTTTTTGCCTCTCTCTTGAGCTCTCTCATGCCCCCCAGTTTTCTGAGGTCTTCGGAGTATAGTTTTCCCTTTGGCATATTTCATAAAACTCTCTGATGGGATGTAGCTTTAATGTTTAGGATTTTAAACCCTTTCAATGTACTTTTTTATAGATTTTAAACCCTTTCAATGTAACTTTTTATAGGATTTTAAACCCTTTCAATCTTCTCAGATCATCAGTATTACACTTCATGAATGAGATCCGGTTTGGGTTATTGATTCAACTTATACTTCGCACATATATTTTAGTTTTCAAAACAGAAACACAAAACATCAAAGCAATTCATGTGAAACTGAAACTTTGAGGAAGGTAATGCGGAAGGGATCGTATACTAGATAAAAAAATGTTTAAAATAACCTTTAACGTCTGTTGATGTAAGGACTGACGTTAAAAGTGAAGTGACTTACTTTTAACGTCAGTTCTTTATAGAACTGACGTTAAAATGTTCACTGTTAACGTCAGTTTTTTATTGAACTGACGTTAAAAGTGAGTCACTTCCCTTTTAACGTCAGTCATTTAAACAACTGACGTTAAAATTGAATTAATGAAGTCTGATATTTACAAAACTGTCATCGCCTCCTTTTTAACGTCTAGCTTTTGGTTAACTGGCGTAAACCTTTACCGTCTAATGTATATTTTCCACTAGTGATTATTGCAAGTCTAGCTACTGAATTTATACTAGGTGGGGAATGACAAAGAACAAGTTGTGCACCTGGATTTGTGAAGAATGATACAAAATCTGCTTGGATTTCACTAATTAAATAAAAGGCAGTTCTGTTGATCAATGTCACTAGATATTTTCTTAAAGTAGACAATACTTGAGAACTTTTTTTGTTTTTTTAATAATCTGTTTATCATTATTAGAAAGCAATTAATGAAAAAAATTAATTAATCATTATTATAAAGCAATTAATGAGAAAAATTAATTATGAATCTAAATAGTTCGTTGATTACCGTTACGCAAAAAGTAAAGAATTAATACAATATCTCGTTTATCTATAAACAATTAGTACATATGAGCATGTTTTATTATTTCTAATTCATAAATTTTCATTTTATATTTTCATATTAAAAAACTTCGTAAGATTTTTTAATGAATTTAATTGGTATGTACTATTAGGGATGACAAAGGGTAGGGTACTATGGAACTCATCCTCATCCCCGCGCTTGAAAAAAGTTCTCGTACCCGAACCCATACCTGCGTGGGTAGTAACTTTAGTGCCCGTACCTGTACCTTTTGGGTACTTATGTACCCATGGCCGTACGCGTCACCCGTACTTTAACTATGAAAAAACAATAAATAACAAAAAAAAAAACATTATAACTGAATTAAAAATAAATCCAAAGTTCTTTCAAATATACTCATAAAACATTACAAATCAAAATGTTTAACTAAATAAAAATATCTTAAACATTCAAAACGAGTAAATATCGCAATAAACATCCAAAGCAATAAAGTCATGAAATTGTAAGTCCTGAGCTAGTGTTCTATCCTAGGTTTATACTAACAAAGTAATGAACTATCCCAGGTTTAGGACTTTTCTGCAGATGATTGATGGGGTTGGAGATGCCAGCCTAGCTAGGATGTCTTTCCCTATTGTGAAGCCTTTGCACTCTAACCTTGTTTATTAAAAGAGGTTTAGGATTTTTAAATTAATTACATTCTTAAAAACTTATATATAATTATAGTTATATGTACAAATTTATATATATATATATATATATATATATATATATATATATATATATATATATATATATATATATATATATATACCACATGCGGGTGCGAGACTGGTGGGTGCCAGAGTACCTGTATCCGCACTCATAGCCATTCAAATTTAGGGGTAATTACCCATACCTTGACTCATACTCATAAAGCTGGTATTTACCCTACCCATCGTGGGTATTCGGGTCAAAAACAAAAACTCAATAGTGTCACTTTTGGTATTGGGCCTCTGTTCATTTGGCCCAATATTCTGGCTCATTCTTCTTCTTCTTCTTCCTTTAGCTTCTTTGCGTTGAATCGAATTTTGGGTGGGGGTACCTGCGAAGACACTCTGATGCTTAAGTCGTAAATGATCTTGCAGATAGTATATAGTGTTTATGTCATGAGAAATTGCGTACCTTTATCATTGGTGGAGGTTTACTTATATACGTGTAATTTGGGCTCATCCTGATGACTCCAAACATGTTGTCCCATGCTTCGTAACATGCTTAGCCTTCTAACTTAGTAGAATGGGATGTTCGTAATGATGGTTTTAGGTGAATAATCGTATATGTCAGGAGGAAAGGGGCGGTTTACCCTTCCTTTCTGACGTGCATGGGGGTTGACATGATTGGTTTCATTCCCGAGATGGGAAATTCCACTCCGTACGGAAGAGGATGGGGATAGGCCGAACAATTTTAGTTGGCGAGAGAAGTTGACCCATCTTGTGACGCTTTTGGGGTTGGTTTTCGTCGGGTTGAGCCCTTCTTGGTCCAAAAGGAAGTGGGCCTTGGGCCTTGTCATTTTTTTTATCGGAACAGATGCCTTTGGAAAGATCCAGGCTAGTTTCAGGCAGGGTTGTTCTATTAAAAGAAGGGAGAGACACGTGTACCCATTCCTGTATATGGATGCCTGTTTGGCCTTTCCTCAACCGTTACATTATTTTGAACTGTTACGTTTTTCGAGGGTAGGTGCTATTTCGCTTCTCCCTCTATAAATTCATTTTTTTCGCTTGAGGTTTCTTTCTTTTCTCCTATGCTTTGTTCTTTTTTCTTAACATTAATGTTTCCAATGCTCCAGTTCATTCCTTCGTCGTTCGGTTTTTTTCCGCAACTTTTGTGCTCACCATTCTTCCAGCTAACATTCTTTTCACAGTTTCTTCCTCCTTTTTTAGAATGATGGTCAGGTTGAGTCAATGGGGGAGGATGGAAGTGATTCATACATTGAGATATTGTCGAATCCTTCTCCCTGCTTTTCTCATCATCGACAAACCTATTCTACCGTGATTTTTAGGGAGACATCGTCCCGTGAAGCGGTTGGGGGTCAACAAGGTCCCGATGTACCTTCGGGTCTTGCATGTGTACCCTTCCTTCTGAACCCCTTGTGCTTCCTCCTCTTGATCTGCATAATCAATATTGAACCTTGAGAAAACTGTAACAATAACTGTGTATTCAATTCTATTCTCAAGGATCAATATTTGAATTGAATCTTGCATCATATGTGATCAAATTCGAATAGCTTAATTTCTGTTTCTTGATCACTAAAACTGAAACTGAAACCTGCAAGTTTGTTCTTGAATGTTAATTCTTGTATCTGAAACTTGTATAACTTGTTCTTAATCTTTAAAGGCTTAATCAGTTTCTGTATTTTGTTATTACTGAGTTTTGAACCCAAACCTATTCTGTGATCTATCTTTCTGGATTTATCTTTCTTATCTTCATCATCTTCCAATTCAAGATTTTATATAAACCCTTCATTGATTTTGTAAAAGATAATGAGGCCACAAATCTGAAAACCAAAGTTTTGTGAAAAAGTTTTTAAGAGCGAAATATCTTAAGAAAACTCAATTCACCCCCCCCCCTCTTGAGTCATTGAAGCCAAAACAATAGGTCGTCATGGTTGGACCACGCTCTCCTCCTGTCGTCACATAGGAGTTTTCATCGCTTTCAAGTACTCCTACAAGGGCTTTAAGGAAGAATTTGTTCTTATCCGTGTCCCTCCTCGCTTCGTTGCTTTCTTTCTAGACGATAGTGGTGCCCTTCTTTTTTTTCCTGTACTGGAATAGGGAAGGGCTAGTCGGAAGTCCTCTTTTTACATTCATACGGCGGATTTGTTGAGTCCCAATGAGTCCGCCACTATTCAATTTCTGCCAGAGTGGGTTGGGATCTCTAGGCTATTTACTTGCCAAGAGTTTCTGACTGCGGTGGATCCCGAGGGCTGGCTAGGTAGTCCATTTACTGTCATTGACTTGCATGGTGGAAGATGGGCGCCTGATGGAGGTGCTCTACTCGGGGTAGAAGGTGGAGGTGCCTCTGGGGCTTTCCAGGAGTGTTGAACCGTCCGAGCAACCTCCTCATGATTCTGAGGGTGCCGCCTCCTGAGCTCCGGTGTTTCTAAGTCTTTTTTGTAATTTTATTTTACTTGTCATGACTTGCTTTGTACTTTATATGTACGGGACCCTTTATAAATGTCAGTAACTTTATTAGACTCTTTTCCATTTGATGGGATTTTTTGAGTTGACGTTTAGACCTTTATCTTTGGCGTTCCTCAGTGGGATTATTAGATATTCCTCAGAGTGAAATCTTTTGCGTTGGGAAGCGATTGTTGTGTAAATCGCAAGAGCATGATTCTGCCAAGTAGTAAAATATCATTCCACTAGGACCGTGTTGTGGAGTACCAATCACGCACAATTATGATTATCTAGACGAAATCGAGTTTAGTAGAGTGACAATAAGAATTGCAAATTCTGAAATTAACAAATGGTAGAAAAACAATTTATAAGAATTTCTAGGATTCGGGTTCACCACAATGATGATTAATAGTTCGTAATGATTTCCCCCTTTCTTTACTAAACTACTTTTGAAGGTGATTTATCCTAGGTAATTAACGTTTCCTTTCAGAATACGCTAACATGCCCAATTAGACCAACTCCTACTTTCGTGGTAATTGAATCTAGGTTGGACCCCTTAAGAACAGTGATAAATCAAAACAACACCTCAAGCGAATTAATCTACTTTCGTGATTAAAAGCACATGGTCAGTTTTTAGAGTTCAGATGCTAAGGTTCACCTTTCAGTGCTTCCCTAATATCAAAATCATGCAAACATGTGGCCAAGCATATTAACAAGTAGTTGGCGTGCTAAAAACTGAATCAAAAGCGATTTAATGTTGAAAAAAGGAGAAATTGAAGATAACATGTTAATACATCATGGGCTAAAACCAAATCCTAGAATAAAAAAATTACTTAGACATGCTCATAGAGATACAAGCCATAAGAATCCAAAAGAACATTCAGAATAAAGAAGAAAGTACAAAGGATGAAGAAGAAAAACTCTGAAGGTTGCAGCAATAGAGAATTCCTAGAGAACTCCCTCAGTAAAGATCCTTTAATCCTTGATGTTTCTTGTGTTTTGTAGTGTCCTCTCCCTCATTTTCGAGCCCCCTCCACTCCTTTTAACATTTTTCTTTGGTTTAAAAATTATGCGCAACATGGGTTCTTTGAGATCCACGACCATGGAATGTTCCACAGTGTGGCCGTGGATCTTTCAGCTGATTTCTGAAATGCTTCCTCTATGTTCCACGACCATGGCAGGTTCCATGGTCAGGTCGTGGAACCTTTAGCTATTGAAATAAATAGTGCATAACCTTCTGTAGGTGTGGTACATTTAATGGCTAACCCGTAGAACTTGCAATCCACCTAGTTATGCAACAAAAACAAACAGAAATCATCCGAACTAAAGGTAAAATACAAAATGCATGCTAAATGCTAAAAATCACTAAAAACTATGCTGTAAAATGCAACAATTAAATGATAAATAATATGAAAATATATGCATGTTTCACACACATCAGTGATCCCTAATTTCCACGATAAATTGCCCTCTTCTCTTTTTTTCTTGTTTGTCTAGAGTTTCTAGTGCATTTTGTTTTTTCTTGTTCTCCTGGCTTTGTTGATGATGTGTTCCTATCCTGAGTTTCGATGCGGTTTGCGAAGTGTAGGGTGGATGGTGGTGAGATTCATCACGTCTCTTCACCTCATCCTATTTTTAGGGTGGTGAGGGAGACAAGGATGCCCATCCTTTTCTTACTTGTTGGGAACAAGTAAGGCGGTTTGCCCTTCGTTGGTTTTCCCAAGTAGCAAAAGAGAGATGGTACAACTCCTCTGCTTTGTCCTCCCTTTCCGGTGATGTGTTTCCAGAGGAGGTGTTGTTCGAACATGCTTGCCTCCCGCTTTACCCTCTGAGACACCCCGTTGTGCCCCGGTGTTTTATTAGATTAATTACCTTCTTAAATCAATTCTTAATCGCGCGTTTATCATGAAAATACGTAAAAATTAAAAACTTATTTAATTATCATATAACTTCTACAAATTTAAAACACAACTTTAACATATGTAAATACACACTTAGTTGTTCATTACAATAACAAAACACTGTTAAGGGTATCCTCTCAGTAGGATCCCTCACAGGCATAAACTTAATAACATACATACTTAGCGGAAATATAAAAATGCTCCTTAGACACACTGGCCATAATGTCTATACTCTAATCGCCATGGATCACAGCTCAACCCCCAGCATCGGGTTCGTAAGGAGTTCCATCCAACTCCTCCGCAATCCCCGTTTCATACAGAGTTCCGTCCAGCTCCTCAGCAACATAACCCTCTCCATCGGGTCTTCTAACGTAAACCAAAGTAACCCACAAAAATACAGAAACATAGGGAATAAGAAATAATTCTATCATCAAAAAGTGGAAAAGAGTCATAGTAAATCATACAGTAATTGTCACAGACAAACAACGCACATAACTAATAGATCACCCTCAAGTTAATATATCATCATCTACCCCCAATCTCATGCTACTCAAAGACACCATAGTTGCACACCTATTTCCTAAGGTGGAAGTGGTCTCACGAGAACTCTTGATTTCCTGCTTAAAGCATCCGCTACCACATTGGCCTTCCCAGGATGGAACGATAATTCAAAATCATAATCTTTGATAAGCTCCATCCATCTTCGCTATCTCATATTCAATTCTTTTTTATCGAATAGATACTTTAGGCTCTTGGGGTCACTGAAGGCATTAAACTTTGCTCCATACAAAAAGTGTCGCCATATCTTTAATGCGAACACTATTGCTGCTAACTCCAAATCATGAGTCGGATAATTTCTCTCATGAATTCTCAACGGTCGGGAATCATAAGCCACGACTCTTCCCTCTTGCATCAGGACACAGTCTAAACCTTGGTATGACGCATCACAATATACGTCAAATTGTCCTAGTGGATCTGGTAAGATCAACACAGGTGACGTAGTCAACCTGTCCTTCAGCTTTTGAAAACTTTGTTCACACTTGTCCGTCCATACAAAAGCTATATTTTTCCTCGTTAACTGCGTCATAGGCAACGCAATCTTCGAGAATCCCTCTATGAACCTCCGATAATATCCAGCTAGTCCTAGGAAACTCCGTACTTCACTTACTGACTTAGGCCGTCCTACTTAAGAACTGACTCAACCATAGCTGGATCTACGGCTATTCCTTCTTTATTAATCACATGACCTAGGAATTGTACTTCTTCAAGCCAAAACTCACACTTAGAAAGTTTGGCATAAAGCTGCCTATCCTTCAAAACTCGCAACACCAATCTCAAATGTTCCTCATGCTCTTCCCGCGTACGAGAATAAAGAAGAATATCGTCGATGAACACAACAACAAACTTATCGAGGAACGGTCTAAAAATTCTGTTCATATAATCCATGAACACGGCTGGCGCATTAGTTACACCGAAAGGCATAACTAAATACTCATAGTGTCCGTATCTCGTCCTAAAAGTCGTCTTGGGTATTTCTTCCTTTCTTAACTGATCTGATGGCACCCAGATCTTAAATCAATCTTAGAGAACACTACTTCTCCTTTCAACTAATCCATCAAATCATCTATCCTAGGCAACGGATACTTATTCTTAATCGTCACCTTATTCAATTGCCTGTAATCCGTGCACAATCTCGCACTTCCATCCTTCTTCTTAACAAATAACACTGGTGCTCCCCACGGTGAAACACTCGGTCTGATAAAATCTTTTCCTAACATGTCTTCCAATTGTTCCTTCAACTCTGCCAACTCAACCGGTGACATCCGATAAGGAGATATAGATATAGGCCCGTCCCTGGTACGAGATCTAGATTGAATTCCACTTCTCTTTCCGGTGGCAAACCTGGAACGTTTGGAGGGAAAACTTCAGGAAACTCTCTCATAATAGGCATGGAATCTATGCTGGGAGTCTCATTAGTCTCCACTGCGAAAAGCATCACAAACTTTTGAGAGTTGTCACTCCTCATAGAAACTCCTTCATTGGCAGATGCTACACTAAAAGGTTCAAGAAATGATAAAGTCTTGCTAGAACAATCTAGCACTACATGGTTAGTCGAAAGCCAATCCATGCCAAGAATAACATCTATCTGTTCCATAGGCAAAAAGATAAGATCTACAATGAATGTCCTATTCTCCACAACGATAAGACACTGTAACCAAACAGACATAGTAGTCAAAGGATTACTGGTTGGAGTAGACACTGTGACGATATAAGGTAATTTGGAAACAGTTAAGTTCAAATGATCCACACACTCATGCGAAATAAAAGAATGTGTAGCGCCTGAGTCAAACAACACATACGAGAGTCTACCAGCTATCAAACACATACCTTGTATAAGATCAGCAGATTGAGAGGATTCAGCTCCCCTCACGGTAAACACTCTTCCAGTGGCTTGAGGTTTGGCCACTTGTGGTCTTGCTGCTGGGACTCCTCTTCCAACTCCACCTCTATTGTCTCCAGTTCCTCTTCCGGCAGCTGTCGGTTGTTGCATAACCCTTTGTCTGCAATCTCGTGCCCCATGACCTGGTTTACCACAGTTGAAACAGCTAGGCCTATTTGTACAGTCTCTAGCATAATGAGATCCTCCACATATGAAGCAAACTAAGCCTTGTGGTTGCTGACCCATTCTAGGAACTGGTGCTGGTGTCGGTGTTTGCCCGGGTCGAGCATATGGTCTCTATCTCCACTAAGAACCACTTTCTCCGCGCCTCTGGAAACTTGATCGGTTAGGACCTCCACTCCTCAGTTGTTTATGTTCATTGGCCATCCTTAGGTCTATACTTTCAATGGCACTGCATCTCTCGACTAGTTCTGGGAAATATTGTATGTTAAGAGACACTACAGCCCTCTGCAACTCATCTCTGAGTCCTTCCTCAAATCTTCTACATTGCCAGTCCTCACTTGGAAACCTCTGATAGAATTCCGAAAACTTGATCAAAGCTTCAAAACGTGATGCATACTCACCAACAGACATGTTGCCTTGTTTCAGGTTTGTGAATTCCTTTTCCTTCTCGCGTCGAACTAGACGCGGAAAATATTTTTCGAAAAAGCAATCATTGAATAACATCCAGTTAATGTTCCTATCCTCAGCCCAACAGTCTTTACTTTCCCTTCCACCAGAATTCTGCACCTTTGGTTAACATGAAGGCAGCATAGGTCACTTTCTTCTCCTCGCTGCAGCGCATAGTAGCAAATATCTTTTCGATCTCTTGTATCCACCATTCTGCTTTCTCTGGGTCATACTCTCCTCGGAATTGAGGTGGTTTTCCATTCATAAAGTTATTCAATCCGACATCTTCAGCTGCTATCGCCCTTCTCTGATTCTTAATTTCTAGCTGTTCTTTGTTCATCTGCAGCATCTCAGCATTCTGCTGGGTTTGCAGTAGCATAGCAGCAGCTAGGGTTTCCATTGCACTTGGAGTCGAAGATGATCCTCCTCCATTCTCAGTATTGTCGGCTTACCATTGACAGCTCCAATAATCCTTTTTGGAGTTTCGTCACCACTGTTAGTTGGACGTCCTTTTCCGCGAGCCATGGTTCTGTTAAAAGAAATCATCCGCTCTTATTAGTATGACATATAATACTACATAGGCAAGTATATAAATACCATATGCCAGACTAATATTAACCTCTCACATCAGATTCTGACACATTACCCAACTTCTAAGCATAGTCAACATCTGATGTGGATTCAACTAGACACCGCCAGTAATAACATCGTAAACCTCGCAGTCCTTGATTCTGATCGGACATAACCCACAGTCCATTTTAGAACCAAACTGCTCTGATACCAAAATGAGACACCCTGATACGCTGTCGCGCACGCGTCAAAAAGCCAGCGGTTTGTAAAAAGTGTAGTCAGGATGCGACAACTCGAGTATCGTATCACAAGGACTCTCGTAATGTTATTACCACAGGAATTCAGTTTTTTTTGGGGGGGGGGGGGGGGGGGGGGGTTGGTTGGTTTGAAATCGATTAGAAAACAGAGCATAAAAACAGGGTAATTTAAGTGATTATCAAATAAGACGAAGACGATCAATCTGCTGTTCGGTTCCCCACTATCATCGGTTCATGTAATTCCATGCCCTAAGCGGATTCTAATCCCTTTGCGATTGTAGCATCAAGTAACAAGTGAAATCGACGCTACGGGACATATGTTCCTAATTCCCGAATTAAGCAAACGGGGTGAAGCGCTCGTGAATTAAGCAAACACGAATGAACGCACGCGAATTAAGCAAACGCGATTGAGTTTAGGAACATAAAATCATCGAAAATAAATCAACACTAATTCGATACAAACTGAATTAAGCAAACAGAGAATAAAGAATAGTATTGAAGGAGAGAAGGAGATTCAATCGGGAATTACAAAACCTCAAGTGTCGGCAGAAGCCGATTATAGCAGATTAATCTAGGGAGATTAGTTCTCCATCAAAAACGCAATACAACCAAAGAAATTCGTAAACAAGGATTAGCAAAAGATGATCCACTAATCTGCCCTAAACAACAATTATAGCTTCAGAATCTGCGCACGCTCGCGAGATCAGTAGTCCCTCGCGACGCGAATATTAAAATGGCGCCAGTTCAAATTTGGGCTCTCGCGAGGCGAGACTTCAATTTCCAGTTTGTCACAGCCGTGATGCCTATCACGGCCAGGCCGTGATCACTTCTGACTTTGGGTGCTTATCTGTCATGGCCGTGACCTTCATCACGGCTAGGCCGTGATGGTCTCTGTCCTCCAGGGTCTTCTCTTCACGCCCGTGATGGGGGTCACGGGCTGACTGTGATGCTTTCTGACTTCCAGGCTCGCAAGCCGAGACATGATTCACAGGGCGAGGTAGACAAGATGACATTTCTGGCACGGGCTGGTCTTCAGTCTGGCGGGGCGAGTAACATCTCGCGGGGCGAGTACTTCCAGGATTGCAATTTCCACTGTTTCCTTCATTCCCTGGACTCTAAGTTAACCTGAAAACATGAAATAGCCATAAGTGCTTTATTTGACTCAAAACTGTCTAAATTACCTTAAAACTACTTAAGAGACTCAAAACCTTGCTTGAGGACAATCAAGTCTAATTTGGGCGAAAACGAGATATAATTAGCACAAACTTACTTTCTTGCAACCCTTCTCTTGCTGGGCTTCCATGCTCTCCTAATCCTAAGATCGGGTTAACATGGTTTTTCTAGATTTTGGCTTATAACATGAGGTTATCAAGAACAACAGGCTAATCAGGCTCAATAGGGATAACTAGGGAACATGCATTAGGGATGGTTCAATTTAGGCCAAGTAGCTATTTCAAAGAAAATCTACCTAAATCATCTGATGCAATTACATAAACATGCAAACTATGAAGAGATTCAAGCAAAATCGGGAAAGTGCAACTTAAAAGTGATTCACACAGTTAAAAATATGTTGGAGGCTCAAATTCTCACCCGGACAATTTTGCAAATTGTTTGACCGAGATTCAATCCCTAGTGTGTGCTTCATATCACCCCAAACTTATCATGAATCATGCAATCACAATGAAATATCTCAAAATTCAGTTTTCAATTTTTCACATGGGGGTTACTTTCCAATTTTTAAAACCTAGGGGGAATCATCAACATATATCATGCAATCAATCTGTTCTAAATCAACAAAATCCACCAAGCTTGCCGACACAAGACTCACACACATGCTCTTGAGCTTCTCAAATTATTCAAGAGCTAAAAGAAAACAAAACAAAAACAAAAACACAAAACAAAACACAACAAATGGTTCCCTCCCCCACACTTAAAACATACATTGTCCTCAATGAAAGAACATAAATATCAAATCAGAGTGAGGGAAAGGAAAGGGTGCTCTCTGATCAAGTTGCAGTGTAGGTGGGAGCTTCCATGGAGAGCTCCTCAACAGTAGCATCCTCAGGCACCGAGCTCTCATGGAATAGCTTCAGGTGCTGCGCGTTAACCTTGAAGGCCTTGTTGCTACCTGCACTTTTAATCTCTACTGCACCATGAGGAAAAACATTAGTAACAACAAATGGGCCAATCCACTTGGATCGAAGTTTCCCAGTCATCACTTTCAGGCGGGAGTTAAACAGTAAGACCTATTGGCCCACAGAGAATTCCTTCCTAGCAATCATCCTATCATGGAAATGCTTGGTTTTCTCCTTATAAATCCGAGAGCTTTCATAGGCTTCTAGCCTAAGCTCTTCAAGCTGCTGTAATTGGAGTTTCCTTTCAATGCCAGCTTTTTGCATTTCCAAATTACAACACTTAACCGCCCAATAAGCACGGTGATCAACTTCCACAGGGAGATGAAATGCATTACCGAATACAAGCCTAAAGGGGGGCATCCCTATTGGTGTCTTGAAAGCAGTCCTCTGAGCCCAAAGTGCGTCTTCTAGACGGCGGCTCCAGTCCTTCCTATTCCGCTGCACCACTTTCTCTAGGATCTGTTTGATCTCTCTGTTGGAGATCTCAGCCTGGCCATTGGTCTGGGGATGATAAGCAGTGAAGACCCTGTACACAACTCCATACTTCCAGAGTAAAGCTTCCATGGTGCGGTTGCAGAAGTGAGTGCCCTGGTCACTTATGATAGCCGGAGGTATTCCGAACCTGCAAAAAATATTGGACCTAACAAAATTTGCAACAACTTTAGATTCATTAGTCCTAGTGGGGATAGCTTCCACCCACTTTGAAACATAGTCAACAGCAAAAAGAATGTAGAGAAAGCCAAAAGATGCAGGAAAATGACCCATAAAGTCGATTCCCCACACATCAAACACCTCACAGAAAAGCATAGGTTGCTGAGGCATTTCACCCTTGAGAGTGATGGCTGTACCTGCTGTCTGACACTCCTTACAAGTCCGGTAGACCTCATAATCATCTCTAAAAATGGTGGGCCAGTAAAAACCAGAATCTAGGACTTTTCTTGCAGTCCTATGTGGCCCAAAGTGTCCCCCTAATTGAGAGGCATGAGAAAAGTGCAAAATAGACTCAATCTTATAGTCGGGGACACATCTCCTAATCACCTGATCACTGCAAAATTTCCAAAGAAATGGATCATCCCAAACATAATACTTGGCGTCACTCTTTAGTTTGTGGATTTGTGACCTAGTTGCTCCTGTCGGAAAGACACCAGCAACTAGGTAATTCACAATGTCGGCAAACCAAGGAGTTACGCCATGTAACTGTAAAAGCTTCTCATCAGGAAAGTCATCCTGAATGGAGGAAGGATCCTCATCCCTCTCTATCCTACTCAAGTGATCAGACACTAAATTTTCTGCTCCACTCTTGTCCTTTATCTCTACATTAAACTCTTAGAGCAACAACATCCACCGAATCAACCTCGGCTTTGCTTCTGGCTTCTTTAACAAGTACTTCAGAGCTGCATGGTCAGTGAAAACAATAACCTTGGAACCTAGTAAATATGATCTAAATTTATCAAGAGCAAAAACAACAGCTAGAAGTTCCTTTTCAGTGGTGGTGTAATTAGACTGTGCAGCATCTAAAGTCCTAGAAGCATAATAAATGACATGTACAGCCTTGACCACCCTTTGTACCAGGACCGCCCCCACAGATAGTTAGAAGCATCACACATGAGCTCAAAAGGGAGGGTCCAGTCAGGGGGCTGGATGATGGGGGTAGAGGTCAATGCCTTTTTCAAGAAGTCGAACGCCTTCTTGCAGTTATCATCAAAGCTGAATATGGCATCATTCTTCAGCAAGTTTGACAGAGGAAGAGCTATCTTGCTGAAGTCCTTTATGAAGCGCCTGTAGAAACCTGCATGACCAAGAAAAGAACGAATCTCGCAAACGCAAGATGGGTAAGGCAGTGTAGAAATCACATCAATCTTAGCAGGATCTACTGAAATACCCTCTTTGGAAATAATATGCCCCAAAACAATCCCCTGTTCAACCATAAAATGGCATTTTTCATAGTTCAAAACAAGGTCAGTTTCAATGCATCTCTCCAAAACCAAATTCAGACTATGCAAGCATGCATCAAATGAGGAACCATATACAGTGAAATCATCCATGAACACTTCCATGCTATTTTCAATAAATTCAGTAAAAATACTAATCATGCATCTCTGGAAAATGCCAGGAGCATTGCAAAGGCCAAATGGCATCCTCTTGTAGGCAAACGTACCGAAGGGGCACGTGAAAGTGGTCTTTTCCTGATCCTCTGGTGCAATGTGGATCTGGAAGTATCCGGAAAAGCCATCAAGTAAACAGTTGTGGGATTTACCAACCAGCCCTTCGAGCATCTGATCGATGAACGGCAAAGGAAAGTGATCCTTTCAAGTGGCCTGGTTCAACCTCCTATAATCAATACAGACTCTCCAGCTATTCTGGACTCTAGTGGGGACAAGCTCATTGTTCTCATTTCTTACCACTGTGAGGCCAGATTTCTTGGGTACAACTTGCACTGGGCTTACCAAAATCAGAGATGGGGTATATGATACCCGCATGCAGGAGTTTTGTCACCTCCTTCTTCACAACATCCAGAATTAAGGGATTGAGCCGCCTTTGGGGCTGCCTAACTGGTTTAGCCCCATCCTCCAACAGGATCCTATGCATACATCTAGAGGGGCTAATTCCTGGGATGTCAGTCAAGGTCCAACCAATCTCCTTCTTGTGCCTCTTCAAAACCTCCAAGAGCTTAGCTTCCTGGTCAGAGTCGAGGTTGGAGGAGATTATCACTGGAAGTTTTTCATTCCTCTCCAAGTAAGCATACTTCAGATTCCCAAGAAGTGGCTTAAGCTCTAAGGAGGGTGGCTGCTCAACAGATGGTATGTTTGGGGCAGCCGGGCTGTCAAGAACTTCAGTCGAACAGACAGCTTCACTCACACTATCACCCTGCAAAGTAGAATCAATCTCAGCACAAACAACACAAGGGTTAGCGTCAGTACAGTCAGTACATGAATAAACATCATTAAAACCAGAAATAGATGGAAAATCAGCAACCAAGTCATCATAGGTGTCATCAACAATTTCAGAGAGCAACTCTATTTGGAAAACAGAGTGCTCTTCTAATGGATGCTTCATAGCATCGAAAATGTTGAACCTTGCAATAATGTCACCGAACTCCATTGACATGGTTCCATCATCAACATTAATCTTTGTCTTTGTCGTCTTCATGAACGGTATGCCCAGGATGATTGGTGATCTGCTTGAATTTGTTTCCCCTGCCATGTCCAGGATGTAAAAGTCAGTAGGGAAAATCAAATCATCAACTTGTACCAGCACATCTTCTACCACTCCCATGGGGCGAGCGTTGGTCCTGTTGGCCAATTGGATAGTGAGACCTGTATGTTGAAAAGGACCCAGATCAAGGTTGTTGAAAACAGAGGTGGGCATGACATTTATGGAGGCTCCCAAATCCAACATGCAATTGTCGAATTTGCTGTCCCCAATGGTGCATGGAATAGCGAAAGTGCCCGGATCCTTGCACTTCTGTGGCAGTGCCTGAGTGAGGGCTGAAACTGTAACCTTCTCGGGAGCAAGTTTAGGTTGAATGAGGGCTGAAACATTTTTCCCCAAATTGACTCTCTCATTACCCTTCAACCTCCTCTTGTGTGTGCACAAATCCTTCATAAACTTTGCATACCTTGGAACCTGCTTAATCACATCAAGAAGCGGGATGTTCACTGCCACTTTTCTGAACACATCTAGAATCTCCCTCTCCTTGTCTTCCCCATCAATCTTCTTGTTTTTCTTCACTCTTTGCGGGAAGGGGATCGGTGGCACATACACTTTCTCAGCTTCAACAACAACAGAAGGCTCAGGTGTTACCTCAACAGTTTCTTCATCTTTTTCAGGGGCTGCCTCTACAACTTTCCCGGATCTCAAGGAAATGGCACTCACATTGGGATTGGGGGCATTGGGATTCACCACTATCTGTGTAGGTAATTGGTTCGATCCCTGAGCTTGCTGCATGGCATTCATCGAGGTGGAGAGCTGTCCAATCTGTGTCTGCAAATTGTGAATGCTAGCATCCGTTCGCTGCTAAAACTGTGCCTACGAGGCCTGAAACTGTCCAACTTGCTGCTGAAACTGGAGATTTTGTGCAGCCATTTGTGCAGTCATTTGTGCAGTCATTTGCTAGAACATGTCCTCTAGTGAAGGTCCAGAAGGTGCAGAGGTGGTCGCTTGAGGAGGATTATGTGGTGGTGCCATCAACTGTTGTTGTGATGAATTTCCATACCGAAGGTTGGGATGGTTCCTCCAGTTGGGGTGGTACTTATTTGTGGAGAGGTCAGGAATGTTGTACCGGTTCTGATTGTTGCCTTGATTGTAGAGATTAGCTGCATAAGCTTGAGGCAAATAAGTGACTGACTCATCTTTCAGAATAGGGCATGCATCAGACAGGTGCTCAGGAGAAGTACAAATGCCACACAACCTTGCTGGTTGAACCTTATCCATTGCCAACTGCTTCACCAAAGAAGTGAGCTCATCAATTCTGGTTTCAAGGGACTTGTTGGAAGAAGAACCTTGGATCTCATTCACACCCCTTGTCTCGACAGAGTTGCTTCTGGTTGTGAACTGCTGGGAGTTTAATGACATTTTTTCAATCAATTGCTTGGCAGCAGCTGGAGTTTTATCAACGAGTGCTCCCCCACTAGCAGTATCCAAAATATTTATGTCCATTGGAAGCAATCCCTCATAAAAGTACTGAATGAGGAGCTGCTCAGAAATCTGGTGTTGAGGGCAACTGGATACCAACTTCTTGAATCTATCCCAGTACTCAGCCAATGACTCATTGCCCTGTCTAATACCACATATCTCCTTTCTGATTGACGCAGCTCTGGAGGCAGGGAAGTATCTTTATAGGAAAACTTTCTTCAGATCATTCCAGGTTGTAACAGAGTTTGGCTCAAGATAGTACAGCCAATCCTTCGCAGCGCCTTCAAGTGAGAATGGGAAGGCTCGTAGTTTGATATGGTCTTCAGTTATGCCTTCCGGTCTCAAGGGTGTAGAGCAGACAACCTGGAATTCCTTCAAATGCTTATGTGGATCCTCACCTGCAAGACCACTAAATCTTGGCAACAAATGTATTAAACCAGATTTAAGTTCAAAAGGAGCAACCACACCAGCATACTCAATACACAGCCCATTATAATTAACATCAGGGGCAGCAAGCTGTCTTAATGTTCTTTGATCAGCCATGTTATTAGAAACAGGTGCAGAATTAGAATTACTACTAGTGCTAGCCCGAATTGCTCTACGGCGTGTGTGCAGTGTTCTTTCATTTTCAGGATCAAAATCACACAAGTCAGAACAAGTAGACCTAGTAGCCAGACTAATTCAGCAGAAAAACAGAAAAACGAAAAATGCGAAAACAACAAACAAGAGTCCCCGGCAACGGCGCCAATTTTGACACGCTGTCACGCACGCGTAAAAAAGCGAGCGGTTTGTAAAAAGTGTAGTCAGGATGCGACAACTCGGGTATCGTATCACAAGGACTCTCGTAATGTTATTATCACATAAATTCAGTTTGGGGTGGGGTGGGGGGGGGGGGGGGATTGGTTTGAAATCGATTAGGAAACAGGACGAAAACAGAGCATAAAAACAGGGTAATTTAAGTGATTATCAAATAAGACGAAGACGATCAATCTATTGTTCGGTTCCCCACTATCATCGGTTCATGTAATTCCATGCCCTAAGCATATTCTAATCCCTTTTTTATTGTAGCATCAATTAACAAGCGAAATCGACGCTACGGGACATATGTTCCTAATTCCTGAATTAAGCAAACGGGGTGAAGTGCTCGTGAATTAAGCAAACACGAATGAACGCATGCGAATTAAGCAAACGCGATTTAGTTTAGGAACATAAAATCACCAAAAATAAATCAACACTAATTCGATACAAACTGAATTAAGCAAACAGAGAATAAAGAATAGTATTGAAGGAGAGAAGGAGATTCAATCGGGAATTACAAAACCTCAAGTGTCGGCGGAAGCCGATTACAGCAGATTAATCTAGGGAGATTAGTTCTCCATCAAAAACGCAATACAACCAGAAAAATTCGTAAACAAGGATTAGCAAAAGATGATCCACTAATCTGCCCTAAACAACAATTATAGCTTCAAAATCTGCGCATGCTCGCGAGGCCAGTAGTCCCTCGCGACGCGAATATTAAAATGGCGCCAGTTCAAATTTGGGCTCTCGCGAGGTGAGATGATTCCTCGCGAGGCAAGACTTCAATTTCCAGTTTGTCACAACCGTGATGCCTATCACGGCCAGGCCGTGATCACTTCTGACTTTGGGTGCTTATCTGTCATGGCAGTGACCTTCATCACGCCTAGGCCGTGATGGTCTCTGTCCTCCAGGGTCTTCTCTTCACACCCGTGATGGGGGTCACGGGCTGACCGTGATGCTTTCTGACTTCCAGGCTCGCGAGGCGAGACAAGATTTGCGGGGCGAGGCAGAGAAGATGACATTTCTGGCACAGGCTGGTCTTCAGTCTCACGGGGCGAGTAACATCTTGCGGGGCGAGTACTTCCAGGATTGCAATTTCCACTGTTTCCTTCATTCCCTGGACTCTAAGTTAACCTGAAAACATGAAATAGCCATAAGTGCTTTATTTGACTCAAAACTGGCTAAATTACCCTAAAACTACTTAAGGGACTCAAAACCTTGCTTGAGGACAATCAAGTCTAATTTGGGCGAAAACGAGATATAATTAACACAAAACCACGGTCATACTAGTCATAAAACTAGATGAGCCAGAGGCTGATCACACCCTGTTGTGCACCGGTGTTTTATTAGATTAATTACCTTCTTAAATCAATTTTTAATCGCGCGCTTATCGTGAAAATACGTAAAAATTAAAAACTTACTTAATTATCATATAACTTATACAAATTTAAAACACAATAACATTAACATATGTAAATACACACTTAGTTGTTCATTACAATACCAAAACACTGTTGAGGGTATCCTCTCAGTAGGATCCCTCACAGGCATAAACTTAATAACAAACATACTTAGCGGAAATATAAAAATGCTCCTTAGACACACTGGCCATAATGTCTATACTCTAATCGCCATGGATCACAACTCGACCCCCAACGTCGGGTTCGTAAGGAGTTCCATCCAACTCCTCAGCAATCTTCGTTTCATACAAAGTTTCGTCCATCTCCTCAGCAACATAATCCTCCATCGGGTCTTCTAACGTAAACCAAAGTAACCCACAAAAATACAGAAACATTGGGAATAAGAAACAGTTCTATCATCAAAAAGTGGAAAAGAGTCATAGTAAATCATACAGTAATTGTCACAGACAAAAAACTCACATAACTAACAGATCACCCTCAAGTTAATATATCATCCTCTACCCCCAATCTCATGCTACTCAAAGACACCATAGTTGCACACCTATTTCCTAAGGTGGAAGTGGTCTCGCGAGAACTCTTGATTTTACATGTATTATATTACCAATACACATAAATGTTTTACGTGTATTATACTACCAATACACAGTGTCTTATATTACCAATACACAGAAATGTTTTACGTGTATTATATTACCAATACACGGTGTATTATATTACCAATACACAGATGTCCTTGCGTATTATATTACCAATACACTTTTGTCTTTGTGTATTATATTACCAATACACTTTTGTCCTTGTGCATTATATTACCAATACACGGTTGTGGACAACAACACCTATACTTGAATCTCCCCAACCCGTTTTAACTACATCCTAGTGCCTTAACCTTCCATTAGAACTTAACAAATATTCTATGCCATAACACCTCTTTAACATACATCATCTAGGTTAGACACTTCTAAATCATCATTATCCTCACACCCAAAACAATCATCTCGTAGACAACATATATATCTTTGCTTAAAAACCACTAAGCATAATAATACAAACCAGGCAGATCATGCATAACACAATATCAATCAAAATATTCCCATATCACAAACATAGCACAAAATCAATTCAATAAAGGTAATAAAATCAAATCAACCATCAACAATATAAAATCAACCTAATATCGATAAAACTACAATCCCCGAATCGCCATTGGTTTTTTAGAAAAGGTTTCCAATGTGATTTTGGTCTTGTCGATTACTCGACTACTAGTAGGATTTAGGTCGCCTTACACAATTATTATATAATCTACTACTTATCCATTCCGACGATAGGTTGGTTCTTTCCCCACCTGGGTTATCACCAGACTCCCGAACTCGAAGATCCTCGTCCTCGTTTCCTCCCGCGATGGAAGTCTAAGGTTATGAACACAAAATCGCAAGTTAAAATCAAACAAGAACACTAAACCACAAGGTATAGGTTCGACCAAGACTAGTTCTTAGGGTTAGAGATTCCCGAAAATTATACAACTCATGGATTTAGGATCCTTAAGTGTTAGGAGTTCATAAACAATGATCACTTAACAAAGTTGAATTAAAATCCCACTAAGTTATAAACTTAGGGTATTCGGCCAAGTCTAGTAAAATAGGTTAGCATTCACTAAACTTTCCAACCTCTTAGGTTTAGCATCCATATGTATTAAGGAGCTTAAAACCATGATCATTTTGGAAAAATAAGAACAAAGTATCCTAGGTCCATAACCTTCTAGGTTCGGCCTTCATAGGATTTATAGGTTAGAAATCTTTAAACTTTCCAATCTCTTAGACTTAGCATCCAAATATCTTATGGAGCTCAAGTCCATGATCATTTTGGAAAACAATGGAAACTTAAACATTCCAATCTCTTAGACTTAGCATCCAAATATCTTATGGAGATCAAGTCCATGATCATCTTAGAAAAATGAAAGTAATACATACTAGCTTTAATAACATAGAATAAACAAGTTAGAAATCCTTAAACTTTCCAATCTCTTAGACTTAGCATCCAAATATCTTATGGAGCTCAAGTCCATGATCATTTTCAAAAACAATGGAAACTTAAACATTCCAATCTCTTAGACTTAGCATCCAAATATCTTATGGAGCTCAAGTCCATGATCATCTTTGAAAAATGAGAGAAATACATCCTAGCTTTAATAACATAGAATAAACAAGTTAGAAATTCTTAAACTTTCCAATCTCTTAGACTGAGCATCCAAATATCTTATGAAACTTAAGTCCATGATCATTTTGGAAAAATAAAAACTCACACATCCTAGCACCTAAACACTAAGTTTCGGCCATCATAGGATGATGAGGAAAATATTCTTTTTTTAACAATAACTCTTAGGTTTAGAATCACAAGGTATTAAGAGTTCTAAATCCATGATCATACTTGGAAAGTTGAAACATAGTATCCTAGGCTTACTAATTCATATTTTCAGCCATCATAGGAACAAGCTATCAAAACTTCCAAGATTTATAGATTTAAGATCAATGGATAGTTAGAAACTCAAACACATGATCATATTCCAATAGTTGAAACAAAAACTTCCTAGGTCACAAATGCAAGCATTCTGCCTTCATTGGAAGAGATAGGTAGAGATTTTTGTTTTACACAACCTCTTAGTATGTGAAAATATAAGTTAATACAAGACTATAGAAAGTGGTTTCAACTCAAAAGGAGTTTTCTACCATTTTAGAGAGATTTTAGAAGTTTAAAGCATATAAAGAACACATAAAGTAAACTAAGAAATAAAAGGTGAAACTTGCAAAAATATTCATATGAGAGAATTACCCTTAGTATAAGGAAGAACTTTAATGAAGAACTTAAGTAGAAAAGATGAATAAAAACTAAAGCTTTAAGAGCTTGAACTTTTAGAAGAAAGAAGAAGATGAAGGTTTAATGGAGGTTGAAGGAGGAAGATGATGAAGTGAAAATGCAAGCGGTATATATAGAGAGGGGAGAGAGTGGAACGAAATTGAGGAGAGAGGAATGAGCTTGGAGAGCAAGTTTTGACCTTGTGCCTTGTTTGGTTGAAGAGGAAAGAGAAAAATAGGTTTTTAGAATATAATATGATATATTTCAAAAAGTCCATGATGACCACTTTTTAGGAGGTAGCTTAGGCCATACCTCTAGTGAGTCACCTCACTCCCTCATCTCACCTCAAGCCTTTTATGTCTCCTATTCTGCTCCATTTCGTACCCGGTTGTATTTCTGATCGTAATTCTTCCGACGTTTTCACCCAAATAAAATATTATATTTTATTTTTGAACGAAAATGTTTAAAATAACCAAAGTTGAAGGAAACATAATAAAAACACTAACTGTCTCTTTCACGGGTCAAAATTAGGTTTTTTGCACACTAAACTTGTATCGGCAGTGAAAATCCAGACCGGCTTTCGTCTGAATTTTCAACCGAAAATTTTATCGTAACCCTCTACCATAAAGTAGACTATGAATATGATTTTATTTTAATCAAAAACACTTTCTAACTCTCAAATTTAAAATATAATTTAATTATATTTTAACCAGTTGAATAGCATAATTAAAATCAGGCTATTACATTACTACCCCTCTTAAAAGAAAATTCCGTCCTCGGAATTTACGTACCTTAGAAAATATGTGGATATTGTTGTTGCAGATCCTCCTTGCGTTCCCAAGTAGCATCTCCAGTAGTTTCATCCCATACGACCTTAACCAAAGGAATTTGTTTACCGCGAAGCTCCTTAATCCGTCTATCTGCGATCCTTACAGGTAAAGCCTCATGCTCTAGATTCTCTCGCAGTTGTATAGACTCAAACTCAATGACATGTGAAGGATTTGGATAATACTTTCTCAACTGAGAAACATGAAAGACATCATGAAGGTTGGAAAGATTGGGTGGTAAGGCAATTTGGTAAGCTACTGGACCAATTCGTCGAAGAATCTGAAAGGGTCCAATGAATCGAGGAGTAAGTTTTCTGGATTTGATAGCTCTACCAATTCCAGTTTTCTGAGTAACTCTCAAAAACACGTGATCGCATTCCTGGAATTCTAATGGTCTCCTCCTCTTGTCACCGTAGCTCCTTTACCTATCCTGTGCTTCCTTCATCTTTTCCCTATCTTCCTGACTTGCTCCGTAGTTTGTTGCACCACATCTGGACCCAAAACTTGGTTCTCACCAATCTCATACCAACACAGTTGGGTCCTACACTTTCTGCCATACAAAGCCTCATATGGTGCCATTTCGATACTACTACGGAAACTATTGTTATAGGTAAATTCACTCAATGGTAAGAACTCATCCCAACTGCCAGTGTGCTCCAACACACAAGCTCTCAATAGATCCTCCAATGATTGAATTGTCCTTTCTGACTATCCATCAGTTTGGGGATGATAAGCAAAACTCATCCTCAACTTTGTTCCTAAGGCATTTTGCAATTGTCTCCAAAATCTAGATGTGAATCTAGGATCTCGGTTTGAGACAATGCTCGATGGCACATCATGCAATCTAACAATTTCTTTGATGTAAATCTGAGTCAACCTTTACAAATTATAACTTTCACCAATAGATAAGAAGTGAGCACACTTTGTCAACCTATCAATGATAACCCAAATCGCATCATGCTTCTTAGGAGTTCGTGGTAATCCGAACACAAAATCCATATCTATACTATCCCATTTCCACTCTGGGATATCTAAAGATTGTAGTAATCCTTCTGGTTTCTGATGTTCAATCTTAGCTTTCTGACACACCAGACAAGATAAAACATACTCCGCTACTTATTTCTTCATCCTTGTCCACCAAAACATTTTCTTCAAATTTTGATACATTTTTGTGGATCCAGGATGGAAACTCAACTTACTCTTAAGTGCTTCCTCTAAAATCATCTTCCTAAGTTCTGCATCCTCTGGCACAAATATTCTATCTCTAAACCTTAACACACCATCCGTTCCTCTATTAAACTCAGAAATTTTACCTTCATCGATTCCTCTACTTACTTCCTGCAGGTATAGATCTTGAACTTGTTTATCTTTAAGATCTTTCATAAAATCACTACTAACAATGATCATACTTAAGCAAATCTTATTCTCAACCAATTCCATTCCTAAGTTCAAATCCCTGAACTGTTCAAGTAATTCTAACTCGTTAACCATCATCGCAGACACGTGCAAGGATTTCCTGCTTAAAGCATCCGCTACCACATTGACCTTCCCAGGATGGTACAGTAATTCAAAATCATAATCTTTGGTAAACTCCATCCATCTTCGCTGTCTCATATTCAATTCTTTTTGGTTGAATAGATACTTCAGGCTCTTGTGGTCAATGAAGGCATTAAACTTTGCTCCATACAAAAAGTGTCACCATATCTTTAATGTGAACACTATTACTGCTAACTCCAAATCATGAGTCGGATAATTTCTCTCATGAATTCTCAACGGTCAGGAAGCATAAGACATGACTCTTCCCTCTTGCATCAGGACACAGCCTAAACCTTGGTATGACGCATCACAATATACGTCAAATTGTCCTAGTGGATCTGGTAAGATCAACACAGGTGATGTAGTCAACCTGTCCTTCAGCTTTTGAAAACTTTGTTCACACTTGTATGTCCATACAAAAGCTATATTCTTCCTCTTTAACTGCGTCATAGGCAACGCAATCTTCCATAATCCCTCTATGAACCTCCGATAATATCAAGCTAGTCCTAGGAAACTCCGTACTTCACTTACTGACTTAGGCCGTCCCACTTAAGAACTGACTCAACCTTAGCTGGATATACGGCTATTCCTTCTTTATTAATCACATGACCTAGGAATTGTACTTCTTCTAGCCAAAACTCACACTTGGAAAGTTTGGCATAAAGCTTCCTATAATTCAAAACTCGCAACACCAATCTCAAATGTTCCATATGCTCTTCCCGCGTACAAGAATAAATAAGAATATCGTCGATGAACACAACAACAAACTTATCGAGGAACGGTCTAAAAATTCTGTTCATATAATCCATGAACACGGTTGGCGCATTAGTTACACCGAAAGGCATAACTAAATACTCATAGTTCCCGTATCTCGTCCTAAAAGCCGTCTTGGGTATATCTTCCTTTCTTACTCTGATCTGATGGTACCCAGATCTTAAATCAATCTTAGAGAACACTAATGCTCCTTTCAACTGATCCATCAAATCATCTATCCTAGACAACGGATACTTATTCTTAATCGTCACCTTATTCAACTGCCTGTAATCCGTGCACAATCTCGCACTTCTATCCTTTATTTGGTGCTCCCCACGGTGAAACACTCGGTCTGATAAACTCTTTTCCTAACATGTCTTCCAATTGTTCCTTTAACTCTGCCAACTCAACCGGTGACATCCGATAAGGAGCTATAGATATAGGCCTGTCCCTGGTACGAGATCTATAGTGAATTCCACTTCTCTTTACGGTGGCAAACCTGGAATGTCTGGAGGGAAAACTTCAGGAAACTCTCTCATAATAGGCATGGAATCTATGTTGGGTGTCTCATTAGCCTCCACTGCGAAAAGCATCACAAACTGTTGAGAGTTGTCACTCCTCGTAGAAACTCCTTCATTGGCAGATGCTACACTAAAAGGTTCAAGAAATGATAAAGTCTTGCTAGAACAATCTAGCACTACATGGTTAGCCAAAATCCAATCCATGCCAAGAATAACATCTATCTGTTGCATAGGCAAACAGATAAGATCTACAATGAATGTCCTATTCTCAACAACGATAAGACACTGTAACCAAACAGACATAGTAGTCAAAGGATTACTGGTTGGAGTAGACACTGTGAGGGTATAAGTTAATTTGGAAACAGTTAATTTCAAATGATCCACACACTCATGCGAAATAAAAGAATGTCTAGCGCCTAAGTCAAACAACACATACGAGAGTCTACCAGCTATCAAACACATACCTTGTATAAGATCAGCAGATTGAGAGGATTCAGCTCCCCTCACGGTAAACACTATTCCAGTGGCTTGAGGTTTGGTCACTTGTGGTCTTGCTGCTGGGAATCCTCTTCCAGCTCCACCTCTATTGTCTCCGGTTCCTTTTCTGGCAGCTGTCGGTTGTTGCATAACCCTTTGTCAGTAATCTCGTGTCATATGACCTGGTTTCCCATAGTTGAAACATCTAGGCCTATTTGTACAGTCTCTAGCATAATGAGATCCTCCACATCTGAAGTAAACTAAGCCTTGTGCTTACTGACCCATTCTAGGAACTGGTGTCGGTGTTTGCCCGGGTAGAGCATATGGTCTCTATCTCCACTAAGAACCACTTTCTCTGCGCCTCTGGAAACTTGATCGGTTAGGACCTCCACTCCTTAGTTGTTTATGTTCATTGCCCATCCTTAGGTCTATACTTTCAATGGCACTTCATCTCTCGACTAATTCTGGGAAATAATGTATGTCAAGAGACACTACAGCCCTCTGTAGCTCATCTCTGAGTCCTTCCTCAAATCTTCTACATTGCCAGTCCTCACTTGGAAACCTCTGATAGAATTCCAAAAACTTGATCAAAGATTCAAAACGTGATGCATACTCACCAACAGACATGTTGCCTTGTTTGAGGTTTGCGAATTCATTTTCTTTCTCGCGTCGAACTAGACGCGGAAAATATTTTTCGAAAAAGCAATCAGTGAATAACTTCCAGTTAATGTTCCTATCCTCAGCTTCCAACAGTCTTTTCTTTCCCTTCCAACAGTTAATCAAAAACACTTTCTAACTCTCAAATTTAAAATATAATTTAATTATATTTTAACCATTTGAACAACATAATTAAAATCAGGTTGTTACACCCTCAGCATGGTTTGCTGATTTGGGAGATGCCCTGGCTTGTTGCTACTTCCTTGAGGCTCGCTGTTGTTCGGGTGTATTTGTTGGGAGTGTGTCTAGGGAGGTTTTTCTACGACAATGGTTAGACTGTTTTCCGATTCGTCCGCGGGTCCAGATTACTCTTATCCTTTCCTTGTCTGAAGGGAGCCATGTGTTTTGACATGTATATCCTTGTAATGTTGCTTTGAGTAATAAGACTTCGTTTATTCTCTGAGTAACAAGACTTCATTTAATTTTTGATTTTCTTGATCATCTTATCTTGCAATTCTAGAGCCTTATTTTTCCTTTTTTACCGAGTCGAGACTCGAGGCTATTCATATGGACCAACCGAGTGAAAACTCAAAGTTGTGATGTCCTTTAGGCTGAATGAAGGCTCGAGGTCGTTTATGAGGACCAAGCGACTAAAAACTCGAGGTTGCGATGTCCTTTAGGACGAGTGAATACTCGAGGCCATTGGTTGTGATGTCCTTTTGATTGAGTGAAGACTCGAGACTGTTTGTGAGGACCAACCGAGTGATAACTTGAGGTTGTGATGTAATTTTGACCGAGTGAAGACTCGAGGTCGTTCATGGGGACCAACTAAGAGAAAACTCGAAGTTGTGATGTCCTTTTGGCCGGGTGAAGACTCGAGGCCGTTTGTGAGGACCAACTGAGTGAAAACTCGAAGTTGTGATGTCCTTTTGACCGAGTGAAGACTCGAGGCTGTTTGTGAGGACCAACCGAGTGAAAACTCGAGGTTATGATGTCCTTTTGACCGAGTGAAGACTCGAGGTCGTTCACGAGGACCAACTGAGTGAAAAATCGAGGTTGTGATGTCCTTTCGACTGAGTGAAGACTCGAGGCCGTTTGTGAGGACCAACTGAGTGAAAACTCGAGGTTATGATATCCTTCAGACCGAGTGAAGACTCGAGGTCGTCCGCGGGGACCAACTGAGTGAAAAATCGAAGTTGTGATATCCTTTTGACCGAGTGAACACTCGAGATCGTTCGTGAGGACCAACCGAGTGAAAACTCGAGGTTGTGATCTCCTTTTGACTGAGTGGAGACTCAAGGCCGGTCTCTTGTTGCTTATTTCACCATGCTTTCTCTTGATTTCCAAAAGGTCATATTTCATTGATAACTTTCTTTCATACATTCTTTCATTTCATACTTTAAATATAAACGAGAATACTAAGGCATACCTGGTCGTTTTCAACCTTCTGTGCTGAGCTTTTGGCACGCTCCCTATCCTTGGGTGTCCTCGCTGGTTCCTACGGTCTGAGGCACTTCGATGCTGATCTTGTAGCATTTCCTTGCTTCTACTTGATCCCCTTTTACCGTGTAGATCTTCCCTTCCTCATTGGAGAACTTTATAGCTAGGTGTGGTGTAGAAGTCACTACTTCGATCGCATTGAGGGTCGGCCTTCCCAAGATTGTGTTGTAGGCGAAGGGGCGGTCTCCCACTAGGAACCTAGTCTTGATTGTTTTTTATAGCGGAGGTGATCCCATGGTTAGCCTAAGCTCCATGTACCCCCTAGGGACTACCCTATGTCCCCTTGATGAGGGGTGAGCTCCTCTCTCTTCAATCCCAGCTTCTCAAACAGGTCGTCGAAGATGATGTCGGTTGAGCTCCCATGGTAAATGAAGATTTTTTTCACCTCACAGTTGGCCATTATGCTAGACAAGGCAAGAGGGTCGTCATGATTGGAATTGATGTTCCATAATAATCTTCGCTAAAGGTGATGCAGGGGTTGTTGACTTTTGCATTTTTGATGCTCTTCGAGACTCTCAGGATTTCCCTTAGATTGTTCCTTCGGGTAGCATTTGATGATCCTCCCCCTGCGAACCCTCCGGCAATGGTAAAAATGACTCGAGGAGCCGATGACTCCCATTGTTTGGGAGATGTTCTAGTCCTCGCTCGCTCTTCCAGGGCTTCTTTCCAATGTATGTAGCTAGTTTCTCTTGGATTCCCGTGTAACTCTTTTCCTATGGGCGCCACGTTCCTTACTCGGGCTGGGGAGGTAGCTCGGCATTGATAGCCTGAGGGATTGTCTTCTCTCCTTTGTACATACCGTTGTAGCCGCCCAGCTCTTACAAACTCTTCAATGGTGTCTTTGAGCCTATGGCACTCCTCTATGTTGTGCTCGTAGCCTTCATAGAAGTCACAGTATCTTGTGTGGTCTTTTACCAATTATTTTCTTAGACGCGACCTTTGGATGCTTGCCAATTAGGTGAACATTACCTCCTTTAGGACTCTAGGTCGAGGGGCATTGAGGGGAGTGTAGCTGTCGTATTTTTTTTAGCACGACCTATTTCCCTTTCCGAGTGATCTTTCCCTTTCAATCATCCAGTTTTTCTAGTTGGTCTCTCCATCTGGGCATATTTCTCTATCATTTCAAACTCCTCCAAATTGATAATCTTTCGGGATCGTGCTGTCAATTCATCCATACTTTCTACTTCCTTCTTGGGTAGGGAAGTGGTGAAAGGTCATGGGCGTAGCCCTACCACGAGCAGATGTAAGGTTACTTTTGGGCCAAGGTTGTGTACCTGTAGGGTGGCTTAGCTAGATTGGTGGATATAGTCTCTGAGCGACTCCTCTTTTTGTTGCTTAACCTTAGCCAAGGTGTGGGACGAGTGAGTTTATTGCATGCTGGTGGTAAAGCTTATCAAAAAATTCCCCTTTAACTCCCCCATCCGTCAATTAATCCTTCGGGCAGCACCGTGAACCATCGCAGGGCTGCCCTTCTGAGAGTTAACGGGAAATTCTCGACACATGAGGTGTTCATGCACTCCATGGAACAACATTCCAGTGGAGAAAGTATCTATATGGTCTTTTGGGTCCGAAGTCCCATCGTACATCTCCAAGTTAGTCAACTGCCTGAGGTTTGCTAGTACACAGGAGCGCATGATCCTGTCAATGAACGAATGTCTGACTGATTCTTCCGTTTGTTCCCTGGATTGCCGAGGATCTCGGGTTCAATTGTGGGTTCTCTGAGTTGACCGTTCTGTTTCGGAGGACGAGTCCTGATATGTGGGATCGTCATCGAGGGAAGAATCCGGCCTTAAAGCCTCAAGCAGGAGCATCTGAGCCCGGATTGCTTCGTTATGTTTACGGAGTCTCCTTAACAGCTCTTGTTGAAGGAGGTAACGCCTTCTTCCTTGTTGAAGGGGAATGCCCTAGTGTGTCCTACTTCCCAAGCTCCCAGAATTGGAACGAGATTCGGAACCAGTCACACCTTGTACTCCGGGTGTCGGGTGAACGACTTTGTTTTCCCCCCTTCTGTCATTTTCTGATACTGTCTGTCTTCTTGTAGTTACCATGTTGGTGGGAGTAGAAGTTTACAGTTCCCACAGACGATACCAATGTTCTAGCCAAAAACCAAAACTCAATAGTGTCACTTCTGGTATTGGGCCTCTATTGATTTGGCCCAATATTCTAACTCCTTCTTCTTCCTTCAGCTCCTTCATGTTGAACCGAATGGAGGGGTACCTGCGAAGACACTTCAATGCTTAAGTCAGTAATGGTCTTGCAGATAGTATATAGTGTTTATGTCATGAGAAATTGTATACCTTCTTCATTGGTGGAGGTTTACTTATATACCTGTAATTTGGGGTCATCCGAATGACTCCAAGCATGTTGTCCCATGCTTCGTAACGTCCTTATCCTTCTAACTTAGTAGAATGGGATGTCCGTAATGATAGTTTTAGGTGAATAACTGCGTGTGTCAGGAGGAAAGGGGCAGTTGACCCTTCTTTTCTAAAGTGCATGGGGGTTGACATGATTGGTTTCATTGCATGGCTTCTGACGCTTTTGGGGCTGGTTTTCGTCAGGTCGAGCCCTTCTTGGGCCAAAAGGAAGTGGGCCTTGTTATTTTTGGACCAGAACAGTGGGTATTTTTTGTAGGCACCCAGTGGGTAGGGTCTATATTACCATCCCTAGCTCAGTTTACACATCCATTTGTGGGTGGCAAGTAGTCTAAAGGAGTAATTTAGTTCCAAGCTTGCCCACAAAGTTCTCCAAAAGTGACTTAGGAACTTTTTATCCTTATAGGGTACAATGCTTCTTGGGATCCCATGTAGTCTAACTATTTTGCTAAAGAATAGATTGGCTACATGACATGCATCATCACTTTTGTGGCAAGGTATAAAATGGGCCATCTTGGAAAATCTATAAACTACCACAAAGATTGGGTCATTCCCTCGCCTAGTCCTTGGCAACCCTAATACATAGTCCATAGAAATGTCTATCCAAGGAGAAGAAAGACTAGGTAAGGGAGTGTACAACCCATTTGGTTTACTCTTTGACTTAGCTTTTAAGCACTCAATTCATTTTGACATTTCTTTTGGACTTGTTTGTTTCATGCTAGGCCAAAAGAAATGTTCATGCAAAACCTCCAAAGTCATGTGAACACCAAATTGCCTCATTAGTCCCCCTTGATGTGCTTCTCTCACCAACAACTCTCTAATAGAATGCCTTGGCACACAAAGTATATTGTCTTTGAAAAGAAACCCATCATTTATGTCAAATCCTTTATGTGTCAAGACCCCTACTTGAGTATAAATTGTAGAGAAGTCCGGATCATTTGAATACAATTCCTTTATGTGATCAAACCCAAGAATTTTTGTTTCAATAGTTGAAAGTAAGGCATATCTACGTGAAAGTGCATCAGCCATAACATTACTCTTGCCTTGTCTATGTTTAATCACATAAGGGAATTGTTCTATAATTTCCATCCATTTGGCATGATGCTGGTTTAATTTTCCTTGGCCCCATTTGAAAGGAACATTTTTATTTAAGACCTCATTTAGAGGACTTACCAAAGTGCTAAAGCCTTTGACATATCTTCTTTAGAAGTTTGCCAATCCATGGAAACTCATAACATCTCCAACATTTTTAGGTGTTGGCCAACTTTGGATGGTCTTAATTTTCTCTTCATCCACTTGCACACCTTGTGCACTAACAACATAGCCCAAGAATACCACTTTGGTGGTGCATAATGTGCATTTTTCAAGGTTTACAAAAAGTTTTTCCTTTCTTAGTACTAACAAAACACACTTTAAATGTTTAAGATGTTCGTCAAGTGTTTTGCTACATAATAAGATATCATCAAAATAGACAACCACAAGTTTACCAAGGAAGTCTCTAAGGACATGGATCATGAGACTCATGAATGTGCTTGGTGGATTAGTGAGTCCAAAGGGCATCACAAGCCATTCATAAAGTCCATACTTGGTTTTAAAAGTGATTTTTCATTCATCACCTTCTCTTATCCTTATTTGATGATAGCCACTTCTTAGGTCAGTTTTTGAAAATATGCAAGACCCATGTAGCTCATCCAATAAGTCATCTAACATTGGGATTGGATGTCTATATTTGATGGTTATGTTATTAATGGATCTAAAATTGGTGCACATTCTCCAAGTATCATCTTTTTTAGGTACGAAAATTATGGGCATAGCATATGGAGAAAATGACTCTCTTATCCATTGTTTTTCTAGCCATCCTTCAACTTGCTTATGAATTTCTTTTGTTTCTTGTTGATTACTCATATAGGCCGGCCTATTAGGAAGAGAAACACTTTGAATTAAGTCCATGTGGTTCTCAATCCCCCTCATAGGTGGTAAACCTTTAGGTAGCTCTTTTGGAGAGAAAAAAATCTTTAAAATCATCCAAAAGAAACTCAAAGGGTTTTCGGAAAGAAAGTGATGGAGTAGAATTTTCACAATTATTTTTGGAGTAAATTAAATACATTGGTTGATTAGCCAAATGTATTTTCTTTAATTCCTTTTCTTTTAAAAACAATCATTCCTTGCCATCTTTTTCTTTAGCCATATGGTTTTCACAAAAATTTTGCTCACTTGTGCCTTTTTTCCTTTTGCATATTTTTTTGTGTCACATTCTTTTCTTTTGCATTTTTTCTTTTCCTTTTTTGCTCTTTTCCACTCTTGACTTTTATCTCAAGCTCCCTGTTTTCTCTCATTTTATTTTGATCCTCACTAATTTCCTTTGGAGAAAGGTACAAGAGTAACTTTTTTTGTTGATGTGCGTGAAAGTAAACCTATTGGTGAGGCCATCATGGATGACTTTTCTATCAAATTACCATGGTCACCGTAACAAAACATGCCCTACCTCCTAGGCACCACATCAAATAGAACTTGATCCTTATAAGAGCCAATGGCAAAACTCAACAACACTTGTTGGTTCACCAAAATTTCACCCTTCTCACTTAGCCATTGCAACTTGTATGGCCTAGGGTGTGCATTGGTTTGGAGACCAAGTTTGGTCACCAATCTTTGTCTAGCTACATTAGTGCATCTTACTCCATCTATGATTAAGGCACACAATTTGCCTTGCACTATGCATCTAGTGTGAAAAATGTTTTCACGTTGGCTCTCATTCTCCTCCTTAACTTTGACTCCTAAGAGTGTAACACCCCTTTTTAGAATATAAGCCTTTATATGTTTGTATGTGCTTTGTATAGTTGTGTGTTGTGCTAGTTTTTTAGAAATATGCCTTAGGTAAGTTAAAATGGGGTTAAGTAGGAATTTATGGACAAAAAGTCCCTTTCTAGCACATGAGCACGGCCGTGCTCATGTGCAGCAAGACCTCGTGCTGTTTAACCTGCTCTAGTGGCTGCGCGAGCCACGAGCACTTCTATGCTCAAAGGCAGCATAACAGTATCAGAAATCAAACACGAATGACGTGAATAGTGAAGACCCTGTGCTCCTTTATTCACGACCTTGTACTCGGTGTCGAGCACGACCGTGCTAAAGGTTAGCACGCCCGTGCTCAGGGTCTGATGTTATAAATAAGTGGGTTTAGGAGGGTTGCGAGTAATAACCCTCATTTTGACATTTTTCACAATCCTTGTGCGACAGAAACCTCTCTTTTTTGCTCCCTTTGAAACCCTTAGACGTTCTTGGCGTTCTTGCATTCATTGGGGAGAAGTCGCACGTGCTAGTATCAATTAAGGTAAAGTAGTTATCCTTTGTTAGTCTCTTTCCTTGTTTTTATTCTTGAGATGGAGATTAATGGTTTCCCTTTGATTTTTTGGCCAAGGCTTGAGGAACACATCGAGCCGTTCGAGGGAACAAAGAGTAGATTCATTTACGTAGTTAGATCTTCATACCAGGTATGGGGAGAAGGGATTAGTATGAACATGTAGGCCTTGGGGTAGCATAAGATGAAGGGTTAACCCATGACCCTGTTGTGTGCTAAATGCTTAATTGATGTTGTTTACTATATGAATGACTATGTTTTCTATATGCTTGGCATTTTGTAATTGTGAATTATTGTTAATGATGACGATGTATATCATGATTGAATGTATTGATTCCTGAGAATTGATGTTATGAGATGAATGTTGTTGTTGTTATAAATACACTAATTAAAGACATAGGGATGTTAGTAACGATGTGAGAATTGAAAGTTAATTCCTAATGCTCATAAGACATGAATCTTAGTAAAGAGAGGCGAGAATAATGCTCAATGACATAGTTAAGACCCTAGGTTTGATCTCAGTGCTTTAGGGATGTTAGTAAAAAAACAAGAATTAAAGGATTAATTCCCAACAATCATAAGACATGGAGATTAAAACAAGAGGAACGAGATTAATATTCAATGGTGTAGTATAAAGCCAATAGGATTGATCTATGAGTACCCTTAGGAAGTTTGGCAAGGGTTTCTATAACACCCTGATTTCTCAGCTTTCTAAGATCGATATAAATATAAATAAACATTTATATATTTGTCTGAAACTTAGAAAATGATTTTGGGAAAACCAAAGTCATATTCATATTATACTTATTTTTATAAGTATACGGTGAAATTTTTGGTTGGAAATTCAGACGGAACCTGGTCTGCGTTTTCACTGACAGTAAGATTTTACTGATCGGAAAACCTAATTTTGACACGAGAACGAAATGAATAGATTTTATATCTCATTTCCAACGATATAGTTTATTTTGAAAATTTTCAAAATAAATAGGTTATTATACTCGATACGGGCATAAAACCCTAAATCGGGTGCTGAGATATGGTGCCACATAGGGTAGTGAGTCATATGGATGAGTCACCAATGTCATGATTACTTTTAAAAAAAATCTAGATATTTATTTTAAAATAGTGTAAAGACCTTTTTGCCCTTGGACCATTTTACCCTTGAACTTTCATTGAAATGACAAGTTTGCCCCACAATTTGTGGACCCAAATCAGCCACCTCTCCTTCAATCTCAACCACAAAATTTTCATGATTACTTTAGGCAAAATTACCATTTTGTCATTAAGGTTGTTTTATATCACAAAAATGTCATTTTGTAAGATAACTTTTTTGTCCCTAAAAATTTATGCCTTAGACCCTTTTGCCCCCAAAACCACGACCCAAACCCTCAAAATGAGCCCATTTTCTTCTATTTAAGGCATACTTCATCTTCTCCATTGATTTTTTCCATTTTCTCCATTAAAAAGCTTAAGTTACATAACCTTGTTTTGCGAAGGAAGTGTGTGATTCCTTGCTCATTTTTCAATTCCAAAAGGTATACCATACTCCTCTCACTCAATCATCATTATGTTCTTCATTCATTTTTGTGATTTGAAGTCTTGATCATATTTTTCAATTCTTAGATCTAGAATTTTGAAAATTCATAGAAAATCATAGAAAATTTCTTTTAAAGTGAAACCAATTTCTATGATCTTAGTATCCTCTCTATATTCAAGATCCAAGAGGATACATCAAACAAAAATTTAGTGCCTATTTATTTTGTGAGGCCGAACCCTAACTTGTTGTGGGGGAAGGACTTTGTTCATTTTTTTAAGACTAGTCTTGCTTGATTCAATCTTATGGCTCATATAGGTATTGAATCCATGCTTGTTTAATCAAATGAAAACCTCTAAGCCATTATTTTGTTCATGGCCGAAATTATTTTCTTGAGAAGTTGAAAGATTTTGTTTCATTTTTCAACTTATGATAGTTTATCTTAACTCTACACTACTCTAAGGTCATGGATCTAAGAGTATGTAAATTTTTGAAATCTCTAGCCTATGTTAAGTGTCATGGCCGAATTAGGGTTCTTGAAAGGTTGGAATATTTTATTTCAATATTTGTATTATAATCTTTGTTTTAGGGTTTCAAGTGATTAAGGAACACTAATCCAAGAGCTTAGGATTTTTAGAAATTTTTAGCTAATTAATCCCCTCATGGCCGAACCTAGCATATAGGAGCATATGTGTATTTAGTGTTTAATTGTTAATTATTTGTTGTGTTTTGATTGAAGGATAAATTGTTGTGTGAGTCGTGTACGTGTTTTACGGAGACCGAACGTTTGACAGAATTTCAATTCGACGAGAAAAATCTTCAAGAGATAAGGGGAGTACCTGAGGGATTTTTCCAATAGTTGTATGTAATTTGTTTGTGGTCTGTATGATTTATTTGGGTGTAATTGTTATTTTACATAGTAAGATTTATCTGATTTTAATGATTTAATTATCTGCATTTAATTGTTATTATGTTTTATTGTATGTCATTAATTGTTCTATTTGCTATATTATTGGCATGGTTGTTATTGATGTTGTTTGTGGATTGTAAAGCCTGAGAGTGGTTAGTGCTCAATTAATCATGAAGTTAAAAGCGTTAAAAAGCTTTTTATGGAATAATGAGTTTTAATTGATGAGAAATAGTAATATAATATTACTTAATTATTTGGTTGGTTGAAAATGAGAAAAAGTTGAAAATAATATTATTTTAATAATTTAACAGCGTAAGAGTGTTTTATGAGTCATAGTGAGGACGTAACCGTGAAAATATTTTAGTACTGCTAATTTTTGACGTAAGAAATTTATAAATATTAGAAAATGTTAAGAAAATAAGTTTCAAAAATAATTTTATTATAGTGTTGGAAAAATTATTTTACTAGAAAAGTCATTTTTGGACTTATAACGTTTTTAAAACGTCAAACGTCGGACAATTCCAACAATATTTACGGTAGTATTATTAAAACGGTAATATTAGTTAAAACAGAGAATTTGTCTCAAAGCAATATTTTCGGGTTCAAAATATAGTTTTTATGAAAGAAAATGAATTTTAAGTGATTTTGATGATTTTGTAAAATGAATTTCCATTGTAAAAGGATTTTCTGTAAAGTATTTTCATACAATGGGTTATTTCCGACAACTTGGATAAGTTAAGGAAATTTTGTTTTTGGATTTGTGTTTCACGGAGTGAAAATGTTGTTAAATTAAAAAAGGAACCTAGCTACCGAGATGTCGGCTCCTAGAGTTCTATGATATCGACCCGGGGTCCGAAAAGTGAAGTTATGGACTAGATGTCCTATAAAAATCTATATTTATTTTTGTGCGCCAAAATCTACGAATCTAAATGTGGTGCACAGATCTAAATTTCGTGATTTGCACATTTTTGACTTGGAGTCTGTTTGTTTGGTTTGGACTTGGAGTCCTTGTTATGGGAATAGTTGTTAAACTTAAATGTTTAAAACTTGGTTGGTCGTGAGCCTTTGAGCCTCGACAAGGAAATAATGAACACAGATAAAATTACGTGAACAAAACGTTTTGCATGCATTTTGGGAAGACATGCCTTTGCATAGGACTTGAATGCTTGATGGTAAGTATTCATGACGTTTGCATCATTGTTCCTTGATGGATATATGACCACGAAAACCATGTGCTATATGTAGTCACCACTTTGCCTTCTTTTGGACTGTGGAATGGTTATTTGAACTTTGCCATATCTGGCATTGATTCTGCCTTATTTGGCAATGAGAGCATGATCAGCTCATTTACTTGTTGGTTGGAGCTACGGAGATTAGGCATCAAAGTTAGTTGATGAATATTGAAGTGCCATGGTTTTTAAAACGGCTACGACTGTCGGGTATGAAACCCTTTGATAAACATATTGTTTATCTTTTAATATTCATGTTAAATGGTATTTGAGAGTCGTGCATATGGTTATCGTTTTAAAATCTATATATTGGATCTCACCCTTGCGTAAACATGTTCTTCTGTCTTGCTGTTGTACCCTGGTACATGAATGCAGATGTTGCAGAAGAGTTCCTTAAGTCACTTTGGAGACTAAGTCCGGATTGCGGGAAAAGATGTGTGATCATAGGGATGATCACGAGGTCTTATCAGTGAGTGTCTTGTAGAGCGACCAGCTTAGGATATTTTAAATTTTGTTGGGTGATATGTTTTGAGAAAGTCTGCATAGGTATTTTGAAAACCTTTATATGGTTGAAATTTTGTTGTGAATAAGATGGTTTTTATTATTGTGTTATGTACGTTATACTCAAAATATTCAGAAGAAATTGTTTTACACCCATATTTTATGACTTCAAACAAAATAATTTTCCGAAAGCAACCAGCAAAATTCTTTTAATTTATTTCCGCATGTGTTCACATAGTAATGCCTAAGGGGGGTGTTACAGTTTCCAAACCTTTTGCTCAAATCTGTACAACCATGCTCCAGTAAGCACCGTCATGCTCGATACACAGCACGCCCTTGCTCCCCAAACATAATGAGACATTAAGTGGAAACAAGGGTAGCTTCCCCCAAACTGTCTCCTATAATGAAATAAGACATCAAGCAAAGGTGTTGAAAAGATGGATAGTCTAATTAAGCCTTAATACAGACAATAAAACATAAGATACTAAGGTGGTTAAGACGGCAACGATAAGTTACCGCACGATGTTGGACTTTGATGCTTAATGGTTAGAGTTGCCTTGATGCTTATTGGTCAAGGTGTTGTTGATGTTAAACCTTGATGCTTATTGGTCAAGGTGTTGCTAGTGTTAGAACTTTGACGCCTAAAGAATCAAAGCGGAGATGGTGGCTATGAGTGTTTGATGTTGTTGTACATGCATTCACACATTGGAGATGTTAGTGGGTGAAACTGCAACATAGGGGAAGTCATCCATGAGTAAGGCGATCGGGCCTCCCGCAGTGATTCATCTAGTTGGATCGTACACCCCCACGGTGATGCATCCGAGAGTAAGGTGCATCGGCTATCCAAGGGGTTCAACTATAGTTTGGTGAACTGTCGGCATTGGTGCTTAATGTTCAATGTGGATATGTAACTCCAACGTTTTCTTCCTGAGATAGTTATGGATCCACATGCATAACGGAGTAGTGGAGTAGTATTGCACTGCATAGCATACATTGTTGGTTATGTTATGATGAGATTATTATGCTATATGTTGTGTTATGTGATATGTTATGTTAATGTGTTGTATGATCATCTTGCTAGCTACCCTATTGCCATTATGTTTATACAATGGTTCCTTATTCCCCATCTTCTGTTGTTTCTTTGCATGTACATTATCTTTATGCAGAGGATGGCGAGTAGCTTGTTGAGGAGTGACTCTGAGGAGATCGCTTGCTCGTAGATTAGGACTTAGTTTTTATGTAGTTATTTCCAGTGTATTTTCCGGATTTTGGTTACCAGCTTTGATGTCACATTTAGTGGTATCAAAGCCAGTTTGTCCTATCAGGTCGGGGTATGTGTTTGTTATATTATCTTATGTGTGCTCTTGGATAACTTGTCTATATTTATTATAGACAATGATGTGTGTACCTATAGTTTTTCCATCTTGGTTCTCTGTATTAAACGGTTGTTTTGAATAGTACAGGAACCCATAGTAGGAAGAGGTAGGAATGACCAGGCTATCACAGACGCTTTGGCATTGCTTGCCAATGCTATAGGACAGAATCAGAACAACAACAATGGAGAACCAGCTGAATTTCAGGGTCTGGATAAGTTCTAGCGGAACAACTCGCCCTCTTTCAAGTGAGCTTATGACCCTGAGGTTGCTCTTCTATGGATCTATAAGACCGAGAAAATCTTCTGGGGTATGGCATGCCATGATGTTCAGAAGGTCATTTTTGGGACTTTTATACCGATAGACGGAGCTGAGCATTGGTGGGAGAATTGTCGCCAACGTATGGAAGCTGAAGGTACATTAGTCACATGGAATGTATTCAAGTACAAGTTCTTAGAGAAGTACTTCCCAGCTGACAACCGCGACAAGAAGGAGATTGAGTTCTTAGCATTAAAGTAGGGGAATATATCAGTGGGGGAGTACGCTGCAAAGTTCTAGGAACTTGCACATTACTACACGCTTTATCAGTGTGTAAATGAAGACTGCTCCAAGTGTGTGAAGTTCGAGGATGGTTTGTGCCCATAAATCAAGCAAGCCATTAGCGATCTGGAGATTTGAGTGTTTCCTGTCTTGGTGAACAAGTGTAGAATCTTCGAGGATGATGTTGAGAAAAATTGGAAAGTGCACCAAATTGCTTTGTAGTAATAAAAATATCGTCCTAAGGGATTGAACCGTTAACTACTAATGTACCAACTCAACTTCGTTTGAGCGACCGAATGGTTTGAAACTGGCTTTCGCCAATAAGTAAGAACATAAAAATAACAAAGAACAAAAAATATTTTTGGTATTTTTCAAATGAGAAAATTAAGCAACAAAGTAATTAGCTTTCAACAATCAAAGAAGAAATTGTTAGAAGATCGATTTCCCTGCCTTTCCTACTTGTTCAATCTTGGAAATTAACTTGAACGGTTTATCCAATTTCAAGAAACTGAGTTTTGTAATTTATCCCCTAATTCCTCAGGTTGAAAAATCTTTCTGTCTAAATTACTGATTCAATTCCTTGAGTATTAGATAATTAGCAGAAGCATTAAGAACGATTTCAACTCAAAAAATAGTTAAATTGATTGTGTTCTTATTCCTAAGTAACACGCACAAATCGTTTATTCACAAACAACAACTATGAATCGAAATTTCCCAATTGCAAAATTCATACAGTAGATAAACATGAAAACAATGAATAAACTCTTGAAATTAAACAAACTAGAACAAGTAATTATCCAGAATCAAAACAAGTTATCTAAGCAGTTCCATCTACCTCTAACAACAGAGAATTAGCTAGACATAATAGAAATAGAACAAACACATGAAGAAAATGACGGCAAGGTAGTCATCATGAGTCTCCACTCGCCAGCTTCAACTCTCTTGATTGCTCCCTTTTCTCCTCCCTTTCCCCATCAAACTCAGACGGTGTTGCTTCTCTTCTCTTATTATTTTCTCTCTTGTGTTGTGTGGCACACCTATCATTTATTCACGCCGCTGCCTCCTTATTTTCCAGTGGCCTCTTTATTTTTTTATTAACCATTATTATTAAACGGTGCCCCTGTGCGTTACTCTATAGCTGTTGTCTCCTTCCTTTAATTTTTAACCATTTCATTCTTTTAATTCAACGTCCTCAGCCTCCAAAGCTTCTCAAAAGTCCCACTCCTTTTTGCCAATCAATTTTTCCATTCTTTCACATTGACCATCTTTCTACATGTTCCCTTTTCAAGTCCAATTCAAAGAAATATGGCATTTACTTGGTTTTTTTAATATGCTCCATGCCATTTAGCAAGTAACAGATTATGGGCCCAATGTCATTCTTCAGGACTGAAGCTCTATTATTTATTTCCTACAAAATAAACAAGTGCAAATATTATTAAATTGACTCTAAAAAGATAAAATTAAACTAAAATATGTAAAACATTATTAAGAACTCAAATAACTAAACTTAGGGACAAAACTCAATCATATAACATAACTGGGAGCAAAAATCCACTCAAAAAGTATATAAAAATAACATAATCTAGTGGATCATCACACCCCCAAACCTAAGACTTTGCTTGTCTCCAAGCAAAAAGACGAAGACCAAACAAACATTGACTCAAAGGACACCCACAACTTAACTAACAACGCAATGCACCACCCAACCATGTAAGAAATCCTAAAACAAAAGAATCGCCTTATAACAAGTTCACATCCAAGAATATTCCAAAGAAGACATCATAGCAATGATGCTCCAATATTTCCACACTTGAAAAATTAAAGAACGTGGCTAATTCAATTAAGGAAGAACTATTGGACATCCAACTACTCACAGGAAATGCAATTTCACTCAATCACTCAAATTTATGTGGGTAATAATTGCAAGTGTATCACTCAAATTCACACATCAAAACCATGCAACTTCAAGTTTTATTTTCATCTCAATCATTCATCCACAGTTCACAACATGCATAAATCAAATGGACTTTATTTAGGATGTAATGTTGCCAAGGTAAATGGGAAGGATAAGAAAGGATAAACAAGCTAGCACCAAAGGAAATTGGAGAGCAACAATTACTTTTGAAGAACCATGCTTTGCATACAACCCTTTTCCCACCTCTTTCTTTTTGACTTCCTTCACCTTCTTTTCTTTCAGAGCACCACTTTATTTTTTCAAGTATTTCATACCATTTTTCATATTCCTTCTTTTTACATTTCTTTTTTTTTTCTTATTTTTGATAACCACCCCTTCCTTTCACCAACATATAAGCACAAAATATTCTCCCCCACACTTATGCCAAACCCACACACAATAATTCAATGCTCTCCTATCTGTTAGACTCAATGACTTAGAGATTTTGATATATGACAAATACAATTTAATGTGTATGCAAGTGTTTTAGTATCAAATTGCAAAGACAGGTATCAAGCAGTGATCAACAAGTTCATTAAGAAAATTCAAGGAAAATATTCAAGGAAGAACTTGAAGGAATCAAGGAGCTGCATGTAGAAATCAAAAGAGCAAAATCAAAGACCAAAGGATCATCAAGACCAAGCATGACGAAGAATTTTAGATTTAAGTCTTAGATGATTTGTAAGAGAAAGAAATCTCTTAGTCACAAAATAGCTCAACTAATAAAGATTCATGAAGAAAATCAATTTTCATAACCTACATTAAAAGGAATAAGTTTTCGTTAATGAAAATGATTTTTGGAAATAAGGTTACATAAGAAGCGGTCGTCCAACACAAGTGATAGAAGTGTTCGTCCAACACAAGTGATAGAAGCGCTCGTCTAACACAAGTGACAGAAGCGCTCGTCCACTAAAGTGATACAAGCGCTCGACCACTGAAGTGACAGAAGCGCTCGTCCATTAAAGTAACACAAGCGCTCGTCCACTAAAGTGATAGAAGTGCTCGTCCACTAAAGTGATAGAAGCGTTCGTCCACTAACGTGACATATGGAGCTCGTCTACTAGGTTATGTTCAACCAGTTAAAGTAGTATCCGTCCAATGACATGGCATATGGAGCTCGTATATTATCAACTACGAGCCCTGAGGATTGAAGACCACGCCGATGTAGAATCTTATTTCAAGAATCAGAATTAAGAAAACAGATTCTATTATCAGACCCAAATCTGTTTTAATTGATCCCAACGACTATAACTTGTTTTATATATATATAGAGGGATCAAAGGAACACTTTAAAAAAAACAATATCGAATAAGAAATCAAGAACACAATCAGAAAGTTTAAAAAATCAATTTGAGAAATCAATTGTGAAAATCATTCATCTTCTTTCTTGAGCTTATTGTGAAAAGAGTGTTTCGTTCTCATAAGTGCTTCAATTTGTATATCTGACTATTGAGAGTTAGGAATCAATTTTTCGTTTCTATTTGATTGTAAAGAGAGAGGGAGTCTCTTTGAGTGATTAGGGTGAGGTATCCTTAAGGAAGAACATTGAGGCTCTTCACAAGAGTGTGGTATCTCGAGGTGAAGGAGTGCTCTGTGGTGTAAAGGTTTTTCAAGCTACCTGTTTAAAGCTTGTTGTGTTAGTGTGTGAAAACCCATAGGTGGAGTGAGGACTAGATGTAGGTCACAGTGGTGGTGACTGAGCCAGGATAATTCTGGTTGTGTGGTATCTCTAAACTCAAACTCTTCAATTTCTGTCTTGCGCATATAACTGTGATCTTGATGTTCTAAGTATTCAATTGATATCAGTTCATGATCTGCATAATCATTATTGAATCTTGATAAACTGTAATAATAACTGTGTATTCAATTCTATTCTCAAGGATCAATATTTGAATTGAATCTTGCATCATATACTGAAACTGAAACCTGCAAGTTTGTTCTTGATTGTTAATGCTTGTATCTGAAACTTGCATAACTTGTTCTTAATCTTTAAAGGCTTAATCAGTTTCTGTATTTTGTTATTACTGAGTTTTGAACCCGAATCTATTCTGTGATCTATTAATTCTGAATCAATCTTTCTTATCCTCATCATCTTCCAATTCAAGATTTTATATAAACCCTTCATTGATTTTGAAAAAGATCCTGAGACCACAAATATGAAAACTGAAGTTTTGTGAAAAAGTTTTTAAGAGGGAAATATTTTAAGATCAATTCAAACCCCCCCCCCCCCCCTTGAGTCTTTGAAGCTAAAACAACAATTGGTATCAGATCTAAACTCTTAATTTTGGTTTAACAACTATAAGAGTATGGCTTCCAATTACTGTTTGAATGAATGGGCTTCCCTTGCACGCCCTCCTGCCTTCAATGGATCTGAGTATATCTATTGGAAGGAAAGAATGATAATCTTTCTTAAGGCAGCAGGCGTAGACATTTGGGATGCAGTAGAGAATGGACCATTTGTCCCCTCCACTGTAGATGCTAATGGTGCTCCAAGAAATAAGCCTATAACTGAATGGAATGAGGATGATAAGAAAAGAGTTCAATATAATGCACGTGATAAGAATATTATAACATCTGCTTTAAGCCGTTATGAGTTTTTCAGGGTTTCAAATTGCAAATCAGCAAAGGACATGTGGGATACATTGCAAGTAACACATGAAGGAACCACATATGTCAAAAGAGCAAGAATGAACACCCTCACACATGAGTATGAGCTGTTCAGAATGAATCGAGGAGAACCTATGTCTGAAATGCAAAAGAGATTCACTCACATTGTCAACCAACTTGCCGGTCTTGGAAAAGCTATATCAAATGAGGATCAAATTAACAAAGTAATGAGATGCTTGAGCAGGGAATGCCAGCCTAAAGTCACTGCAATCTCAGAATCTAGAGACCTCTCATCAATGACCATTGCCACATTGTTTGGAAAACTACAAGAGCATGAATTGGAGTTGAACAGACTGAATGAGAATGAAGAAACTGGAAAAAAGAAAAAGGGATTGGCTCTTAAATCACAAGTCAGAGAAGTATAAGACAGTGATGATGATGATTCATCACAAGAGGCAGAATCTGAAGAAGAGATGAGAATGCTAGTTAGAAAATTCAAGAAGTTCCTAAAGAAGAAAGGCAACTTCAAAAGAAAGTCATCCACCTTTCAAAGGAGAAATTTCAGCAAAGGTGACAACTCTTCCAACAACATCACATGCTATGAATGTGGAAAGATTGGCCACATAAAGCTTGATTGTCCAAAGCTGCAAAAGAAGGACAAAACTGAAAAATTTGACTCAAAGTGCAAGAAGTGGAAAAATCCAGAAAGGCCTACATTGCTTAAGATGATAATGATCCAAAATCCACTGAAGAATCTGAATCTGAGGAGGCAAACCTGTGTTTGATGGCCAGCAATCATAGTGATTCAGAAAGTGAAGTAAGTTCTAATTATCAACCTTCTTATGATGAATTGCAAAATTCTTTTGAAGAACTTCATAAATAATCCATTAGCCTTGATAGATTTCTAATTAAGTATAAGAAAACCATCACATGCTTAGAAGATAAAAATTATGTTTTAAACAAAGAGCTAGATGAATTAAAAACAGAAAATTGTGTTGTAAAAGAAAGATTGGCTACTGTTTTGGAACCACCTATATGCTCTAATTGTTCTAAGTGTTGTACATTGACTAAAGAAGTTGAAAAACTGAAAAATGACTTAGCCAAGTTCACAAATGGTAGAGATAACTTGAATGCTTTATTAGGACAGCAAAAGTGTGTTTATGATAAGGCTGGAATAGGCTATGAACCTAAGATACATGAGAAATCTTTCAAGAATTTTTTTGCTGCACCTAAGACATCAAACACACCATTTGTTAAATGCAATTTTTGTGCTAGAAAAGGTCACACGGCTTCTACATGTCAATACAGAAAATCGGCATACAATAAATCTAAGTATATATGGGTTCCTCAAGGAACTAAAGGACCCAAATAGATTTGGGTACCTAAAACACAAACATGATTCTGTTTTGTAGGTGTGTTGGAAAGCCAAGAATGTGAAATGGTATCTTGACAGTGGTTGTTCCAAGCACATGACTGGAGACAAAATCAAGTTCATTTCCTTTACCCCTAAGTCAAGTGGTAGTGTTACCTATGGAGACAACAATAAAGGGAGAATACTTGGCATTGGCAACATTGGAAGTGACTCAACAACAATCATTGAGGATGTACTATATGTTGAGGGACTGAAACACAACCTATTAAGTATCAGTCAACTATGTGACAAAGGCTTCATGGTAAAATTCAATTCCAATAGTTGCTTAATAGAAAATCGGCATAATGAAAATTTGAAATTAATTAGACATAGGATAGATAACATCTATATGTTTGATTTAGATAATATCTCTTCAAATACTGCATGCTATCTTATTTCATAAGAAGAAGAGAATTGGCTTTGGCATAGAAGAATTGCACACATTCACATGAACCACTTGAATAAACTGATTCGTAAAGATCTTGTGGTTGGTTTGCCTAAACTGAAATTTGTGAAAGATAGACTATGTGACGCATGTAAAAAAGGAAAGCAAGTTAAGGTCTCTTTTAAACCCAAGAACATTGTTTCAACAACTAGACCCTTGCAGCTTTTACACATGGATTTATTTTCTAGAACCAAAAGCTTTGGTGGTAACTTGTATGCATTGGTAATAGTAGATGATTACTCTAGATATACATGGATATACTTTCTATTTCATAAGAGTGATTCATTTGCTGTATTTAAGAAAATGGCAAAAATTGTTCAAAATGAAAAGGACATGAAAATTGTTTCTATAAGAAGTGATCATAGGGGAGAATTTCAAAATGAAGTGTTTGAAAACTTTTGTGATGAGCATGGCATTCAACATAATTTTTCTGCTCCTAGAACTCCACAACAAAATGGAGTAGTGGAAAGAAAGAATGGATCATTAGAGGAGATAGCAAGAACTATGTTGAACGACTCTAGCTTGCCAAAACATTTTTGGGCAGCTGCTGTCAATACATCTTGCTATGTGCTAAATAGAGTCTTGATAAGACCAATCTTAAAGAAAACTCCTTATGAGCTTTACAAAGAAAGAAAACCAAATATAGCACATTTTCATGTTTTTGGTTGCAAATGCTTTGTTCTTAACAATGGAAAGAATAATCTTGGAAAATTTGATGCAAAGGCTGATGAAGGAATTTTCCTAGGTTACTCTCTATCTATTAAAGCATTTAGAATATATAATAAGAGAACACAGACTATTGAGGAGTCAGTGCATGTGACATTTGATGAGTCTCACCCCAAAAGGTTGGGAAAGGATTCTGTTATTGATGACCTTGCATAATCAATTGAGAAAACTCTCCTAGAAGAGAAACAGGACTATGAAGAAGACGAAAGCTTAAAGAATGAATTGCTGCAGTAGGAGCAAACAGAACAACAGCCTGACCTACCAAAGGAATGGAGGACTGTCAGAAATCATCCAATTGATAACATCATTGGTGAAATTACAAAGGGGGTAACTACTAGACAATCTCTTAGAAATGCTTGTAATCATATGGCATTTGTGTCTCAAGTAGAACCTAAGAACATAGATGATGCTATAATTGATGAACATTGGATGATGGCAATGCAAGATGAGTTAAATCAGTTTGAAAGAAACCAAGTTTGGAAACTAGTGCCTAAACCCAAGAACTGTCAAGTAATAGGTACAAAATGGGTTTTTAGGAATAAACTAGATGAAAATGGTATAATTGTAAGAAACAAGGCTAGATTGGTAGCCAAAGGGTATAACCAAGAAGAAGGCATAGATTATGATGAAACATATGCACCAGTAGCAAGATTAGAAGCTATAAGAATGCTAGTTGCTTATGCTTGCATAATGGGATTTAAATTGTATCAAATGGATGTTAAGAGTGCTTTCTTAAATGGATTTATATAAGAGGAAGTGTATATTGGTCAACCACCTGGTTTTGAGAATAATGAATTGCCTAATCATGTTTATAAACTGTCTAAAGCACCATATGGCTTAAAGCAAGCTCCTAGAGCTTGGTATGAAAGGTTATGTAATTTTCTCATTGAAAAAGGATTTAAAAGAGGTAAAGTTGACACAACTTTGTTCACTAAGAAAAAGGCACACAACATTTTACTTGTACAAATATATGTGGATGATATAATTATTGGTGCCACTAATGAGCATTTGTGCAATGAGTTTGCAAGTCTTATACAGAGTGAGTTTGAAATGTCACTGATGGGTGAGCTGAACTTTTTCCTTGGACTGCAAATAAAGCAAACTAAAAATGGAATCTTTGTTAGCCAAACCAAGTACTGCAATGAGTTGATCAAGAAGTTTGGCATGGAAAATGCTAAGGAGATGGTTACTCCAATAAATACCTCCCGTTATCTGGACAAGGATGAGCAAGGTAAACCTGTTGATGTTTCTAAATTCAGAGGTATGATAGGCTCACTACTTTATCTTACTTCTAGTAGGCCAGATATCATGTTTAGTGTATGCATGTGTGCTAGGTATCAAGCAAATCCAAAAGAATCACACTTAACAACAGTTAAAAGGATAATTAAGTATCTGTTATGAACAAAAGACATGGGATTATGGTATCCCAAGGGAGCTACATGTACTTTAATTAGCTATTCATACTCTGATTTTGCTGGTTGTAAACTAGATAGAAAGAGTACTCGTGGAACTAGCCATTTACTAGGAAACTCATTAGTATCAGGTTTCAGTAAGAAACAATCTAGTGTGCCTTTATCCACTGCAGAGGCTGAATATGTAGCAGCTGGTAGCTGTTGTGCACAAGTTTTATGGATGAAACAACAATTAGTTGATTATGGTGTGCAACTAAACCAAGTTCCTATTAGATGTGACAATACAAGTGCAATTAACCTAACTAAGAATCCCATAATGCACTCTAGAACTAAACACATAGAAATCAGACATCATTTCATTAGAGATCATATTCAAAGTAGAGAAATTGAGATTGAATATGTTGATACAACTAAACAACTTGCTGATATTTTTACCAAGCCCTTGAACAAGGAAAGCTTCTTTTTCATTAGAAGAGAATTGGGCATAATTGATCGATCCTATATCTAATCTCTAAAGAAACAAAAGAAAATCAAAAAAAGGGAACAATTTTAGATGGACACGCTTACTTTCAAAAGGAACAATTTTAGATGGACGCGTTTTTTTTATTTGTCCCTGCACCTATCCCTCTATTATGAACAATTTTAGATGCTATGTTTGAATGTTTAAATGCTTGCCTTCTATATTGCTTTGAATGTTTCTTTTCTTTACCTTTTTTATAATGCCAAAAGGGGGAGGAAAAAGTATGATATAGAGAAAGCGGATAATAACAAATTATACATGCATGTGTTGAGGGGGAGCTTATAAGCTTACATGATTAATGGGGAGTAAATCAAATTATGTTCTATAAGCTTATATGATTAATGGGGAGTAAATCAAATTATGCTCTGATAATTTTTTTTGCTCTAATATACTTTTGCTCTGATACCATGATATAAATCTGTCAAAAACACTTAGCTTCTGCTACACTTATACCCTGATCTTATAATTTGTTGAAAGATTTGTCATAATCAAAAAGGGGGAGTTTGTTAGACTCAATGACCCAAATTTGTTTTAATTGATCCCAATGACTATATCTTGTTTTCTATATATAGAGGGATCAAAGGAACACTTTTAAAAAAAACAATATCGAATAAGAAATCAAGAACACAATCAGAAAGTTTATAAAATCAATTTGAGAAATCAATTGTGAAAATCTTTCATCTTCTTTCTTGAGCTTATTGTGAAAAGAGTGTTTCGTTCTCATAAGTGCTTCAATTTGTATATCGACTATTGAGAGTTAGGAATCAATTTTTCGTTTCTATTTGATTGTAAAGAGAGAGGGAGTCTATCTGAGTGATTAGGGTGAGGTATCCCTAAGGAAGAACATTGAGGCTCTTCACAAGAGTGTGGTATCTCGAGGTGAAGGAGTGCTCTATGGTGTAAATGTTTTTCAAGCTACATGGCTAAAGCTTGTTGTGTTAGTGTGTGAAAACCCACAGGTGGAGTGAGGACTGTATGTAGGTCACAGTGGTGGTGACTAAACCAGGATAAATCTGGTTATGTGGTATCTCTAAACTCAAAATCTTCAATTTCTATCTTGCGCATATAACTATGATCTTGATGTTCTAAGTATTCAATTGATATCAGTTCTTGATCTGCATAATCAGTATTGAATCTTGATAAACTATAATAATAACCGTGTATTCAATTCTATTCTCAAGGATCAATATTTGAATTGAATCTTGCATCATATACTTAAACTGAAACCTGCAAGTTTGTTCTTGATTGTTAATGCTTGTATCTGAAACTTGCATAACTTGTTCTTAATCTTTAAAGGCTTAATCAGTTTCTGTATTTTGTTATTACTGAGTTTTGAACCCGAATCTATTCTGTGATCTATTAATTCTGAATCAATCTTTCTTATCCTCATCATCTTCCAATTCAAGATTTTATATAAACCCTTCATTGATTTTGTAAATGATCCTGAGGCCACAAATCTGAAAACTGAAGTTTTGTGAAAAAGTTTTTAAGAGGGAAATATTTTAAGAAAACTCAATTCACCCCCCTCTTGAGTCTTTTAAGCCAAAACAACAGTGTCCACTAAGGTTTGGGTAGAAACATTGTTTTTCAAGTTAAGGCTCATGGGTAAAACAAACAAAGATTTCCATTGAAAGCTCAAATGGGCTAAGCAAAGGGAAAAATTCAAGGTTGGTTATTTGGTCAAAGTGGCTACATGAAAAATGGCCCAAATTATTTTTATAACATGCATGTGAATCATGAACTTTAAACAAGAACCAAGCAAACTCAAGAGCATGAATTTCAATGGTGCACTCACAAGAAAAAAATTGACAATTATAGGCCCAAATGACTCACAAGGGTAAGTTAAGCAATCCAAATAATTCTCACCAAAATTTTATAGCCATGAACTTTAATCAACAGGTTTAACACAATGCACCAAAGTTATGAAATCCGGTTAAGAACAAACTCAAATGACAAACTAAACCACAAGTGTCATCTTCACATCAAAGGAAAACAAACATGGTGGGTGCACAATACAATGAAATTTCCAAGAATGGGGTTCCACACAAGCATGCTTATTATATTATTTTTAAAAGAGGAGTACTGACATTAACTTGCAAACACTAAAAAAACACTCAAAAATAAAACAGCACACAAACAGAAAAAAAATAAAAACAAAATATAGCAAAAGAAAAGAAAACTCCCTTATCTTGCGCTTCCAAAATTTGGTCCAAACTTGAGGTCACCATCATTAGTGCCTCATATCCTTCCTTTTTGTCATGATATACCATGAAGCACAACTAAATATATATCTCAAAACAGAGAAAACATTAGCACAAGATAGGCAAGTCATACAAGAAAAAGCAACTAAATATATATCTAAATCAATTTTTTCTGTTTTCTAAATTTTTAAATTATTTCTTCTTTTTATTTATTTTTTTCAACAGAAACTAACAAGTTAACAAAACTAAAAACAAACAAAAAAATTTATTTTTTTATTTTTCTTTTTTATAAAAAAAAACTAAAATTAAAAATTAAAAAAGAAGAGAAAAACTAAACTAAACTACCACTTGGGATGTCTCCCAAGAAAAATTCATGTTATAGGACTTAGTGAGATTACTCACCCTCCTTAGAAGGTGAGTGAAGGGTAATGTTAATCCTGTTCCTGTTCAAATCACCCCTAAAGTACAATTTCAACATTTGGCCATTAACTTTAAAACTTCTTCCAGCATTTGGCTCTGCAATCTCAATTGCACCATAGGGACTCACTTCCTTAACAACAAAAGGACTTGACCATCTAGACTTTAACTTTCCAGGGAAAAGACTTAGTCTAGAATTATACAATAACACTTGTTGTCCTGGTTCAAATTCTTTCACAATTATTTTTTTATCATGCCATCTCTTGGTTCTTTCTTTATAAATTTTAGAACTCTCATAGGCTTGCAACCTAAACTCTTCCAACTCATCTAACTATAGTAACCTTTTCTCAACCGCAGTTTTCAAATCTAAATTGAGCAGCTTCATTGCCCAATAAGCTTTATGTTCCAAGTCAACTGGAAGATAGCATGATTTGCCATACACTAACTGATATGGAGAGATTACAATTGGATTTTTAAAAACTGTCCTGTATGCCCAAAGCACATCATCCAATTTTCTAGCCCAATCTTTCCTTGAGGAACCTACCATTTTTTCTAGGATCTTGTTCAGCTCTCTATTTGAAATTTCAACCTGTCCACTTGTTTGTGGATGGTAGGGGTAGCTATCCTATGTTTCACACCATATTTACTCAGTAATGATTCAAATTGTTTATTACAAAAGTGTGACCCCCCATCACTTATAACAGCTCTAGGCACCCCAAACCTTGTAAAAATGTGTTTCTTAAGGAAAGAAATCATAACCTTGGCATCATTGGTTGGTAATGCTGATAAATCTGCAACATATGCAGATTCATAGAGAAAATAAAAGTAAAAATGTGTATAATCTTAGGAACTAAAGGAAAATGGATAGAAAAAACACACAAATACTTCTTACTAGAGTTGGACCCTTAGATTTCATTTTTTTTGAGGAAAACACACTTAAAAATTGGTCGGAAATATGCAGGAGAAGAGGAATATCAAGTCCTAGCGCTCAGCCCAATTCCTAGGGCTCAGCTGGGACAGAAAGCATGATTTCCAGTGCTCAGTTTCCAAAGCCAGCGCTCAGCTAATTTCTGGTGCCCAGCGCCCCAATCTCAGTGCCCGGCGCTAGAAGGCAGACAGAGTGTGCCAGTTCAGTTCCAAGTCCAACACCCAGCGCCCCAATCTCTGCGCCCAGCGCTGGCTTCGTTTCCTAACACTATAAATTGTGTTCGACAGTTATTTTGAGGGACTTTTGGATCACTTTCTGGTGCAAGGCAGTTCCATTTGAGAGCGTTTTCGAGATTCGTGGTTGTTAAAGATCTTTTGGAAAGAAGAATTGAAGACTCCGCTTCTCTATCTCAATCTTCATCCATTTCTTCCATTTTTCAGATTCATACCATGAGTTTCTAAATCTTTTAGGTTGGGATAGGATAAACTCATTTGGATCTTGATGTAAGTTTGTTTAACCTTTGATTTCAATTCAAATTCGTTCAGGTAAGTAATCTCTTCTAGGCTTAATGCATTTCTTGGACTGGCCATCTATGGAATTGATTATAAGTGTGAATGCATAATTTGAAAATTTGTGTTCATGCTAGATCTGAAGTAGATTATTATTGTAATGTTGATTCTAGGAGTAGAAGTTCATTGCAATACATTTCTATGAATCTCATGCTAAATGTTTGTGCTGATTCTTGAATCAGCCAAGGAATTAGGGTTCTTGATTAGTAACAAAAGGATATCACCTAAGGAATTAGGGATAAACCTACATTAGTGATTTGAATTTTAAATGAATGAATTGAATTGAAGTTAGGGTTGAACAAGATTGCATTAAGCGAAAATTGAAGAATTCCGACTCCTAACCGTCTTCAACACTTAATTTCATTCTATTTGTTTATTCTTTCATTTACTTGCTTGTGTGGTAAAGAAGAAAAACCTAATTCATTCATCTTTGTTTGTGACAACACTTTGGATAGAATTTTGGATGAAGAAAATTCAATTACTCTTTTGGAACTATGATTTGTATAGGTTAAAATATCACTTACTTAGTTTACATTGCTACTTAATCTTAATGCTCGTGGGACGATACTCTACTCACACTATTATTACTTATCGCGATTTGGTGCACTTGCCAAACCATCAACAAATTTTTGGCACCGTTGCCGAAGATTGTTGATTAATATCAACAAAGCTAAGCATTGTTAATTTGAACATTTTTTTTCTTTCTTTTCCCTTTGTGATTTTTCTGTTTTTGTTAGATTATTGATATTTTGGATATTTTCACCTTGTTTGAGATATTGTGTAGTGTATGCGAGGTAAATCTACAGGTGAGCTATTATTTGATCCCGAAATTGAAAAGACAGCAAAGAAGAATAAAAAAGAATCAAAAGAAAGGAAGAAGCGAAGAAAGGAAAAAGTAAATTCTTCTACAGTGCAAGTTCAACAAGAAGAAGTCATGACTGAACATGTACATGGAAACCGGAGGATATTGGGGGAATATTCGAGTGGTCCAATAAATCGTAAACATTCAAGTATTGTTAGACCACCGGTAGCCGCCAATAATTTTGAGATCAAGCCGGCTTTACTCCATATCATCCAACAAAATCAGTTTGGAGGGAATGAAGCCGAAGATCCGAATAGTCATGTCTCCAATTTTCTAGAGATATGTGAGACTCTCAAGATTAATGGAGCTACGGATGAAGCAATAAGGATGCGTTTATTTCCTTTTTCATTGAGAGATAGAGCCAAAGCTTGGCTCCAATCTCAACCAAGAGGAAGCATCACTACTTGGGATGACTTGGAAGAAAAGTTCCTAGCACGATACTTTCCACCGTCCAAGTTTGTGAATATGAGAGGTGTTATTTCAAGCTTTATGCAACGTGATGGTGAAACTCTATATGAAGCTTGGGAAAGATTCAAGGAGCTCCTAAGAAAGTGTCCTAATCATGGCTTCGATGATCTTCAACAAATGCAAATTTTCTGTAATGGATTGAGACCTCGGACAAAGTTAATGTTAGATGCATCGGCGGGAGGATCTATGAATTCAAAAACAGCGGAAGAAGCTTTAAGGTTGATTGAAGCCATGGCATCCAATGATTATCTCATGAATCATGATAGAGAGGCACATCGACTAAGGGGATATTGGAGCTTGATTCTCAAAAGGCAATACTAACTCAAAACAAATTCATCACAAATCAATTGGAAGCAATAACCAAGCAACTTAATGCTATGAGTTGTGGGCAAATACAAGCACAACAAGCAATGAGTTGTGAGTTTTGGGGAGGAGAGCATGAGAATGGTAATTGTGAAGCAACTATTGGATCTAGAGAGGAAGCCAATTTCATGGGGAATTATTCAAGACAAGGGCAGAATTCGTATTCAAACTCTTATAATCAAGGTTGGAGGAAGCACCCTAATGTCCCTTAGAGACAAGAAGGTCCTCAAGCTAATAACCCACCACCACAAAAGCAAGTCCAAGAGAAAAATCCATCTTTGGAAGATGCACTTTCTCAATTCATTCAAGTAACTCAATCCAACTTCAAAAACACTGACTCATCCATCAAAAATCTGGAAAACTAAATTGGGCAGCTAACAAAGAAAATTGCGGATCAATCAAATGGAAATTTTTCTGGGAATACAATCAATAATCCAAAGGAGCAATGCAAGGCGATGACGTTGAGAAGTGGTAAAGTGGTTACACCATCTTTTGAGCAGAAAAATGTTGATCAAAAAGTAGAAGATGTGAAGGGTGAGATGGAAGAAACCAAATAAGAAGGGGTGATTGGGCAAGAAGAGAACAAAATTTCAGCTAAGACAAAGTTAGTTGATGAGGAATCCCATTGAGAAAAACAAAGAGTCATTTGTTGAAAGAGAAAGAGAAAGGTAAACCACAAGAAATCTCCTCTTATGTGAAATTTCCTTATCCTCGTGTGAGTAAGAAGAAGGAGAAGGAGGAACAATTTGCAAGATTTTTTGACATCTTGAAGAAGCTACAAATCAACATACCTTTCGCCGAAGCATTGGAACAAATGCCAACCTATGCAAAATTCATGAAGGATTTGCTTATGAAGAAGAGGAAGTTCAAAGAAGATGAGACGGTCGCTTTAACGGAAGAATGTAGTGCTATTTTACAGCGGAAGTTACCTCCAAAGCTCAAGGATCCCGGTAGTTTCACAATTCCATGTACTATAGGGAGTATGACTATTGGCAAGGCCCTTTGCGATTTAGGTGCAAGCATTAATCTCATGCCATTGTCTATCTTAAAAAAGCTAGGAGTGGGAGAGGTGAAGCCTACACGAATGTCACTCCAATTAGCGGACCAGACCATCAAATATCCATATGCCATTATGGAGGATGTGTTGGTAAAAGTGGATAAATTTATCTTCCCGATGGATTTTGTTATTTTGGATATGGAAGAGGATGTAGAGATACCACTCATATTGGGAAGACCTTTTCTAGCAACTAGTCGTGCTTTAATAGATGTCCAACAAGGTCAACTCCGGCTTAGAGTGCAAGATGAAGAAGTCACTTTTAATGTTTTTGAGGCTATGCATCATCCAAGTGATAAAGAGAATTGTTTTCCCATGGATAAAGTTGAGGTGATGGCTAAAGAAGTTTTAGGATAGCAACATCCTTATTCGCCTCTTGATAAGATAATAGTGCATTCTATTGAAAATCTTGATGAATAAGAGGAAAAAGAAATAGACGAATGCTTGCGCAGTTTGGAAGCTCAACAAAAGGGGGTTGCTGTCCACACCGAGAAAGAATAGATTAAGAAAAATATAGTGCAAGAGAAGACCAAACTAGAGCTCAAACTGCTGTTGGCACATTTGAAATATGTGTTTCTTAGTGAAAATGCTGAAAATCCTGTCATTGTGAGCAGTGCATTATCAAAGTTGGAGGAAGAAAAGCTTGTTAGGATACTTAGAGAGCATAAAACAGCCATAGGATGGTCCATAGCTGATTTGAAAGGCATTATTCCATCATTTTGCATGCATAAAATTCTTCTTGAGGGTGATTATAAGCCGGTTGTGCAGCCCCAAAGACGATTGAACCCAACTATGAAGGAGGTTGTGAGGAAAGAAGTGTTGAAACTTCTTGAAGCGGGCATGATCTACCCTATATCCGATAGTGCATGGGTTAGTCCTGTTCAAGTGGTGCTTAAGAAAGGTGGAATGACGGTTATCAAGAATGATAAGAATGAGCTCATTTCCATAAGAACGGTAACAGGTTGGCGTATGTGCATTGACTATCGCAAGCTCAACCAAACCACTCGGAAGGATCATTTACCATTGCCATTCATGGATCAAATGTTAGAGAGATTGGATGGTCAAGCATTCTGTTGTTCCCTAGATGGATACTCCGGCGACAACCAAATTGCGGTTAATCTGGAAGATCAAGAGAAGACGGCTTTCACATGTCCTTTTGGGATCTTTGCATATCGTCGGATGCCATTCGGCATGTGCAACACAGCGGCCACATTCCAAAGGTGTATGCTATCCTTTTTTCCTGATATGATTGAAAAATCTATTGAGGTTTTTATGGATGATTTTTCTGTTTTTGGCTCTACCTTTGATTTATGTCTCACTAACCTAGCTGCTGCCTTGAAAAGATGTGTAGAGACCAATTTGGTATTAAATTGGGAAAAATGTCATTTTATGGTACATGAAGGAATTGTCATTGGTCACAAAATTTCAGCTAGAGGAATTGAGGTAGATAGAGCCAAGATTGAGGTCATAGAGAAGCTGCCACCACCTACAAACGTCAAAGGAGTCCGAAGTTTCTTAAGACATGCCGGGTTTTATAGACGCTTCATCAAAGATTTTTCTAAAGTTTCTAAACCCTTGTGTGTCTTATTGAATAAGGATACTCCTTTTGAGTTTAATGATAAATGTTTGCATGCTTTTACTATGTTGAAAGATAAGTTAGTCACTGCACCTATCATTGTTGCACCAAATTGGGACTTACCATTTTAATTAATGTGTGATGCAAGTGATTATGCAGTGGGTGCAGTTTTGGGACAGTGAAAGGATAAGTTTTTCCATGCAATATACTATGCAAGCAATGTTTTGAATGAAAATCAGATTCACTATACAACTATTGAAAATGAATTTCTTGCCATAGTCTTTGCATTGGAGAAATTTAGGTCCTATTTGATTGGCTCTAAAGTCATTGTTTTTAGTGATCATTCTGCACTTAAATATCTCTTGACTAAAGTGGAATCAAAGCCTAGGTTAATCCGCTGGATTCTCCTTATGCAGGAATTTGATCTGAAGATAAAGGATAAGAAAGGAAGTGAAAATGTGGTTGCTGACCACCTATCCAGATTGGAAAATGAAGCTGTCACGGTCCAAGAGATTGAAGTTAGAGAGGAATTCCCAGACCAAAAACTGCTCATGGTTATGGAGAGGCCTCGGTTTGCGGATATGGCAAACTTTAAGGCGATAAATATTGTTCCGGAAGGCTTAACATGGCAGCAGTAGAAAAAGTTCTTCCGTGATGCAAATATCTATATTTGGGATAACCCGTTTCTGTTTAAGATTTGCCCATATGGTATCCTTTACAGGTGCATTGATCAAGATGAAGCCCAAAGTATTCTTTGGCATTGCCATGGATCCCCGTATGGAGGGCATTATAATGGGGACCAGATAGTTGTGAAGGTGTTGTATTGTGGCTTTTATTGGTCGACCCTTTTCAAAGATGCTCACACATAAGCCAAGAAATATTACAAATGCCAAAGAACCGGAGGAATGTCAAAAAAGAATGAAATGTCATTGCAAAGTATTCTTGAATTAGAATTATTTGATTGCTGGGGAATAGACTTTATGGGACCATTCCCATTGTCATACTCAAATCAATATATCCTTGTAGCAGTGGACTACGTGTCCAAATGGGTAGAAGCGATTGCTTCACCGCCAAATGATGGAGCTACAATGGTTAAATTTCTCAAAAAGAATATCTTTGCTAGATTTGGAGTGCCCCAAGTGTTGTTTAGTGATGGAGGGAAACACTTTTACAATAATCATTTGCAAAGTGTTTTGACCAAATATAATGTGAAACACAAGGTGGCCGCCGCTTATCACCCACAAACAAGTGGCCAAGTTGAGGTATCTAATAGATAAATCAAAAAAATCTTGGAAAAGACTGTTGTAACTTCAAGAAAAGATTGGTCAAGAAAGCTAGATGATGCATTGTGGGCTCATAGGATAGCATTTAAGACTCCACTTGGTCTTTCTCCTTATCAAATGGTTTATGGAAAGTCCTGCCATCTCCCGGTAGAGCTTAAACACAAAACATATTGGGCTCTTCAATTTCTCAATTTTGATTCTACTGTAGGCAGTGAAAAGAGATTGGATCAGCTGAATGAATTGGAGGAAATGAGACTAATGACCTATGAAAATGCTTCAATCTACAAGCAAAGAGTGAAGGCATACCATGACAAGCACATATTGCATAGAGTCTTCTATCCGGGGCAACAAGTGCTATTGTTCAATTCGCGTTTGAAGCTATTCCCTGGAAAATTAAAGTCCAAATGGTCGGGACCCTTCATTGTTAAAGAAGCTATGGCTCATGGTGCAGTTGAGGTGGAAGACCCGAAATCCAAAAGGAGATTTAAGGTGAATGGTCAAAGGTTGAAGCTATATTTTGGAGGTGATTTTGAGAGAGCAAAAGCGGTTTTAAGTTTGCAAGAACCTTGAAGAGAAATTCGGCGTCAAGCTAGTGACGTTAAAGAAGCGCTTATTGGGAGGCAACCCAACAGTAGATTAGAATTACTTTCATTTTTTAAAATTTTTTTTCAATATTGTGAGTTCTTTGATAATTAGTAATACATTTTGTTGTGAAGATTTTGGTCTGAACTTGTGTGCAGAACTGTCACAAGGATAGCATCAGTGTTGTGAAAAATGTTGCAGGAGTCCTCTCATAGCACTGAGCCTAAAATCTGGCACTGAGCGTGGAAGCAGGGTCATCCAAGATTGAAGGGACTAGTGCTGGGCGCCACCAAGTGAGGCTGAGGGCTGGAAAATCTGGAAAAAAAAACTGGAGTTTGGCGCTGGGTGCCGGGTTTGTAGCGCTGAGTGCTGGAATGGCTTTTAAGCCCAACAGGGAGCCCCATTTTCTCTATGTTCTTCAAAGACAAACCCTAAGTCCTTTGTTTCTCTAAATTTCGAAAGGTAAGGTACCACCTTGTGGGTCATACGCGTGCTCCTTATTTCACTAGAACAGGTATGAACTCTCATCTCCCTCCTCTTCGTGCCCTTCTCTCCAAGTGTAAGATTTCTATTTGGGACCTATCTTCTCCTTCCCCATTTGCATTCTATGCTTGATTAGGAATATATTTGTGTGTTGAAGTTGGTTATCTGAGTAAATCTTCATCTCCTCTGATATATGCGCGTGAATAAAACAAAAAAAAATGGGGCTCTTTGCTATGTTTGTTACGCATAACACCAATATGAGCACACACTTCACATTTAAAGTGTCACCCACAAAATCACTCAAGGTCACTGTATTTGTGTTAGATTAGGGAGACTATGTGAGTAAATGACTGAAAAAGGACAGAACATAGATCAAATCTTGTGATTTTTGTAACCACAAAACCATGCCCCTCATGTGTTTGATAAAATGTGTCAATGGTTGTTACTTATGAATTGCAAAGGTTCTTTATGTGGGGTCATAGTGGATCACAATTTGTATGCTCTATGGTTAGTCACATGCTTATGAAATGCATTTAGACAAATGAGATGGCCATATGATTAGAATTATGAAGCTATACTGAACAAGAACACACACATCACATGTTTGATAAAATGTTTCAATGAGTGAATAGGTAATTTCTCCGTTCTTGGTCCTATGCTAAACTGATTGCAAAAATTGGAACTGTGGTGAGTGTTATGTTTTGTATTAACTGGAATCTCATACCACTGGTTAGTGACTACTTCTGAACTTGAAAGAGAAGTGAAAGAATTATGAATGTAGTAAGCCTTGATTTTAGAATATATATGCGGAATTGCTGTCATTGTGCTTGTTTTGAATAATTAAGTCACTTTGTATGCATGGATAGGAGTTCTTCCCTACCTAAGTGACTTGCATGTGACAAGCTCATATTGACCTTGTGTTTTCTTGAAAAAAATTAAGGCTTTTACATTGTTAAATGACCTGTTTGCATTCTGTTTTACCTATACATTCATGTGGTCTGTTTCTTGGTAACAGGCTATCATGGCTCCCACTGAACCCGAAAATAAAATAAAGAAGGTTGCGGCTTCCCCTTCCTATAATGCTGCCCTGTTTCGCTCTCACGCTCATGAGCAGCGATATATTAATCATATCAACCACGGGAGCATCCAAAATGAGAAAGCAATACGGCTGGGAAGGAATGAGTGCCCTAAAATGGTTCAGCAGATTCTGAATCGAATATGGAATACATTGGTTAGCTTCCCAAAGTCGGTGTCTTAGGAGTTAGCAAGGAGTTCTATGCCAATGCCTTCATAACTGAACCACCAAAGGGAAATAACTATAGGAGTTTTATTCAAGGAAAAGAAATTGGGTACAATGCCAATATCCTCAATTCTCTCCTACGGACACCAGCACCTACAGAATGTGAGTATTAAAAACTTCAGGAAGAAGAGGTTGATGAGGCTACATTACTGACTACTTTATGCCGTCCTGGGGCATCATGGACCTACACTAAGAGTGGGATACCAAGGAAGTTGAAGGCATCCCATTTCAAGCCTATTCCTAGAGCTTGGTGCACCTTTATGCATCACACACTGCAAATTTGTGCCAATGTATTTGATGTGATCGTACCTAGATCTCAATTGGTTTATTGTATCGTTGAGGGAAGGGCGATTGATGTGGGTGAGATACTTGCTCAGGATATGTTTGAAATTGCCCAATCTCCTACCGCTGCTCTAGGCCATTCTGTTGTGATTGCGTTGTTGTGTGAAAATGTTGTTGTGCAAGCTTCAAGAGAAGAAATATTGGTGAAGCCCATGATTGCCATCACTGTAAAATATATTCAGAAGTTGGAGGTGGGACCCATAGGACAGTAGGCTGATGATGTTGATCCACCGGAGCAGCAAGGGCCACCCGATGGACAACAATAATCTGACAATATAGAGAGGACCGGAAATGTGGAGACTCACCTTACAAGGGTCACGGAACAATTGGAGCGGGTATCACTTCGCCAAGGGGGATAGGACCGCAATGTTCAAGCCATGTGTCGTCTAAACACTCTCATTTTGCAATCCCAGCAAGGGCTGGAATCTATGCTCTACCGAATGGCGGAGAATCAAGGAGTAAACATGGAGACTTTGGGAGGACTTCCTGTATGACCGTTGATGGAGTAGCAGATCTTAGAGATGGTTAACTTTGATGATTCAGCCACAGATGAAATGGAAGAGGGCCAGGTTGAGGAGGAGGGAGAAGAATCGGATTCTGTCGAGGATGATCCATAGGGGGTCACCACAGTAGCCATAGGACTTTGCTTTGTTGTTGAAATTTATTTGTGTTGTTTTGTTATTATGGTTTTGAACCTATCACTAGTATGTGTGGATCGAAAAACTTATCTGGGTGTGTGGAGTCGTATATCTCACTGCTTAGTATGTGTGGATTTTGAAACAAATGACTCAAGGCATGTTGACAAATGTTTTTATATGCAGTAGTGATGAATTGATAGTGTCATCCAGCTGCATTGCAGTGTGCACAGCTTCCACAGGATAGATCATGCAAGGAAAAAGGGGGAGTGCTCTTAACTCTTTACCCTTTATCCCTTAATTCAATTTTGTTACAGCCTGTGGAACGCGTGTGTGAAATGTAGTGATCTTAACTCTTAAATTTGTTTGCACGCTGGTGTTTTGAGTGAAGTTTTTGTCAAGTCTCTTGTAAGCATAGAAGTTGTGCTTGACTTAAATTTCTGACATCATGCATTGTACACCAGTTGCGCATATGATTTCATTAAAGCCCCTTAATCCTTGTAACTTGTTTTGGCAAATTTTTTTATGCTATAATTGATGCAATATTGGATGCATGGATTTTCTCTTGCACATAACCTCGAACTGTGAGCTTTTGAGCCCAAACACATCATATTACTTGATTTCTTTCATGTGTGCTTAACCATCACTTGCATATTCCCACTTTTTCTTGCCTTGATGCTCGTCACTGTTGCATTGTTCTTGTATATGGATAAATGATTGAGGCGCCGGTTTTTGCTAAGCTCAGGGTAAAATTAGCCAACCTAACATTTACCATTGTTAAGCCCAATTGAGCCTTGCCCTATTTTTCTTGGTATGATAGCTCATTACAAGCCTAAAAATCGAAAAAACAATTTTGTCCTTCTACTTTGGCTTAAAGGAATGTTTGGACTTAAGTTTGGGATTGTTCTCTTGCTTAGGGACAAGAAAGCAAATAAAGTTTGGGGTGTGAGTAGGCCACTAAAGATGCCTACTATGAAAAAAAAAGTTGAAAAGAAAAGAAAAAACAAAGTGTGAAAGAAAGACAAAGAAAAAGAAAAATAGAAAAAGCCAAAAAGAGGAAAAGGAAAGAGAAAGTATACAAAAGTAAAGAAAAAGGCAAAAATAGAAGCGATGAAAAAGAAAAGAATGAAAAGATAATGAAACAAGAAGAAACTAAACAAAAGAAAAGGAGAAAAAGAGAGTTGCAAATAAATAAAAGGGGAAATAGCACAAATTGAGTTCTTATAAGCTTGTGAACTAGCTAAGCAAGGGAAGCGCCAAGAGTCCACATTTCTTGAATTCAAAGTAGTTTAGCCGACATCCTTGATTTTATCTCCCCCACCTTAGCCCCATTACAACCAAATAAAAGACCTCATGATGTGTGTTGCATTAACATTTGTGATATGTGTTCTTAGCATCTTATCAAGATTAGGATTGGAGTGTGCATTGTGATTGGAATTGAGAGTAAATATCACCAAGTGAGGATGTGTGAAACACTAAATAGAGAGGTTGCAAGGGATTCTCTTGTGCATGCAACAGAGCTGATTTTATAGTATGTTTGATTGTTCTAAAGCATGGAACTTGTGATAAAGTGGAATTAATGTTTGATTGTGTGATGCGTGTGTATTCTGCAAAAGTGTTAAGGAGTTGAAGTCTTACAGGAGTAATGTGCTTCACAAGGGAATTGAACATAAAACTCCATCTCTTTTTACCCCTTTTCTGTGCCTAATGTTTGCTTGAGGACAAGCAAAATCTCTAAGTTTGGGGTTGTGATAAATCTGCAACATATGCAGATTCATAGAGAAAATAAAAGTAAAAATGTATATAATCTTAGGAACTAAAGGAAAATGGATAGAAAAAATACACAAATTCTTCTTACAAGATTTGGACCCTTAGATTTCGATTTTTTTGAGGAAAACACACTTAAAAATTGGTTAGAAATAAGTTGGAGAAGAGGAATCTCAAGTCCTAGCGCTCAGCTGGGACAGAAAAGCATGATTTTCAAAGCCAGCGCTCAACTGGGACAGAAAACCCAATTTCTGGCGCCCAGCGCCCCAATCTCAGTGCTCAGCGCTAGAAGACATACAGAGTGTGCTAGTTCAGTTCCAAGTCCAACGCCCAGCGCCCCAATCTCAGCGCCCAGCGCTAGGTTCGTTTCCTGACACTATAAATTGTGTTCGATAGTTATTTTGAGGGACTTTCGGATCACTTTCTGGTGCGAGGCAGTTCCATTTGATAGCGTTTTCGACATTTATGGTTGTTCAAGATCTTTTGGAAAGAAGAATTGAAGACTCCATGGCTTCTCTATCTCAATCTTCATCCATTTCTTCCATTTTTCAGATTCATACCATGAGTTTCTAAATCTTTTAGGTTAGGGTAGGATGAACTCATTTGGATCTTGATGTAAGTTTGTTTCACCTTTGATTTCAATTCAAATTCGTTTAGGTAGGAAATCTCTTCTAGGCTAATTGCATTTCTTTGATTGGCCATCTATAGAATTGATTATAAGTGTGAATGCATAATTGGAAAATTTGTGTTCATGCTAGATCTAAACTAGATTACTATTGTAATGTTGATTCTTGGAATTAGGGATAAACCTACATTAGTGATTTGATTGTTAAATGAATGAATTGAATTGAAGTTCGGGTTGAACAAGATTGTATTAAGCCAAAATTGAAGAATTCCGACTCCTAACCGTCTTAAACACTTTATTTCATTCTATTTGTTTATCTTTCATTTACTTGCTTGAGTGGTAAAGAAGAAAAACCTAATTCATTCATCTTTTTTTGTGACAACACTTTGGATAGAATTTTGGATAAAGAAATTCAATTACTCTTTTGGAACTATGATTTGTATTGGTTCAAATATCACTTACTTAGTTTACGTTGCTACTTAATCTCAATCCTCGTGGGACGATACTCTACTCACACTATTATTACTTGTCACGATTTGGTGCACTTGCCAAACCAGCAACAATTGCCACAGCCTCTACCCACTTGGAGACATAGTCTACAGCAACCAAAATATATTTACTAGAGAAAGACGATGGGAATGGTCCCATAAAGTCAATCCCCCAAACATCAATAATTTCAACCTCTAAGATGGATTTTAGAGGCATTTCATTCCTCTTAGAAATGTTCCCTACTCTTTGACATTTATCACATTTTTCAACAAAATTGTGGGCAACTTTAAACAAAGTAGGCCAGTAAAAGCCACATTGCAAGACTTTAGCGGCAGTTCTTTTGCCACTATAATGCCCACCATATTCAGACCCATGACAGTGCCATGAAATTTTTTCAAATTCATCATTAGGGACACATCTCCTAATGATCCCATCAGCACATCTTTTAAACATCAACGGCTCATCCCACTCATAAAATTTAGCATCATGCAAAAACTTTTTCTTTTGCTCCCAACTTAAATCAAGAGGGACAATACTTGCAGCCTTATAATTTGAAAAATCAGTAAACCAAGGGAAAGAATTTACACTAGTGGAAAATATACATTAGACGGTAAAGGTTTACGTCAGTTAACCAAAAGCTAGACGTTAAAAAGGGGGCGGTGGCAGTTTTGTAAATATCAGACTTCATTAATTCAATTTTAACATCAGTTGTTGTAAGGACTGACGTTAAAAGTGAAGTGACTCGCTTTTAACGTCAGTTCAATAAACAACTGACGTTAATAGTGAACATTTTAACGTCAGTTCTTTATCGAACTGACGTTAAAAGTGAGTCACTTCACTTTTAACGTCAGTCCTTACAACAACTGACGTTAAAGGTTATTTTAATAATTTTTTTATCTAGTATACGTACCCTTCCGCATTGCCTTCCTCAAAGTTTCAGTTTCAACAATTGCTTTGATGTTTTCTGTTTCTGTTTTGAAAACTAAAATATATGTGCGAAGTATAAGTTGAATCAATAACCCAAACCGGATCTCATTCATGAAGCGTAATACAGACTGATACAGAAGATTGAAAGGGTTTAAAATCCTATAAAAAGTTACATTGAAAGGGTTTAAAATCCTAAACATTTGTTGAGGCTTCGTTCCCTTCACGGGTGAGCAAGAGAGGAGAGTCGAGCGACTGAGTTTTCCAGAATTCAATGAGGAGGTTGTGTGGCAAAGCATAAGGCCACTTTTGGAACCCCTTATCACACCCGAAACATTAAATCTACATCCCATCAGAGACTTTTATGAAATATGCCAAAGGGAAAACTATACTCCGAATGTGACCATGTCTAGCAGTGATGGTGTTACTCATGTTGGAATCGAGGTACATGCTGATAATGTGGTCATTCATAAGCTGAGGTTTTGGAACTGTAGCAGCTGATTCTCCGGAAGGATGATAAGGTGAGCAACTCACATTATGTGATTTACAGAACCTTATCACCCATGTTATGTGATTTACACAACCTCAGAAGTTGTTTGACCATTAAGACAAAGATCTTTGAGTCTAGGAATAGGAAGAAAGAGTGATGAAGTTAATCTCCATGGCAGAGCCATATTGTGAAGCAGAAAATAAAAGGAAGGAAGGAAGCTATTTATTGGAGCAGAGGATGAAGTTACTAGGCGTGGTAAGTTGCTAAAAAATTAAGTTGATCATTAAGAGGATTAGGTTCCAAGGTGAATGGGTAAGTATCACAGTATAGTCAAAGGAATGAATGTTTTTGCAGAAACTTATATACCTTTAACGTCAGTTGTTTAATACAACTGACGTTAAAACTTGTTTAAATAAAAAATATTTATTTTTAACGTCAGTTTTTTATACAACTGACGTTAAAAGTGTGATTTTTACTTCAGTTAAATAAATAGCTGACGTAAATAATCCTATATCCCTATCTGAAATGCCATGTTGTCACTCTTAACACAGGTCAGTCCATATATATAGTGCAGTTTATTTCTAAACTTTTTTTTAAACAAGTTTATTTTTAATCTTCATTAATTAGCTTGAATTAGTAAACAAATTCTTGTGCAAATTAAAATAAATAAACACTTAACATAAAAATATGTTATATGTATAATCAAATCGTATCTCATTGAAGCGATTCATAAGTTACAATTAAATGATTAAAAGATAAAAAATTTCTGCAACATAGCCCTAAAATATAAAAAAGTTTTGCTTCAACATCATTTTCTTCTCAGTCCTGTCCTCAGAAAATCCAATGGATGCATCTCCTCCCTCACTTGAATTCCATGATGCAAAAGTGAATCCACATTGAAATGGATCTTTGCATCTTCTCCTTCACTGGAATTCCTTGATTCATCGTCTTGAATCCAAAGTCACTTGCTTCCAAAGCAAAGTGAAAGGGATGACGGGGATGAAATAAAGTGAGGGAATCACATTATGTGATTTACCCAACCTTACCATCCATGTTATGTGATTTACTCAACCTCAGAAGTTTTTTTACCATTAAGACAGAGACCTTTAAGTCTAGGAATAGGAAGAAATAACAACACCTCAAATATGATAGAGGCATATTGTGAAGGAAAAGGCACGAAATATAGAGGAAAAGAGGGGGGTGTAATACAGATCGACTGATACAGAAGAATATGGTTCTTTATATAGAGAAGAGAGACTACCTGAATTTCTTGAAAACTTATCTAAAAACTTAATGCTCATTAAGAGGATTAGGTTACAAGGTGAATGGGTAAGTAGCACAGTAGTCAAAGGAATGAATGTTTTTGCAGAAACTAATAAACTTTTAACGTCAGTTGTTTAATACAACTGACGTTAAAAGTGTGATTTTCAGTTAAATAACTAGCTGACGTAAATAATCCTATATCCTATATAGAGAAGAGAGACTGATTTTCTTGAAAACTGATCTATAAACTTAATGCTCAGGGGTAGTAACACAGTAGTCAAAGGAATTAATGTTTTTGTAGAACACTTTTAACGTCAGTTGTCTTCAACAGCGGACGTTAAAAGTTTTTTATTTTTTATGTCAGTTTCTTAATAAAACTGACGTTAATTAAATATCCTTTAACGTCAGTCTTTACAAACAACTGACGTAAAATGTTGTTTTATTTTGATTATAACGTTTACACCCGCGTCCTTTAACGTCAGTTTTTACAAACAACTGACGTAAAATGTTGTTTTATTTTGATTATAACGTTTACACCCGCGCGCCTTCTGCACTTCGCTCTGTACGTCTCTTTTCTCTTTTCATCACGCTTAACCCTCACCCTCAACCCTCACTCTCACCGTGAGGTACACTCTTAACCCCTAACTCTGTCTTTCCCGCTCATTCTTTGCAATAACTTGACATCTCTCTTTCCCCTTCCCGCGCACTAACTCTCCTTGTCCCTCTGCTCTCAGTAATCACATCGAACGTTGGCCACCACTCGAGCTCCCCCACCACCACCACGCGAGCGCCTATTTCTGGTGAGTCTTTAGGGCACATTTTTTATTATTGGTTTTGAGTGTATGTTGAAACTGTAGTCTCAGTAGTTGAAACTTGAAACTGTGAGTTTGAGTTGTTTGGAATGTCTCTATTTTTGGTTTTGAGTGTATGTTGAAACTGTAGTCTCAGTAGTTGAAACTTGAACCGTGAGTTTGAGTTATTTGGAATGTCTCTATTTTTGGTTTTGAGAGCATGTTGCTCTGCTGGTTGATCTGTCACGGCCGTGATGCTCATCACGGCTAGGCCGTGATCAGTTATGCATGTGAGGGTCTGGTTCAGTTGGCACGTTACGGCCGTGATGGACATCACTTCCAGGCCGTGACCGATTTTGGCAATCTTCAAAAACTATAGTTTTCAATCTCCGTCTTGTCCTTATATTGGATAGATGTTTTGTATATCTACAGGACCTATCTAGTTATTTTTATTTATACTACTGTATTTATTTTGAGTTACAACCTATGTTAATACATATATATTGTTTACGAACAGGTATACATATGGATCGGTCGGATAGCCCACATGCACGGGAGGACACTTGTGGGGGCTTCGCAGACCCGATCACGCCTACGCTTTGTTTCTAGTGTAAGTTTACATGTTATATACTATCTTTAGTCCTTCTTTTTAATGTAAGTTTATAATGTTACAACCCTCTATTTTATCATTTTTTTTTCCATACAGACATCACAGGCTCATAGGAAACGGGGTAGAGGAGCCACCTCGTTGAAGAAACTAGAGAAGGACAGGCAAAGCGGACAGAAGCTTGAGGTGTCCTTCGATGCTAATCTAAATGCCCAGGGACCCCGTGCTAAAGAATTTAATAAGTGGGTGTTTCTACAAGCGAAGCAGCACGTAAGCATCAACTACAACCATCGGAATGACGTTCCACGTAGCGTTAAGGATCAGATTTGGGAGGCTATCGTGATATTTTACCTTTACATTCGTTTGATTTACATTATTAGATAATTATCCGAGTTATAATCCATCCAGTTGTTATGCATTTAATGTGTAGGTAGCTTGGATTGTGCCAAATGACGAGGATCATCGTCATAAATGTATGAAAATGGCATCAAAGCGTTGGAATGGGTTCAAGCATGATCTTACCAGGTACTATGTATCTGGGAAGAAGCGGCTTGATAAAATGTTCTCGGATTATCCCTGGATTGATCGGGATACTTGGGATATGTTTGCCAGGAGTCGACAGGATGGAGAATTTCAGGTTGGTTGATTAAGTTAATTTGCTTCTTATAGATCATTTAACTATATTTAATTATGTGTTTATGTTTGAATAGGCTAAGGTAAATAAGGGTCGGCAGAATCAGGCGAAGAACGTCCACCGCCACACCATGTCTCAGGGTGGGTACCAGACTCGGATCGAGCAGATGATGGCGGATAGGCTGAGGGCGAAGCAGGAAGAGCACTCTGCTAGGATTGAAAGAGGAGAGGTGCCTGAGGGCACACCATTAAGTCCTCCGTCGGACATCGACCGCGAGGATGTCTGGTTAGCCGGCCGCATGACAAAGACGGGATCTTTTAAAGTTGATGCCACTCGCGAAGTGGCAGATAAGATTGTAAGTAAATAATTAACTTGATTTCAATTGATATTTGTATAGATATTTGCAACACTTTTCACTTGCACGTTTTTTCATTTTTTTCATTGTAGATGGATCTTAAAGCACAATCCTCCCAGGGCTCATTCGTCCCTTCTGGACGGCGGGATGTCTTGATGACTGCTCTAGGCAAGAAAGACCATCCTGGTCGGGTTCTCGGTGTTCCTGGGAACGTGACCATCAAATAATATTATGGCAAGTCTGCTTCACGAAAGCGGGTGGTCGATGAAGCATCAATTTTGGCTGACATTACTCAGCACCTCATGTCCAACCCAGCTATTACAACACATCTGGTGCAAAGCTTAATATCCAACCCAGAATTCAAGCAGGCACTTGCCAGAGAGCTTTCCTCCGTCGGTACATCCCTGGACAACGCAGGGCATGCCAACCCTTCACATGTGAGCACAAAAGAGAGTTTTAGTAGGGCACATGTGGAGGACGATGAGTTGGCAGCTAGGGAGCGGGAGTTCGAAGTCCAACGCCATGAGCATGAGTTGGAAATGAAAAGGCATGAGCTTGAGTTGGACTCCAAACGACGTGAGCTCGAAATGTTAACAAAGGTATGTATTCATTATTAATGTCCAAATTAGTCAAATAATTACTTGTGTTTTTTTTAATTATCAACAACTTATCTATTTTATTTTTCCTAAACTGAAGGCCAAGTCGACGTCGGTGTCGCTGTCACATATCACTCGTTTGTTCTCACTTGGTGAGGATTATGCGTTTGATATTTTTGAATGTCCATTAGAGCACGATGGATGGGTGGCACACCCAGATCAATGGAGGATATTTTCCTTCTGTGGTGACGATCTTAGGAATGCCTGCAGAAATAACGTCTGGATGGCCAGCAATGTTTTGAGTCTCTGGTACACGTAAGTTAATTTTATAACTTATTTATTTTTGGTATTTTTCCATTTAATAATTTGTTTTAATTTCAATATATAAATTATGTAATTAACATCCACACCTTTTCATATCTTACGTATCTCCATCGTCTTCAGCTTGATAAGGGCGTTGCATCAGTTTACGGCTTCTTAGATCCGTCAATCCTTCTGCCCGATTTCTTTGCTGGCGATGCATTGAGTAAATACATAGGGAACTTGTTGGGAGACAATCAGAAAGAATTATGTCTGGCTCCCTACTGTATGAAAAGCCATTGGCAGTTGTTCGTACTTCACCCGTCTAGGCATACTGTCATATTCTATTGCTCTCTCCACCAACAGCCGCCACAGGTGGTGTTGGAAGTTGTAAATAAGTAAGTAACTAATCTTAAATTTAATTTAAGTTTTAATATCAGTTGTTTTTAGTTTATTACACACATGATATATGAATTTGTTAATTGATCGACATGATTATTTGTTTATGATAGCGCGCTGAAGGCGAGTAGCATAAGTTGCGCCAACGGGGGAAGTAGGACTTCTAAGGCTAAAGCAAATCCTGTATGGAACATCATCAAGGTTTGGTAGTTTATTTATCAAATAATTAATATTATAATTACTAATTTATATGTATATTCAACTAACATTGAAATTAATTTTGTTGGTAGTCTCGATTTCAAAATGACGGGTGGTCGTGCGGCTATTATGTGATGCTTCATATGCTGAACATAGTCTCCACATCTATTACGGATGGATGGAATAAGGTAATATTTAAACAACTTGTTAAATTATATATTATATTTTTGAAGATGACTTGCATTGATGTTATTGTTATTATTTGAACGTGTGTTGGCATTTAACGACCAATCGCCTATTCAAGAAGATGAGTTAAGAGACTTGAGGATGCGCTTCGCTGAATTCTTCTTCAAGTATGCGGCTAAAAAAGGAATTGACAAGATACCTCCGCAATACTTAGATAAATAGTTTTTTTGTTAGACTTTAGAAACTAATTAATAACATGTATATATATATATATATATTCTTAGATTGGTAGTTTTGTTTTTTAGACATTGGAACTAAAATTTATTTATATATATACATGGGTTTTGGTTTTAAGTCCCCCCATTGTTCCATTTTTACTTTGCAATTCTGTAATGTGTGTGATATTCTGTGTTACTGGGATATTTACTGAATGCAGGGATAGCTGAGGGGAGATATTTTAAAACTGAATTTAAAAAAAAAATCTATTAACGTCAGTTGTTTGATATAACTGACGTTAATAGTATTTTATAAAATATACAGTACACTATTAACGTCAGTTGTAATAAACAACTGACGTTAAAATTAAACCTTTAACGTCAATTCTTTATAACAACTGGCGTTAGTTTTAAAAAAATTAACGTCTGTTATCTTAAAGAACTGACGTTAATAGTTTTATGTTTAACGTCAGTTGTTTAAACAACTGACGTCAGTTGTGTTAAAGCACTGACGTTAATAGTTTTATATTTAACGTCAGTTCTCAACTGACGTTAAAATATTAACTATTAACGTCATCTGTATTTACGTCAGTCAGTATTCTGACGTAAAAAATCAATTTTAATTGACGTAAAAAGCACTTATTGCACTAGTGTTTCCATCATCAATTTTTCATCAGGAAACTCCTCTGAAATGGAAGGAATGTCCTTGTCCCCCTTAATTTGGACAAGTCTAGAGAGATGATCTGCCATAGCATTTTGCTTTCCTTGCCTATCTCTTATCTCCAAATCAAATTCTTGGAGAAGCAATATCCACCTAATCAGTCGTGGCTTAGCATCCTGCTTAGCAAACAAATACCTCAAGGCAGAGTGATCAGTGTAAACAATGACTTTAGACCCAAAAAGGTATGATCTAAATTTGTCAAAAGCAAACACAATAGCAAGTAACTCTTTTTCAGTTGTGGCATAATTTTTCTGGGCATCATTCAACACACGACTTGCATAATAAATCACATGCAGAATTTTATTTTTTCTTTGTCCTAACACTGCACCTACAGCATAGTCACTCGCTTCACACATAATTTTTAAAGGTAAACTCCAATCAGGAGCAACCATCACAGGTGCAGAAATTAGTTTTTATTTTATTTTATTAAAAGCATCCAGACATGCATCATCAAACACAAAATTTGCCACTTTTTCCAAAAGGTTTGTCAAGGGCTTAGCAATTTTAGAAAAATCTTCTATAAACCGCCTATAAAAACCAGCATGCCCAAGAAAACTTCTTATCCCTTTCATATTAACTGGTGGTGGTAACTTCTCAATTACCTCCACCTTTCCTCTATCCACCTCAATTCCTTTTGCAGAAATTTGATGACCAAGAACTATACATTCTCTTACCATAAAATGACATTTTTCCCAGTTAAGAACAAGGTTAGTTTCTTGGCATCTTTTTAAAACCAAAACAAGGTTGGATAGGCAAATATCAAATGAAGATCCAAACACAAAAATCATCCATAAATATTCTATGCATTTTTCAATTAAATCAGAAAAGATTGAGAACATGCACCTTTGAAATGTGGCAGGTGCATTGCACAACCCGAAAGGCATACGCCTATAGGCAAAAACCCTAAATGGACAAGTAAAGGCTGTTTTTTCTTGATCTTCTGGGGCTACTGTAATTTGATTGTAACCCGAGTACCCATCCAGAAAGCAATAGTACTCGTGCCCCGCCAACCTCTCTATCATCTGGTCAATGAACGGAAGTGGAAAATGATATTTCCTTGTAGCTTGATTAAGCTTCCGGTAGTCAATACACATCCTCCAACCAATGACTTTCCTTGTAGGAATCAACTCATTGTTTTCATTCATCACCATAGTCATACCACCTTTCTTGGGAACCACCTAAACCGGGCACACCCACTCACTGTAAAAAATGGGATAGATTATACCCGCATCAAGTAACTTTATCACTTCTTTCCTCACCACTTCCTTCATAGTGGGATTGAGCCTCCTTTGATGTTGAACCACTGGTTTAAAGTCCTCCTCCATAAATATTTTATGCATGCAGAATGTAGGATTGATCCCTTTCAAATCACTGATGTTCCAACCATTGGCGGTGATCCCTTTATACTCTGAGTAATTTGTCTTCCTCACTTTCTGACAACTCCACATTCACAATAACTGGATTCTTCTTTTTCTCATCTAGAAAAGCATATTTCAGATTTGTAGGCAATGGTTTCACCTCCATGGGTGGCTCCTCTTTCACTACATCTTCCTCTTTTTCTAATTCTTGTAATTTCTTCTTGGAAAAAGACTTAGATTCCAATGCCTCCAATTGGTAGATACACTCCACTACATCAGAATTGACTTCCTCATGCACCTCCTTAATCTCTTTGTCCTTCATCAAAGTTGCTTCCAAGGGACTTTCTGCAGCACTTTTTTCAAATTTCTCTAGGACCAAGGAATCTAAAGCTTCAACCCGAAAACAACAATCGGAATCTTGAGCATGCTTCATTGCATCTTTGATTGAGAAAACCACTTTTTCATCTTCTACTCTTAAAATCAATTCGCCTTTCTGCACAACAATTAAAGCACGAACTGTAGCCAAAAATGGCCTACCAAGGATAAGAGGAACTTTAACATCCTCTTCCACATCCAGCACTACAAAATCTGCAGGGAAGATGAATTTATCAATCTTAACAAGAAAATCTTCCACAATACCATAAGGATATTTTACCGAACGATTTGCCAACTGAAGAGACGTTATAGTAGGCTTCACTGTACCAATTCCTAGCCTTTTAAAAATTGACAAAGGCATCAAATTGATGCTTTCTCCCAAATCACAAAGAGCCCTTCCAACCTCCATATTACCAATCTCACAAGGAATCGTGAAGCTTCCTGGATCCTTCAACTTAAGAGGCAATTTTTGTTGAATAATAGCACTACACTCCTCTGTAAGCATAATATTTTCCTCTTCATTGGCCTTCCTCTTATTGGACAACAAATCCTTCATGAACTTAGCATAACTTGGCATTTGTTCTAATGTCTCAACAAATGGGATATTAATCTGCAAATTTTTGAACACCTCCAAGAACCTGGAAAACTGCTTGTCTTCATTCTTCTTCTTTAACCTTTGAGGATAAGGAATTTTAGGAACAAAGGGCAGCGGCTGTGTTGGCATGTCAACTTGTGAATTTTCATATTTTTCAGCTTCTTCTTTCTTCTCTTCAACCACTACTTCTTCCTCCTCTTGTTTCTCATCATGAACAACTTTCTCAGCATCCTTTTCTTTAGAAGACTCCTCTTGGTCAACATTGTTCAGAACCTTGCGACTCCTTAAATGAATTACTTTGCATTGCTCTTTTGGATTAGGAACAGTATCACCTGGCAAAGTACCTTAAGCTCTTTCAGACAACTGATTAGAAATCTGCCCAATTTGCACTTCCAAATTCCGAATAGACGCCTCTTGATTCTTGAAATTGGCCCTTGTCTCGGTCATGAAACTTGAAGATTTCCCCACAAAATTAGAAGTATTAACAGACAATTTCTCCAAAGCACTCTCCAAAGATGACATTCTATTTTGAGGTTGTGATTGTCCTTGGAATGAAGAATTCCCTTGTTGTTGTTGTTGAGGCTTAAATTGATTCTGACCTTGTCCACCCCATGAAAAATTAGGATGGTTCCTCCAACCTGGATTATAAGTGTTTGAATAGGGGTTAATTTGTTTCCCTAATGCATTCACTTGCTCTCCCAGTTGATTTATACCACAATCTCCATTACGATGCTCTCCACCACAAAAACCACACACCAAGGGAGCTGTATTCAGTGCATTAACTTGGCCATTCCCCAATAAAGTAGCAAGTTGTTGAGAAATAACCTTGTTAACTTATTGCTCTATTAGATTACTATCCACGACATTCACCCCCAAGACTTCCCTGTTTTGCCTATCATGTTGCATATTAGCAAAGCTAGCAGCCATGGTCTCTAATATTTCCAATGGCTCTTCTGGACTCTTCAAATCAAAAGCTCCTCCACAAGCAGCATCCATCATCTGTCTTGCATTCAGATCCAGCCCATGATAGAAAGTTTGAGCTAACAACCAATTGGGTAAAGAATGATGAGGACGTTTTCTGAGTAACTCCTTGAACCTCTCCCAAGCATCATACAAAGTTTTTGACTCTAGTTGCACAAATGAGGTAATTTCACTTCTCAACTTTGCTGACCACGATGCTGGAAAATATTTTTGCACAAACTTGGACTCCAAATCATCCCATGTTGAGATATTGCAATGTTGTTGTGACTGAAGCCAACTTATAGCTTTATCCTTCAATGAGAAAGGAAAAAGCCTCAATCTAATAGCGTCATCTGAAGCTCCATTGAACTTCACTATATCACATATCTGCAAGAAATTCTCCAGATAATGATTGGGATCCTCTTGAGCTCCTCCACCAAACTGGTTCTGGTGCATCAAATTAACGAGTGCATGCTTGATTTCAAAGTTGTTAGCCTGCACAGTAGGTCTCACAATAGAACCCTGGGCACCATCAGTATTGGGCTTGGAATAATCCCTCAATGTCCGCCTAGCAGGTTGCTTGGTCATGACTGTTTCAACTTAAACCACCTGTTGTTGCAAAAGTGCTTGTTCCCTTTCATGTTGCCTGCGAAGCTTGGCTGCCTTCCTGTTACTCTTAGCTATCTTTTCAATTTCAGGATCAAACAACAAAGAATTCTTGTCAACAGTACCTCACATACACAACTCAAAAGAAAATCAGTGCACACTGATAATATAAAATAAAAATAAAATTGCAGCAATTATAATAACAGAAAATAAAATGCTCAAATCGAGATTTCCTTGGCATAACTAATATTAACAGAAATCAATCCCCTGCAACGGCGCCAAAAACTTGTTGAGAAAAATTGGCAAGTGCACCAAATCGCTTTGTAGTAATAAAAATATTGTCCTCGGGGATTGAACCTTTAACTACTAATGTACCAACTCAACTTCGTTTGAGCGGCCAAATGGTTTGAAATTGGCTTTCACCAATAAGTAAGAACATAAACTTAACAAAGAACAAAAAATATTTTTGGTATTTTTCAAATGAGGAAATTAAGCAACATAATAATTGGCTTTTAACAATCAAAGAAGAAATTATTAGAGGATCGATTTCCCTGCCTTTCATACTTGTTTAATCCTGGAAATTAACTTGAATAGTTTATCCAATTTCAAGAAACTGAGTTTTGTAATTTATCCCGTAATTCCTCAGGTGGAAAAATCTTTGTCTAAATTACTAATTCAATTCCTTGAGTATTAGATAATTAGCATAAGCATTAAGAATGATTTCAACTCAAAAAAAAAGTTAACTTGATTGTGTTCTTACTCCTAAGTAACACACGCAAATCGTTTATTCACAAACAGCAACTATGAATCCGAATTTCCCAATTGCAAAATTCATACAGTAGATAAACATGAAAACGGTGAATAAACTCTTGAAATTTAACAAACCAAAACAAGTAATTATCCAGAATCAAAACAAGTTATCTAAGCAGTTCCATCTACCTCTGACAATAGAGAATTAGCTAGACATAATAGAAATAGAACAAACACAGGAAGAAGATGACGGCAAGGTAGTCATCATGAGTCTCCACTCGTCAGCTTCAACTCTCTTGATTGCTCCTTTTTCTCCTCCTCAAAATTGTCTAGTTCTCTCTATATGCAAAGCTCCCGTAGGCGACTTTGCTTCTCTACTCTTATTATTTTCTATCCTGTGCTGTGTGGCGCACCTATCATTTATTCACGCCGCTGCCTCCTTATTTTCCAGTGGCCTCTATATTTTTTTTATTAACCATTATTATTAAACGGTGCCCCTGTGCGTTACTCTATAACCGCTGTCTCCTTCCTTTAATTTTTAACCGTTTCATTCTTTTAATTCAGCATCCTCAGCCTCCAAAGCTTCTCAAAAGGCCCACTCCTTTTTGCCAATCAATTTTTCCATTCTTTCATGTTGACCATCTTGCTACATGTCCCCTTTTCATGTCCAATTCAAAGAAATATGGCATTTACTTGGTTTTTTTTCTATGCTCCATGCCATTTAGCAAGTAACAGATTATGGGCCCAATGTCATTCTTCATGATTGAAGCTCTATTATTTATTTCCTACAAAATAAACAAGTGCAAACATTATTAAATTGACTCTAAAAAGATAAAATTAAACTACACTATGTAAAACATTATTAAGAATTCAAATAACTAAACTTAGGGACAAAACTCAATCAATTAGCACAACTGGGAGCAAAAATCCACTCAAAAAGTATATAAAAATCACATAATCTAGTGGATCATCAAATGCTTACAAATCCAGAGTGGCAAGCAACAAGAGTTCAGATGCTCAGGGTAATAAGAAGAGCCATCAGAGGGACAAGGGAAAGCAGCATCTAGCTCCAGCCGGCCGGGACTTCAAGCAGAGTGGTAAGAAGCCACAGTTTTCTACAGGCAGGTTTAGGAACTGGGATTCTTCCGCTCCTAGGCCCATCAGATGTGGCAAGTGAGGGAAGGATCATTTTACAGATCAGTTCAAGGAGACCGATGTCATCTGCTTCAAGTGTGGCAAGTCTGGCCACATCAGCCGAGAGTGTTGAGGGACAAAGCCAGAACCGTAGAGTGCTAGCAAGAATCAGCATTCCAAGCCAATTGACTGAATATCAGCGGGAGAGTCCTTACTCATAGTGGAGCTGAGGCCTCCAAGTTCGAGGACATGATCCAAGGTTTGTGCCTTATCGATGGAACTCCTTTAGCTGTTTTGTTTGATTCGGATGCGACTCACTCGTTTATATCATATGACTATGTCAAAAACCATAATTTGCCTATGACTCTTCTTGATTGTGATTTAGTTGTTGTTGCCACACCCACAAATAAGCATGTTATTGCTTCACATGCATGCAAGAATTGTTTTATTACCATTGATGGTAGGAACATTGTAGTTGATCTTGTGTGCTTACCCTTGAAACAACTTGATATTATTCTTGGTATGGACTAATTATCTTCCAACCATGTGCTCTTAAACTATTTTGATAAGACCATTGTTTTCGGAACTCCTATCGAATCTAAGGATCCTAGATTTCTCTCGTCATCCATTGCATAATCACCATGTGCTCTTAAACTATTTTGATAAGACCATTGTTTTTGAACTCCTATTGAAGCCCAAGTTTACATGATGTTATCTTCCCTGGAAATGGAGAGCAATTCTGATGTTGAGAATGTGCCAATAGTGAGGGAGTTTCCTGAAGTGTTCCCTGGGGATTTACAACTTACCTCCTGAAAGGGATGTGGAGTTTACCATAGACTTAGCACCGGGAACGAGACCCATACCCATAACACCTTATAGGATGTCTCCTCTAGAACTAGTGGAGTTGAAGAAACTGTTGGAGGAACTGATTCAGAAACAGTTCATTAGGCCTAACATGTCCCCACGGGGAGCGCCAGTGTTGTTGGTAAAGAAGAAAGATGGCAGCATGAGGTTATGTGTTGACTATCGGCAACTCAACAAAGTGACCATTAAGAATAGGTATCCCCTCCCTAGGAATGATGATCGTATGGACCAGCTGATAGGAGCTTGTGTCTTCTCCAAGATAGATTTGAGGTCAGGGTACCATCAAATTTGGGTTAATTTTGAGGATATTCTGAAGACTGCGTTTAGAATGCGTTATGGTCACTATGAGTACTTGGTTATGCCCTTTGGTGTGACTAATGCTCCTGCTGTGTTCATGGATTATATGAACAAGACCTTTCACCCTTACTTGGATAAGTTTATGGTGGTTTTCATAGATGACATCTTAGTGTACTCCAAGACCAAGGAGGAACATGAGGGATATTTAAGGGTAGTATTACAGACCCTTAAGGAAAAACAGCTGTATGCTAAGTTGTCTAAGTTTGAGTTTTGGATAGAAGAGGTGAGTTTCTAAGGACATGTGCTCCAATGGGAAGCACTGAATTCAGTAACCGAGATTAGGAATTTCTTGAGTTTCGCAAGGTACTATAGGAGGTTCATAGAGGGTTCTCTAAGGTAGCTTTACCTTTAACCTGCCTCACTAAGAAAGGTCAGATCTTTGTATAGGATACTAAGTGTGAGGAAAGTTTTCAGTCCCTAAAGGAAAGGTTGACATCTGCACCCATGTTAGTTTTACTCAATCCTAGTGAGCCTTCCGTAGTATATTGCGATGCTTCTAAGCAAGAGGAAGCCGCAGTTGTCATGGCAAGGCTGTCAAACGAATCCGGGACCTTCAAGCTCCTCCGTTGGAAATTTTCTGTGGTGTCTCCCTATTTTTTCATTCAAAGTCTGTCCTCAAAATTTTGGCTTTTATTTTCTAGGAGACCAAAGTTGAAGCTTAAGGGTGTGTTTGCTTCACAGTTGAAATTGGTCAATGGTCACCAAGGTTTTTCCTCCGTTCACAATGGATGCAATTTCTTTTTTTTACAAAAGTGCCATTGAAAACACATGTTTGTTACCAAACCAAGTATAAGTAGTTTCCAAAAGTAGGCTTAATTTATGTTGCTTTCAGTTGAAACATTATTCAACCAAGTACATTGTGATCAGAGAATGTGTGCTTTTATGTCAGTTTTTCACGTAATAAACAAGACTCCACTAGTGGAATTCTCTTAAAACTTGTGGTATAATTCTGCATGCATATTTTCCAGGTGCAATTCTTTACACATCAAGCCTAGGCAACAGAATCAAAGTGTAGATGTACAAAAAATAATACCAGGTGTAATCAAATAATAAAAACTGTGCATATGGAATGTATTGCATATATAAATGCATGTAAATAGCATTATTTAAATTTGGGAGAGACAACTTTAAGGATAATCAAAGTGTTGCTGATTTCGTTGCTTACCCTAGAATTCTAATAACTGTCCTAACAACCCTGATTGTGATTGTCAATAAAATGAGAGAATTTACAAGTAAAGAAACTCGAGGTCCAAGAGTCTGGTTTTTGTATAATCGATTATTGTGATAATCAATTATAATTAGAATCTTTCTTTTGTTTGGGTCAATTAATATTTTTTATTTTGTCATAAATTTTTTTTTATTATAAAAATATTGAATCAAATTTATAACATTACTATGAAAAAGATGCCAAAAGAATATAAGATTCATGTAAGCTTGAAATGAGTGGACTCAACGTTGTTTCCACATTTTTAAATAAAATTTTAATAAAAAATTATATAAATAATGAATATTAATTAAATAAATAATTAAACATGTTAATTAAATTTGTTTCTACAACCTACTATGTTAGTCCATACGAGGTCAGATAAAGTCGTTCGGGTTGGGGTGGGGTAAGACCAAAAAGTGAGCGTAGTTGGGAAAAATAATCACAATCTCATAATCCAAGAGTCCAATTCGAGGTAAAGAAATTCGAGGTCCAAGAGACCGGTTTCAATATGAAGAACTCTGAGCATTAATGGTTTCCATCAAACCTGACAGCATCAAATATACGAGAACTAGTGAGAGGTAACACAATCTAATGGATGGTAGATATCAAGACTCGACCTCTGTTTGTTTTATTAGGTTCCCTTCAAAATCCTATAGAATGAAAGCTTGTGCTTTATAATTTTTTTTTTTGCACCTAGAAAATCGCCAGTCGATAGTCGAGAATTAATCTCTTTCAAGATGTAATAATTATCATCTCTCTTAACAAAGCATTTTTCATATACATAATAGGAATCGAATATTAACAACATGCTTAAAGAACTCAGCTTTAATTTAGTAAGTGTGGTGGACCTTGTTGGTGTGTTATGTAGCTTTTTAACATGAAAAACTGAGCATTAATGTTTTCCATCGAACCCGTCAGCATCAAATAGGGACTATGTTCTAACCACAATCAACCCTTTTCTTTCTTGAACTACAAAAATTAAGGAAGATACCAAGATGGTATATACCTGCAGGTGGATAAATTCAAGCCTACCTATCGTTAGATTAGAAGTTAGAACTACCTAAAGTAAGATAATTAGAGAGAAAATATGTACTATTATTCATAATTGAGATTACAAGGGGAGGGATAGGTACCCCAACACAACTACTGTGTGTTGGCTGTAATAATATGCTATTTTATAAATTTTTTAATAATCTATCTATAGTTGAGAAGCAGCATCAGTAATCCGATATCTACTCTCGCCTATGCTGTGCCTTTGCTATGCGATCACCATCTCCTCTCCACAACCAATCACCTGCAAAAACAAATAAATACTATAGACAAACTGTGTGTTTAATTTATTAAAGTATATTTAAAATTCATATTTAATGTAGATGCCTTAAATAATAATACAGGCACATGACATTAACACTTGAGTTAAAAAATTATTATTTTATTATTATAAAACAACTCACATAATTATTAAAAAATAATAATAAAATAACCCAGAAGCATTGATAGATTGTTTTTTGTTGCTCAGCATTGATAGATTTTGATTGCATATATTTCCATTTCAAACTCACTTACTCTGTCTGACACAGTAACACTGCAAAACATTCCCACCTATTAAAGTATATATAATAAGATATGAATTTAATTTATATGAACTCAGTATAAATATTGTTAATCAATCATAAATTTTTGTCTGAAACACTTGAAATGATTGGTGATTGGATAACAATCTATTGAAGCTGAACTTTATATTTAATTAAAATCTTAAAACATGTCTTGTTAGAAATTTTTGGGTCACACTTGTAATGTTTAAATGTGTTAGGGCCATTATTTTTAATTAGTCAAATTAAAGTGATCTAATTTAAGTAAGGTTTATGGCTAAGGACATAATTGTTATGAAAGTTATTGTGTAGATATCATAAGGTCTTATTTCTATTTTTATGATGGGCAAAATTAGAAATAAGAAATGTATGGATAGTCATGACTCTTGATGAAAGAGTTTGAATCCGAAGGGACATCACTCTTCGTGAAAGGGCATGCAATTCCTATAAATAAAGGGTTATGGTCCCCAATTGTAGACATAATCAAAAGGAAAAGAATTTCAATTCTCTTCATCCCATTAGAGGAGGAACTAAGGCTAAGGAGAATCTACAATTGGAAGATCATTACTTTATCAGGAACTTCAACATTTCCAACAAGATTTCATGGATCCTCCGGGTACGCTTCCGCATTCGATAATCATCTTGAATTACCATGGGATTATAGATAAAATTTTCTTTTGTATTTGTGCTTGAAGATGAACATGTTTCTTGTTGATATTGATTTTGTCTACATGATGCTTAAGGAATTAGAAACATGTTTAGGCATAAATAATTATGAATTTAACAAGTGGTATCAGAGCAACCCATGATCAATTCATGTATGATTTAAGTCTTAATGTTATTCTTAAATTTTTATTCATTGATCTTCCATGATGTAATTTTTTTTTTTCATGAATCGGTCTCTGTTTCATGTTGGATTACGTTGAGTAATTGATAAATTAATTGATTATTCACCATGCAACATGATTTCTAATTGACGTAGAGACTGTGGTTTTATTTGTCTCTCACGTCCTGTTTAAAATGAGTGAAGAACGGCCAGAAAGCATTTTTTTTCTTCCTAAAATCTGTCTGCGCATCACATATCAACATGAAAAAGGCATTAATAGCAAATACAGTGTAAATGTGTAATGCTGATATGTTTTGATTGATTTTATTGGAAATGTTTATTTTTCATTCTTGTGGTGTATCTTTCCCCACATATTCAGTTTTTGTGGAATTTAAATGTAACTTGGTAGTAAAGTTGCTGCAATTTCTGTGGACCGTAATGGTCTTTGGTTTCTTTATGAATCGTTGTGATTCATATTTATATTTTAAAGTTCGCTGCATTAAGCAGCGTGTGCTTTGGTCCAGTGGCTTGAGCGGTCACAACGTTTCGCAAATGTCCAGGGATCGATTCTCATTGAAGGGCTCCTTGTCCATTTAATTTTATTTTAAGTAATTTTTATGGAAAATGAATAAAATGATCAGTTTGGCGTAGGCGGGAATCGAACCCAGTACATACTGGTTTGTAGGCAGAGGGCCAACCACTAGGCTACAGTTTAACTTCTGACGTTTGGTGTTCAAACAATCTTGTTAAAGGAGATCTTAATGAATTCAAATTTTTTGCTCATAATTTTGAATTGTATAATTGTTTAACATTTTAAGTGAGCCAATTGAAACATGAAGTCGCCAAAGTGACCTCTCCGTGCAGATTGCTCATAAGAAATGTTAAATGTTAGTGTATACGTGTATCCATGTGGGTATTAATCGGCCCAAAGGAAGGTTAATATTTGGCCGGATTACGTAGACACCTGTGATGGTAAACATGTGATAATTATAATGTTGTACATGTGAATGATAAATCAATCCAAAGAGGGGTTTATTATTTGACATGCATTATTATCAATGTTTGATCATTACAACAAGAGTACCACTAGCAATTAATATTACTGTCCAAAGACTTGACATTAATGTTGCACTAGGTATCTTGAGATGAATTATACAATTATTTGAATTTGTTGACGATTGAATTTTAAATTATGATGTGAGTATATTTATGTTGTTTGTTTTGTTCTCTTTCCAGCTAATATTGCTACTGTATCTGCTAACATGAATTCGGTTCCGGTCCTTAATGGTACCAACTTTAAGGACTGGAAAGAGAACATTTTAATTGTTCTGGGCTGCATGGATCTTGACCTTGCACTAAGGATGGAGCAACCCTCTACTCTTACGGACTCCAGTACCTCTGAAGAGAGGAAAACTTATGAGAAGTGGGAACGCTCCAATCGTATGAGTCTCATGATCATTAAGCGCGGCATTCCTGAGGCATTTAGGGGTGCTATATCTGAAAAGATAACAAGTGACATAGAATTCCTTGCCGAAATTGAGAAACGCTTTGCCAAAAGTGATAAGGCAAAAACAAGCACACTCCTTCAAAGCTTGATTTCTATGAAGTATAAGGGCAAAGGAAATGTAAGGGAGTACATAATGGAAATGTCTAATATTGCTTCCAAGCTTAAGGCTCTAAAGCTCGAGTTATCAGATGACTTACTCGCACATTTGGTGCTAATATCTCTTCCTGCACAATTCAGTCAATTTAAGATCAGTTATAATAATCGAGGAAGGATAAATGGTCTCTTAACGAGCTCATTTCATATTGTGTGCAAGAGGAAGAGAGGATGAAGCAAGAAAGGACAGAAAGTGATCACTTAGCAAGCACCTCTAAAGACAAGGGCAAAAAGAGGAAACATAAGGATACTAATAATGAAGCTGCTAAGGGTCCAACACAAAAGAAGCAAAATAAGGGTGACAACGATTGCTTCTTTTGTGGCAAGACTGGACATGTCAAGAAGGAATGTACCAAGTATCATGCCTGGCGTGAAAAGAAAGGTATGTTCCTTACTTTGGTCTGTTCTGAGGTAAATTTAGCTTCAGTACCTAGAAACACTTGGTGGTTAGATTCGGGGCTACTACTAACATCGGTGTTTCAATGCGGGGTTGCTCGAGTTACCGAAGGCCAACTGATGCTGAAAGACGCATTTATGTGGGAGACGGCAAGTCGGTAGAAGTAGAGGCAATAGGGCATTTTAGGTTGTTATTAAGTACTGGTTATTATTTGGATTTAATGGATACTTTTGTTGTACCGTCCTTTAGACGGAATTTAGTTTTCTGTTTCTTGTTTGGACAAATTTGGTTATCATTGTTCATTTGGAAACAATCAATTCAGTTTATCTATTAATTCAAATGTTGTTGGAACTGGTACTCTTGTGGTGTATGACAATCTATATTTGCTTGACACTATTGTTTCCTATAATGAAAACTTGAATGTGGAATCACGTGGTACTAAGCGCAAAGTTGACAATGCAAATTCAGGAGCGTTGTGGCACAAGCGTCTAGGTCACATCTCTAGAAATAGAGTTGAACGACTTGTGTCAAATGGGATCCTTGATGCCATTGACTTTCTGAGACTTTAATGTCTGTGTTGAGTGCATTAAGGGCAAACAGACCAAACAAAAGAAATTGGGAGCATATAGAGCTACAGATGTCTTAGAATTGATACATACGGACATTTGTGGGCCATTTCCAACACCATCTTGGAATGGTCAACAATACTTTATATCATTCATAGACGATTATTCCAGATATGCGTACCTATTTCTTATACATGAAAAGTCTCAATCTTTGGACGTGTTCAAATCATTTAAGGCTGAAGTTGAAAATCAACTCGATAAAAGAATTAAGAGTGTCAAATCTGACCGTGGAGGTGAATATTACGGTAGGTATGACGGTTCAGGTGAACAACGTCCGGGACCATTTGCCAAATACCTTCAGGAATGTGGGATCGTCCCACAGTACACCATGCCGGGGTCACCTAGCATGAATGGTGTAGCTGAAAGACGAAATCGGACTCTTAAGGATATGGTAAGGAGTATGCTATGTCATTCTACTTTACCGGAGTCACTCTGGGGAGAGGCATTGAAGACTGCAGCTTACATTTTGAACAGAGTGCCAACTAAGGCAGTTGCCAAAACACCCTATGAGCTTTGGACAGGTAGAAAGCCTAGTCTAAATCACCTTCATGTATGGGGATGTCCAGCTGAGGCAAGGCCTTATAGGCCAAATGAAAGGAAATTGGATCCCCGAACAATGAGCAGCTACTTTATTGGCTATTCTGAACGATCCAGGGGCTATAAATTTTACGATCCCAAATTAAAGACAATTTTTGAGACGGGAACTGCCACGTTCTTTGAGGATATTGAGTTTGGAGGGAGAAATAAGGTTAGAGACTTTGTCTTTGAGGAAGAATCAGTTTCAATTCCAGGACCGGTTCATACAGTTGCTTCTGATGAAGCAAGTACGGAACCTCTCCAAGACATTGTTGTTCAAACTCCCATTCAAGATGAATTAGTTGTCCCAGAAGAACAAACTCAAGATCCTCAAGAACCAGTGCTTCAAGAACCAGTGCCGTTGCGACGATCCACTAGAGAAAGAAGAAATGCTATTCCGGATGATTACATAGTATTTCTCCAAGAACATGAGGAAAATGATGGTATGATGGAAAATGATCCAATCAATTTTCGTGAAGCCATGCAAGATTCCAACTCGGAAAAATGGATTGAAGCAATGAATGAGGAGTATAAGTCCATGCAAGACAATAAGGTTTGGGAACTTGTCCCATTACCAGAAGGTGCGAAACCTATTGGTTGCAAATGGATATTTAAGACCAAAAGGGATTCCAAAGGTAATGTGGAAAGGTATAAGGCTCGTCTTGTAGCCAAGGGCTATACTCAAAAGGAAGGGATTGACTTTAAAGAGACCTTCTCTCCGGTTTCATCGAAGGACTCTTTTAGGACAATCATGGCTCTTGTTGCACATTATGATTTGGAGCTTCATCAGATGGATGTTAAGACGGCGTTTCTCAATGGCAATATTGATGAAACAATCTATATGGTGCAACCAGAAAACTTTGTGTCGGGAGACCCAAAGAAAATGGTTTGCAAATTGACAAAATCCATCTATGGACTAAAACAGGCGTCTCGTCAGTGGTACCACAAGTTTCATCAGGTAGTTCTCTCATTTGGTTTTGAGATGAATGCGGTTGACGATTGTGTGTATCACAAATTCAGTGGGAGCAAGTATATTTTCCTGGTATTGTATGTTGATGACATACTGCTTGCCACTAACAATATAGGCATGTTGCACGAAACCAAGAGATTTCTATCAAGAAATTTCGAGATGAAAGATCTTGGTGATGCCTCCTTTGTATTAGGGATCCAGATACATCGAGATCGATCTCGAGGTATTCTAGGATTATCACAAAGCATCTATATCGATAAGGTGCTCAAAAGATTTGGCATGCGGGGATCGCAAACCAGGTGATACCCCTGGTCGCTAAGGGAGACAAATTTAGTCTCGCCAATGCCCAAAAGGAAATATTGAGATTCTGGAGATGCAGAAGATTCCCTATGCATCTGCTGTATGGAGTCTAATGTATGCCCAGGTTTGTACGCGTCCGGACATAGCGTACATTGTTGGAGTTTTAGGCAGATACTTAAGCAATCCAGGAATGGATCATTGGAAAAAAGAAAAAGAGTTATGAGGTATTTGAAGAGAACAAAAGATCATATGCTCACATATAGGAGATCGAGACTCTTTGGAGATCATTGGGTATTTCGACTCCGATTTTTGCCGGATGCCAAGATAGTAGAAGATCCACTTCGGGCTATATCTATCTGTTGGGTTGGTGGTGCAATTTCTTGGCGCAGTGCCAAGCAAACGCTTATTGCTTCATCCGCCATGGCAGCAGAGTTTGTAGCATGTTATGAGGCATCAAATCATGGGATTTGGCTGAGGAATTTTGTCACCTGGGCTGCGAATTTTGGAAGGGATTGAAAGACCACTTAAGTTATCTTGTGCCAAAAAATCAGCCGGCTTATACTCCAATAACAATAGGAGCTCGCCAAAGTCGAAACACAACGACATCAAGTACCTAGTTGTCAAGGAGAGAGTACTCAGTGGACAGATTTCCATAGAACACTTAGGGACAAACTCCATGATAGCAGACCCTCTAACAAAGGGCCTTCCACCCAAGGTCTTTCATGAGCACATTTGCTCACATGGGTGTCATACTGTTTGAGGATTCTTTGGTTTAGTGGGAGTTAGTCATTGATGTAATTCATGTTCTATATTTGAAATTATGTATGCATACTATTATATTTGAATACTGTTTCGATCGGAAATAAATTTTGGTATTTAGTTTATTACACTTTGTACGATAATGTCTTTAATGATCTCACTAAAGTAAAGAAGGACCAGTTGAAAATCGACATGTACAGATCACCTTCATGTGATTTTCATGCTGCACATTTCATGATTAATCTATGTCATTTGGTTGTGTTAATATTAGTGATCATTGTTGGATTTAGTTATGATTGATATAACGAAAGCCGCTTTGGTTCTATATATTGATATAACTAATGGACGGGATAGGGATATGTCCAAGGTTTATAATGGCAAATTTGGAGCTCATAAAGTATAACACATTTATAAACATACATATGTGACCAGTGGGAGATTGTTAGAAATTTTTGGGTCACACTTGTAATGTTTAAATGTGTTAGGGCCATTATTTTTAATTAGTCAAATTAAAGTGATCTAATTTAAGTAAGGTTTATGGCTAAGGACATAATTGTTATGAAAGTTATTGTGTAGATATCATAAGGTCTTATTTCTATTTTTATGATGGGCAAAATTAGAAATAAGAAATGTATGGATAGTCATGACTCTTGATGAAAGAGTTTGAATCCGAAGGGACATCACTCTTCGTGAAAGGGCATGCAATTCCTATAAATAAAGGGTTATGGTCCCCAATTGTAGACATAATCAAAAGGAAAAGAATTTCAATTCTCTTCATCCCATTAGAGGAGGAACTAAGGCTAAGGAGAATCTACAATTGGAAGATCATTACTTTATCAGGAACTTCAACATTTCCAACAAGATTTCATGGATCCTCCGGGTACGCTTCCGCATTCGATAATCATCTTGAATTACCATGGGATTATAGATAAAATTTTCTTTTGTATTTGTGCTTGAAGATGAACATGTTTCTTGTTGATATTGATTTTGTCTACATGATGCTTAAGGAATTAGAAACATGTTTAGGTACAAATAATTATGATTCTAACATGTCTTACTTCCTTATGATCGTCTACCTCATGGCAAATGCAGCACAGCCGGCACCAGCCGGCTTGTTTCGCTATGTCGAGGGCCACCGCTACCACCCCGATGCATAGCAGCAATGGTAGGACACACACAGCAACAATGCTATATAAAAAGAGCGCCACAAGGGTGTAGGCCCTGAACTTGAGAATCATTTCTTTGGTATCCATGGGAGCAAAAAGGGAAATGATAGTGATGTTGATGAGTGATGATGATGACGGGTTTGAGTGAGATGGTGAGAGGAGGAGGGGGGTTTATGTAGTGGGAGAAGCAACAGAGAATAGACAAAATCACAAAACAAACACGGATCTGATTAGGGATTCTTGCATTTTTTTTTCACCATAGTGTTGAACGATGCTTACAAATATTGGACTTTTTGTGTTCAAAAAACACGCCAAGGGTGTATTTGTTATTGATTATTTTGTTAAAAATCATTTTTTTAACCGAATAATCATTTTTTAAAATCTTTAATGTGTTTGTTTTTGCTTTTAAAAATAACGAAAAGCAGAATATTCATTTTTATGGTTAAAATGAAAAGCAATTTTCATTAGTTTTTGGAAAAAATCATTTTTTATAACTAACTATTTTTTTTAAAAAAATGATTTTTATGATTGTAAACAAACACAAACCTGCTTCTGCTTTTCTTTAAAATATCTAAAAACAATCACTAAATTATTTTGTAACAAAAACATCTATTTTTTTAATAGGATTTAGATCATATCCAGTTTCTTGAAAACAGGCTACCATCTTGTTAGAGAATTAAGAGTAAATAACCTACTTGGCCCATGAAATTGTGAAGTAGTATCAACCTGGTCCCTTTAACTATTGAAATTCCAAATTAGTCCTGGAAGTTGTAAAACGGTAATCAACTTAGTCCCTCCGTTGAAAATCGTATGGACTAAGTTGATTTTAAATTAGTTGTGTCAGGGACTTAATTGATATTAAGTGAGTAAAATGAGGGACTAAATTGATATTAACTTATAATTCATGGACGTTTTTGGAATTTCGATAATTTCAAGGACCAGGTTGATACTACTTCACAATTTCAAGGACCAAATAGGGTGTTTACTCAAGAATTAAAGATACAAAAATTTTAAAATGTGACTAGTGGCCCTATAATCAATCATGGTGGGGTCATTATAATAAAATTTATATCTATCTATAACATGACTATCATTTTTTTTATTGTTTTTTATATAAAGAATAGGATCCTTTTCCATTCATATAATAATGATAAACTTTCAAATTCCCACTCATGTTTTATTATTTCGTTAACAGGAGAGAAGCCACAATGTTATTCAATTTCCACATATTTTACTTTTTTAAGGTTAGACCATAATGATGATATACTCATATCTAAATGAAGTTTTACATAAATATTTATAATAGATCCGGCTTTTGTGCATTTTTTTCAATTTCAAATGAGAAAATAAGTGTTGTATAGAAGATTTCATTATAAAATTCATTATTAAAGTAATATTTATGGAAAAATACAGTGTATAAATCAAACTAATTAATCTTATTGTATATAAAAAATATTTTATACTTTAAAAAGATATTCATTAATTCATGCAAAAAAAAAAAGTTTTCATGGATTTTTTTTGTTTGTTATTAACATAGAAACTTTGCATTAGATGTTTGAAAATAGGTTATATAAGAGATATTTGAGTATCGAGACGTACATTTTTTTTTTTCATCACCACCGAAACATTGACGCCTCTAAACGCTACCCTAAACCCTAAATATCGTATAACACTTGATGGTCGTGCATTTAATGCTAGATGTTATGTATTTCGTGATTGACATGCACGATCACCCATCACTCGGGTACACCGCTCAATACTAGATGACCGTAAATCTTAAATCAAATGCTACGCATTTTCTTATCGACACGAGTACAAGCACAAGCGCTTGAGCATGTCCCTGAACATTGGATGGTATGGTAATATACTAAACAAAACCTTAAAACATATAGATCAAGAAAATGTATTAAAATGAGTTAATTGTAATTAATATTCATATAAATTTTTAAAAATATACCTTCTAATTAATGAACAAACTCACTTGTATGGAAAGCTGATATATGAGGGTAATATTGAAAATTAGCATTTAATATGTGTGAAAATTGATACATATTTCTTATATTTTGGACCAAAAAAATGAATCTATTTGTTTTTTATATTAAGGACCGGAGGGAGTACATTTTTAGTCTCTTTAAAGTATTAAGTAGACTTACTTGATCAGAATAGAAAAATATTATTAATCTTTGTATGTACTAATCATAATAAAGAGAAATTATATTGACATCTTAAGAAGTTTAGTTTAATTATACTTGCTTTTTATTATTTCCAAAATTATATTGATCTCCTTTATAAGATTTATGTTCTAATTACATTTACCCCTTAATCGTTTATGTCGTTATCTCAAGAAAAATTTGTATAATTTCTGAAATAAGGGTGTCGAATGTAATTAAGTCAAACTTTGGGAAAAGTAAGCATATATAACTTCCCTTTATAATAATGAACACTATTGATGTATCTATTATTTTATTGTAGTTTCTGTTCATATGTTTTGAAAAGCTACCAAATATACAAAATTAATATACCATTTTTTAAAACTTTTAATATGAATTAATTTTCTTTTCTTAAAGGTCGTACTTGTTTATAGTCACATGGATTCTCCCAAATGCTACTTAATTGTTGCTTCTGTTTCGGAATAGTACTATGTGAGTTATCGTTGAGAAAAGAGATATGCAAGGGTCTCCAAATCACACGTATATCAACCCCATCTCTCTTTTCCCTCTAAGTCATGTAATGGGATGCATGAGTATGGTTTGTCGTTTTATTAAAAAAGCTGCCGGCTATTTCCTTGTTTTTCGCTTGCTAAGTACATCTCTTGTTGAAACAAATTAACGATTAACGCAGTTTCAACCAAAGAAAGGGAAAAAAAACGTGTAACTGAGTAATGGACAAACAATAAAAGCAAATAAACCTTGGTGTACAAGATAAGATCCAACACAACACATGACTCATGAAGCGGTTATGATCCTAAGCTGAAAACTGTTCTGCCCAGGAATCACTTTCATGCTCCACAGAGTGAACTATGTGGGTTCCATCTGAACAGAAAAGAGTGTTTTCCGCATTGAAATTTGATTTAAAGACCAAGACAGCAAACCAATGAACACAAGATATTTGTTTTTAAGTATAAATCTCAACGCATTTAGGTAAAACGTTTTTCTTGATATATAGGATAGAATTATAAGCTGGCTGAGATTCTCTGTGAAGGTAACTGGGCGTTAAAGAAAATAAAAGGGCAAAACTGCCACCCAATGCAGCTTAGACGTGGTTCTTTCTGCGATGCACTACTTGTTGACTACTACAGTACAACAGAACTAGCAGGTTGGGTGTTCATAGGATCGAAGTATCGAAACGGAAAGAATTTAGTTTGATACAAATTAGGTTTTATATATTTTTTTAAACAAGGTTATCCTATGTCACCATAAATTTATTGAAAAAAAATAGAAAAAACAAAGAAAACAAAACAATGATACAACATAAACCAAAACCCAGACAAAAACAAGAATCAAGTAAATTTAACATTAAACATTTTATTCTTCCTCATATCATACTTCTGAGATTTAAATAAAATCACTGTGAAATTAGAATCATCCTCAACAACAATATCATTATTTTGCTCTATTGAAAGAGAGTCATTCTGTAGATCTTCCTCGTTCCTTCTCCTAAACACTTGGCAAGACTTTCATATCATGAATAACATTAGGATGCATAGATTATATTTAGAATATTAGTTGAGCTTTGTAGCTATATTTTTTCCACTAGCTTATAGTATTTTTTAAACTATATTATGACTCTCTTTGACAAAAATAGCCGATAAATTAGCTTATGTCTGATAAGTTAGTTTATAGCTGATAATCTAATTTTTAATTGAAAGCTTTAAGCTGATATCTGAAAAGCTAAATGATTGAATTTGAAGTATTAGGTAGAATTATCAGTTGAATTAGTTTATAAATGTAAAATGACATAAAGGACATATTTATATGATTTTTATATATTTTTTGAAAAAGCTTAATAATTAGAATATTAATTTTTTGAATTTTATTTTTTAATATAAATGCAATTATATGTTTATATGATTTTTTGTATAATTTTTATTTTATGAGGGTTGAGTAAAGTAGGACAAAAATGAGAGGCTCTATTTGGCAAGTCTAATAAGCTAGCTTATTGCTTATTTGACTAACTTATAAGCTGGTTTGACTAAAATAGAGGTGTTTGATAAGCAAGCTTATTTCATTAGCTTATAACTTTTCTTCATTAAATGAAATTATCACATTATCATGTCTATCATAAATATGTTCTTTTATGTCATTTTACATTTATAAGCTACTTCAACCGCTAATTTTACCAAACACTTCAATTTCAATATGCTAGTTTTTCAACTATCAACTATCAACTATCAGCTAAAAATTAACTTATCAGCTATCAGCTAGCTTATCAGGTATCTAACTAGCTTATCAGCTACTTTTACCAAACAGAGCCATAAAAGTAAATAGGCTATAACTTATAAGCTATAAGCTAAATAAATTAGCTTATGAAGAAAAGCTATAAGCTAATGAGATAAGTTTGTTTGTCAAACATCTCTACTTTAGTCAAACAAGCTTATAACTAGTCAAATAATCTATAAGGTGCGTAGCTTATTGGACTTGCCAAGCAGAGCTTTTAGCTTATAACTTCTTAGTTTTTATCTCATTTTTATCCCTACTATTTTTGTTAAACTCCTCCTTTATCCTCTCTTAAATAAAATAAAATATCGTAATCCTAATATCTCATTCATATATATATATATATATATATATATATATATATATATATATATATATATATATATATATATGACTAATTTCATTTTAGTGTGTGCAGTCATTTTATCCTCTCTTAATGAACGTTTTAGTGTGCAATCATTTGTAAGGTTTTGGCCAGCATAAAGTTTAAACTTTTGGATAAGATCCCTATCGTCAATTTTCTTTATGTTAATTGGTGATGTGGCAAATGAAGTGCCCAAACACCATGCCACATGACTAATAATATTATTTTTTAATGCCCTGTGACATATACTAATATTATTAATTTATATCTTTTATTATTTTAACTATTGTTCATGAATATATATAATTAAATGATTTTTTATTATTTTAATAAATATTCTTTATTCTAATTTTATTTTCAGCCTGACTCCTTTTGGTCCCCATAATTCAGAGATAGTGTTGCAATGGTCCCTTACTGTTCAAAGTCACACCCATTTTTGTTAGCCTAAGTGGCCTCTAACAAGCGTTGGAATCCTAGAGGAGGGGGAGGGGGGTGAATAGGATTCAAAAGATTTTCGCAAACTTTTCAAAAACTTTTGTTGTATAAAGGTATAACGTATTTAACAAGAGCGCGTAGTGAATCTTTAGATGACATGAACGTAATTGAAATGATGATTCAACAAGATTGTTTCAAATGTAATTCAATTCTTTATCAATTAAACCCTAATATGTAATGCAAATTGAAATTAAAGAGAGAAGGGTTAAGGAAAATTGCAAACCAATATTTTTACTGGTTCAATCACAATTTCTTGTGATCTACATCCAGTCTTACACCCACCGGTATGAGAGTTCCTTCACTAATCAGGATCTTGAGTACAACGTTCAAGAAATTTTACACCAGAGATACCCCACTCTGCAACCTACACACAACCAGGGATTCCACACCCTGAATCCAACCCAGAAGAGGAACCCTCACTACTAGAAATCCATCTTTTTCGAACGGATTTTCAGACGGATTTCGGACGGAAATTGGACAAATTTCGGAGGGAATGGCACCCGTCTGAAAAAGCCTCGTTGGAAATTATAAAATCCATCCCAAATTCTGTCTGAAAATATTTACGGACGGATTGCGGACGGAATATGGACAACGTGGAAATCCGGATTTTGGTTATTTTTCGGACGGATTTCGGATGGATTTATTTTTGTTTTCCAATGGATTTGGGACGGATGCTGTGATTTTGTTGGTTATTTTTCAGACGGATTTATTTTTGTTTTCCAACGGACGGATTTATTTTTGTTTTCCAACGGATTTGGGACGGATGTTGTGATTTTGTTGGTTATTTTTCGGACGGATTTATTTTTGTTTTCCAACGGATTTGGGACGGATGCTGTGATTTTGTAGGTTATTTTTCGGACGGATTTGGGACGGATGTTGTGATTTTGTTTGGGACAGATTTCCCACGGATTTAAGACAGAAACGTTTATCCTTTTGAGACGGATTTTGAACAAATTTAATAAAAATTATTTTTTTATAAAGGAAATTGACTCAAATTTATAAATTGACTTAATTTACTTTTGAAACAACACTAAGATGAAATATCAAAATCATTATTCAAGTTTTAGTTTCACACAGATTGAGATAAAACTGAATTGAAAATTGACATATTTGAACAAATCACCAAACAAGACATTAACCTGTGAAGAACAATCAAGTATACCTGTTAATATTTTTACCTAACAGTCAAGATCAATCACATAAACTAAATTCATATAAGTGTTTCATCATTCTAGTTCTAGCACAATAAAACAAACCACTATGATCAAAGTACTCATTAGTCAAACAAAGTAACACAAACTAGAGTAATATGTTTATCGATCTAAAACAACATAAAACTAACTAATGTCATCAAGGTGTCATCAATCTATATTAAATCAAAACAAAGTAGAGACATTTAAGGACTCACAAATCTAGATCAAAGCCATCAATCAACATTAAAATTATCATCATTGTCGCCATTAGAGGGCTCACTAGTCTCATTTGATCCATCTTGCATAGTTGTCGCAGAAACAAAGTTTGGAGGTAGTGGCATATTTAACTTCCCAAATAAAGCAACAACCAAACTTTCAGTTGATTCAATCCTCTTTTGTTGCTCCTCCAACTTATGCTTTTGCTCTTGATTTATAAATTCTTGCCCTTTAACCTTTTCCTGCCACTTTACTAGCTCTTGTTCCGTGTTTGTGTCCATAGATGCACTTGAGGATGAATTGACAGCATACTTTGAAGAGATATTTGTTCCTATAGAACCTAGACCATATAATGTCCCTTTTTTGCCTTTAGGAACTACTTCTTTCCAAATAGTCAAGTCATCTGGCATATTTTGGCTTTCACAAGACAACCCGTCACCATCCTCATGTTGACACAATGACAATACTGAAAGCTCTGATTTTCTCTTTTTAAAATTTCCCTACAAAACATTACAGTTTGACTTTTGTTAGTCATTTCACTAACAAACAATTTTGAACCATGCATGCAACAAAAGTTATAGAAAAATTAAAGTTAACACCACATACCATGGCATTCTCAGATCTATTATCAACCCAAGTGTTGTCCTTTTTCAAATGGCATTTAGCAAACACTTCTTCTATAGAAGGTTTGACCTGTGTAGCTACCTCCTACACTTTGTCATAACTTCAATGAGAAAATTCACAATAGTTCATAAAATTAAATTCTCAAGCAAACAATTTCAAGTGTCTTACCATTCTACGTGCATGCTCACCCATAGATATAGAACCACCAGTATGCACAGAGTTACCTTCATTTGAAGCACGATTTGCAGTGCTTGCCACAAACAAATTCTTAAACTTCTTATCCGATGCCCAATAATGTATTAGTTGATTCCATATTGGTATAGGAATGTACTTTGGCTTGTATTCTTGACTTTTTTCATATTTTTTCCTCTCTTCATACATAGTACTCCTAAATCGAGCTTCTCCCTTGATGTCAAAAATTTGACGAATCCTTGCATCATATTTTGGTTCCCATCTACAGTTCTTCTACAAAAGAAAATAAAATTGATATGATATGTAAGCAACCATAAATTCTGCAAACTATCTTTGATACAATATATTAATGACATATATTATCTAATATCATATTTACCTTAAATTCTTTAAACCACAAATCTCGCATATCAGTAGTTGAATGTCCCCAAGTAGGACAAAACCAATCTAACTTGCTCTTAATGGCAGCAAATAAGAAACGAACAGTAGATGATGGATTAAACCTGTTAGTGTAAAAGACATTGTAAGAAATATATGCACGTTAATCATACTTTACAAAACTATAAGTTCATAGCTTTCGCTTAATAATATTGTTGTACTTACTCATCTCCATAAGGCTTTATTTCTGGAAGACATTCTTGATCAACATGTCCATCAACCTGAGATTCGATGATGGATGATTGAGTATTTGGCAAAGTTTGTTCAGAAGTTTGAGGTAGACTAGGTGGCGGTGATGGTATTTGGGTTGGTGATGGTGATGGTGATGGTGATACAGATGGTGATGATGTAGTGTTCACATGTGGTGATGGTATTTGGGTTGGGGTTGGTGATGGTGATGGTGATACTGATGTCGTGTTCACATGTGGTGATGGTGTAGGCAAGACATCTGACGATGATGGATTTGTGGGTACTTGTGTAGATGGTATGGTTGGTGGCCGGTAATATAGGTGCAACTTGTACAGCAATTCCACCTCTACCAGATGAGCGTCGACCTCGACAGGAGAAAGTCCTTCCACCTCTATTGGTACCTCTACCTGACATCTAAAATGACAAATACATTTACATATATAATATTTTATGATAAGCAAAGCATATTTATTTATGAATAAAAGAGCAAAACTTAAGCACAAGTGTTAAAGATTAACCAAAACAGTAATTATACCCAAACCAGAAATATGTCATCAAAAACATACATACGAGACCATTAAAAAACCAAGATCAAAGCAAAACAACTATAAATTTATTCCTCATTGTCACTTGGATCACTAAACTCTTCATCTTCATCTAGCACATCATCCATCGTCTCCTCCTCACTATCGTCATTGTCATCATCATAATCATCATCATCATCATTGATAAAATTATGGCCACCATCATAAAATCCATCAACCTCATCAAATCTTCCATCATCATCTAGTAATGTAATAGGTATATCAAGGTCAATTGAGATGTGACCCAAATTTTGATTTGTGAAATCCTCTTGATATGCAAAGTCACCAATTTGTTGATCCTCAATCACACCCCTAGCATTGGTTTTGATTACAAACCACCAATCTGCATTGTTCCTAGTTCTTATTGGATGTGGAGCAAAATACACTTGAATTGCCTTTTGTGCAACAATAAATGGATCATATTTTCCATAACGTCTATTGTGCCGAACTTGAATGATACCATATTGTTTATCCACCTTTGTTCCTCTACCAATTGTAGGATCAAACCACTCACATTTGAACAACCCAACCCTTTTTAATGGTAATCAAGGATATTCAATTTGGATAATTTCTTCAAGTTGGCCATAAAAGTCTTTTTCATATTCACCATATCATGTACCTTTAACACATACTCCACAATTCATAGTAGACTTTCCAACTGAATGTGCTTTTGTATGAAATTTGAAGCCATTCACAAAATAAATAGGCCAAGTTTTTACAATTCTTAAAGGACCCCATGACAAGGCATGTATATTTGAATCTAGCACATTATTTGAAGGATTGTCAACCTACATAAAATCATTCAACAATAAGAGTGTTACTAAAATTACATTCAAAATATAGTATCTACGTAGATCTATTTCAAAATAAAGGCTTACATAATCTTTCAACCATGTTGCAAAGTTTTCTTCAATGCACTTATCAACTTGTTCATCACTCATATTAGGATGACCAATACGCAATGTCTCCACAAATATCCTATTGTGACATGAATTTCATTCAATTAAATTCATGACATTAGTCAAACTATATTAGCAAATGATGTATGTCCATTTTAAAAAGTACATACTTAATATATGGTTGAATCTCATCGCAATCAATTAATATATGATTCATGGCAGCAATAAATTCCCTATCCTCCAAAAAACGAGTTTTGCATCCACCAGTAAAATGGCCTGGCAAATTGAAAATGGAAAAGGTCGATTGTACCAAATCATCTTCACTCGTAGAATCTTTTCTTCCAATGCTGGTATGGTAAGGTTGTACTTTTGGCTCAAAATAGTAAGTACAAAATTGAGAAATCTCCTCAATAAGGTATGACTCAATTATAGATCCTTCAACACGAGCCTTGTTCTTAACCTTCTTTTTAAGGTGATGAAGGAACCTACCATAAAGAAAGAATGGTTTCATGTGAGACTAAAAGGGACACAAAAAAAAAACTACAAAAGGACACAATAAACTAAACTTTTTTTTTGTTACAAGGGTGACGAGGCAATACCTCTCAAAAGGGTACATCCATCTATATTGCACTGGACCACCGACCTTTGCTTCATATGACAGGTGAATAGGTAAATGTTCCATTGAGTCAAAAAAACCAGGAGGGAAAATGCGTTCTAGTTTGCATAACATAATTGGAATATTTTGTTCAAGTCTAATAAGGTCATCTACCTTTTCTGATGTTGAGCATAAATCTCTAAAGAATTGACTGAACTCAGTTAAAACCTTCCATATTTGCTCTGGCAATGTGTTAAAAGCAATTGGAAGCAAACGTTCCATGAACACATGACAATCGTGACTTTTCATTCCATGTAACTTTCCCTCCTTCATGTCCACACATCTAGCCAAGTTTGAAGCATATCCATCTGGCATCTTTAAACCCTTCACCCATTCACAAATTGCTCTTTTCTGTTCCAAAGTAAATGTGTAGTTTGCCTTGGGATTTTTTATCCTCCCATTATTTTGTTCATGTAGTTCTAAATCCTTGCGTTTGCAATACTCTCTCAAGTCCATTCTTGCCTTTAAATTATCTTTAGTCTTGCCTTGAATGTCCATAACAGTGTTAAACACATTATCAAATACATTTTTCTCAATATGCATTACATCGAGATTATGGCGAAATAAATTAGTGCTCCAATACGGTAAATCCCAAAATATACTTCACTTTGTCCAATTATGCTCAATTCCATACCCAGGTATTTGAATTTGAACAAAATCGGTTATCTTTGGTTTCATATGAATTTGCTACCATATCTGCTCCCCAGTCAACCTAGGAGGCGGTTCTGATCTCTCAACCCTATTCTTGTAAAATGCATCTTTATTTCTTCTAAATATGTGATCATTTGGCAAGAATTGTTTGTGGCAATCAAACCATGATGCCTTCCCACCATCAGAATGCCTTTAAGTGTTCCATGCAATATGGACATGCCAATTTCCCTACTGTCATCCATCCTGACAACATTCCATACGTAGGAAAATCATTAACTGTCCACATTAGTGCATCTCTCATTACAAAATTTTGCTTTGTAGAAATATCATGGGTTAAAGTGCCCTCTTCCCACAATAACTTTAGCTCATCAATCAAAGGCTGCAAATACACATCTATCTTACTTTTGGGATTACGAGGACCAGGAATGATAATGGTCAAAAACAAATAAGGAGTTGTCATACACATCCAAGGCGGAAGGTTGTAAGGAGTCACAATTACTGGTCAACATGAATATTGTGAACCAGATTGACCATAAGGAGTGAATCCATCAGAACATAATCCAAGTCTCACATTGCGTGATTCAGAAGAGAATTGTGGATATGTTTGATCAAAATGCTTCCACGCTTCTGAAGCAGATGGGTGTTCGAGGACACCTTGAACTTGTTGATGCTCATAGTGCCATCTCATATGACGTGCAGAGTTCATAGAAGCATATAATCTCTTTAACCTGGGTGTGAGTGGTAGATAATGCATACGCTTTAAAGGCACCTCCTTACCACCCTTACCTACCTTGTACCGTGGATCTTGGCAAAACTGACAGACTTTTTTTACTAGGTCATCTTTGTAGTACAACATACAACCATTAATGCAACAATCTATTTGTTTACTGCCCATCCCAAGTTTTGATACCAACTTCTTCGCTCTATAAAAATTAGGGACGAGCAAGTTATCCTTAGGCATACCTTCCTTCATAGCTTGAAGTATATCATCAAAGCTTTCAACATTCTAACTGCCAAAGATAATTCTGAGTGGTCAACACAACCTTCCCATAGTGGTCGTTGTGCAGAGTGCAACAAATCATAAAATATCTTTGATTCCCCATTTGGAGGCTCCCCCATGTGTCTCTCGATCTGGCCCATAATTTCTGGCCCAACAGCATCAAAAATCATTGATTCACATGGATTTCTTTGTGGCTCAAAGACCTAACGACTGACTACATGTACCTTCTTCGTGCACATTGCTTGCGTTTCTATCATTTGAACTCAACGAACTTTTTCCATGTGAATCCCAACACCAATAGCTTGGCTTGAAACCATGCTTATACAAATCAACCATAACCTCATCCGGAGTTAAGAAAGCTTTGTTTCCATGTTTTTTGCAAGGACACCTAAGTGTACTACCATTAAGAGAATATTGAGGTTGCCTAGTTGCTTGGTTAACAAAATCTCGGACACCTTCTACAAATTCCCTTCTTAATCCCCCCGATTTGGAAGAAGTCTATTATACATCCACTTTCTATGCTCGGGAATTCTATATTCTGTATCATGTAAATAAAAATTTAACAAGGCATATATGTATCATTGAATAGAATTGAAACTAATTCATGTTATATATAAACTAGGAGAAAAGGAAGAATGAAAAGTCAGAATCTGTCACGGCCGTGACATGTCAGCTGAGCCAGACCCCTTCTAGGCAGAATCTGTCACGGCCAAGCCGTGACAGACCATTTAGTGAAGCGTTGAAGGCAAAAGTTGTGACGGCCAGGCCGTGAAGCCCATCACGGTCGTGACATGTCAACTGAGCCAGACCTCTTCTAGGCAGAATCTGTCACGGCCTGGCCGTGATACCCATCACGGTCGTGACAAATCATTTAGTAAGGCGAAAGTGCCATCGCTGCCCAGCCGTGATACCCATCACGGCCGTGACATGTCAATCGAGCCAGCACCCTTCTAGGCGAGAATCTGTCACGCCGGTCGTGATACCCATCACGGCCGTGACGAGACCATTTAGTAAGGCGAAGCTATCACGGCCAGCCGTGATGCCCATCACGGCCGTGACATGTCAATCGAGCGCACCCTCTTCTAGGCAGAATCTGTCACGGCCCGGCCGTGATACCCATCATGGCCGTGACAGACCATTTAGTGAAGCAACATTCAAGGCAGAAGCTGTCACGGCCAGGCTGTGATGCCCATCACGACCGTGACCGCATTCTATGGATCTTCAACAACTGATTTGATCTGGTTTTTGTATTGGTTTAGGATTCAAATTGTCCAACCTTATAAATAGGACTATATCTTGGTGATCAATTAGTTATAGGATTATAAATATAAAAGTGAAACCAAAGCTAATACATCAAGCATAGCTAGATTGTTGATTGAAAATGGAGCATCCTCTACCCAAGTGGTGTCCCTGAAAGAGAAAGTTAGTGATGCTAAGGCATGAGCAAGTGAGCAACTCTATTACCTCCCCACTCTTAACATAAGAAAACTGACAAACTCTAAAATAGATACCACTAAGACATGCCTTGCTGAGTGGTTCTTCCATATATCTAACTCTCTATGATGGAAAAAGTCGGAGCCTATAATTTCTAGTTGGGCCACTGAGGCTATTGTTATCCAAGGAGAGAGATGAAAGGTTTTTCAAGGAAGAGAAAGAATTGGGTATGGAGCCAATCAATCCACACCCTGAGAAGCTCACTGATTTGAGCTTCTAAAGGTTCCCTATGAAGAGGGGTATCCCTGCCTTGATGGGGTTGTCATCAATGAGTAAATATTCTAAATGCTCCAAACTTGACAGTGTTTCAGGAATAGGCCCACCAATAAAATTATGACTCATATCAAGCAAGACTAACCTCTTAAGCTTTCATAAATCAAGAGGTATTCTTACTAAGCCTGTTAGAGCTCAAATCCATCTTCTGAAGATGTTGAAGTTGTCCAAGAGAATAATGCAGATCACCTTCAATTTTATTCCAACTGAGGTCCAAAATGGTCATACTTTTCTGACCTCCAATTTCCTTGGGGATTTGACCACTCAAGTTATTATAACTGAGGTCAAGTTGCTCTAGACAAACCAAACCACCAATCTGTCTTGGGATTTTTCCTTGTAGGCATTGCGGGACGGGCTCGGGACTCTCGGACTAGCAACACTACCCAAACTTGGAGGTATTTCTCCAATGAGGGTTGGATTAGACCTGCAAGGTCAGGTGATCTAAGGAAGAGAAAGGGCCAAAAGGCCAAACTCATAAGTATCAAAATCAATATCCAAAAACATCATTCATCACCACCAAGAATTTTTGCCAAAGACAAATGTCATATAATAATGTTCTCATAATGATTGTTTAAAGAGGCCGGATATTAGCAGATATTGTTCTGAAAATTCAACCCCTAGATTTGGTTATATTAATCAACTAGCAAAGTTAATGATATCCATCAAGAGCAGAAAAAAACAGATATGAGTGAGGGTAAAAGTGAGATAGCTCTTACCTTCTCTACTAAAGCTTAAGATGGCTTTTAGTGATGATCTGAGATAGGAAGATAGAACTCCTTAAGAGGCTGTGAAGTGGTCCAAAGATCCTTAGAAGTTAAAATAATTCCAAATTTCATAAACCTTGCACACATCATAAGGATCAGACCATCTCATGATAAAGAAGGCAAGAGGGTAAATCACCAATCAAAGTAAACTACATAGTGGTTCAGGTGTTTCACCAAACAGCTTGAGAGCAACAATAAATTCATTCAATTACAAAATAAGATAACAAATACAAAGACAGAGCATACGAGAGTGCAAGAAACATCATTAAAATTGACAATAGAGTAAAAATCATTGTTACTCAAACCCTCAAACTGTACAATGTATCAATGGAAGAAAATAGGGACAATAGACATCATATACAGATACCAAAATATTTAAGGTTAAAGGTTAGCACCAACCTTTTCAACAAAAGTCTCCAAGAGCTTTTCAACAGCAAATATACCGTCTGCTCACCAAGCTTTTGCAACAAACGTGATCGATGGAGATGAACAGTGGAGCGCCTAGCAAGAGAAAAAAGCAAGCAACAGAGGAGGCCAGATGATCGATGGAGATGAACAGTGGCGAGATGCAGACGCAAAACGCAAATGAGGATGGCAATGATCGATGAACAGTGGCGAGATGCAGCAAAACGCAGCAACAAAACGCAAACACAAACGGAGAAGGAGGGGTTTCTTATTTTGCAGCTGAACAACAGATAGAATAGTGTCCTATTAGATTATTAAGTTTAGAATTATACTACTTAAATTTGTCACCCAAAAAGAAGAAGGAGGAGGGCTTTTACGCGCGCGCGGGTCTGCTGAAAAAAATGAGGAGACAAATCCATCTGAAATCCGTCCGAAAATTTCGGACGGATGCAAGATTAATCTAGGAAAATATCAAAAATAAAAAATCCGTCTGAAATCCGTCCGAAAATTTCGGATGGATTTCAGACGGATGCAAGATAAATCAAGCAAAATATACAAAATAACAAAAACGTCAGAAATCAGTACGAAATTTTAGGATGGATTTTGATTTGATGCAAGATTAATCTAGGAAAATATCGAAAATAAAAAATCCGTCTGAAATCCGTCCGAAAATTTCGGACGGATTTCATACGGATCAAGTAAAATATAAAAAATAACACAAGTCGTCTGAAATCCGTCCGAAAATTTCGGACGGATTTCAGACGGATGCAAGATTAGTCAAGGAAAATATTGAAAATAACAAATCCGTCTGAAATGCATCCGAAATTTTAAGGACGGATTTCAGACAGATCAAGGAAAATATAAAAAGTAAAACAAGTCGTTTGAAATCCGTCCGAAATTTCGGACGGATTTCAGACGGATTAAGGAAAATATAAAAAATAACACAATACGTCTGAAATCCATCTGAAATTTCGGACGGATTTCAGACGGATTAAGGAAAATATAAAAATAACACAATCCGTCTGAAATCCGTCCGAAATTTTCGGAAACTTTCAGACGGAAACATTTATGTCCGAAAATTCAAGTTTTCTAGTAGTGCCTCACTTCTTCCAAACCAAGAACGTCAAAAACAAGAGAGTAGAAGAGGTTTGAATCACTCTTGAAAGTGAGAAATTACAACTTGAAGCTCTAATGATCACAATTAAAGATTGAGAGAATGAGACGCAAGGATCTTGTGAGATTTTGTGTTATTTGAGTTTGTGAAATGATAGCTAGCGATCTTTAATGAAAGAGATGAATAGATCTATTTATTAGGGGTGTTTGTTACGTTAAAAACTAGATATGACAGCTGTGAATCGATTCACAGAAAGCTGAAACACCATGAATCTATTCATGAATCTATTCACAGAGACTGATACATCGTGAATCTATTCATGAATCTATTCACTGAGACTGAAACATCTTGAATCCATTTATGAATCTATTCACAGAGAGTAAAATGCTTTGAATCTATTCACACTAATCAGTGAATCTATTCACAACATATTTACACTAAGGTTTCAATCATCTTATTTGTAAATCTATTAATTTAAACTTAGATTTTCAACATGAAACTCATCTAATGATCAAGTATTATATATTCATGCATTAAGTAAAGATTTAAAACATTTCAACATAATGAATGCATGAATTCAACTTGATTATGTTAACCTATGTTGATTTTAATTTCATTTTATTAGCGTCTCATTCAAACATCTTATATGATCTTATTAAGGTACTAATAAAAACATAAACCTTTAAGAACTACCCTTTGTAGATCTAAGTCTTCAAAACTTGATATAGTTGACATTTTGTCCGTTGTCATCTTCAAAACTTTGTACTTTAAATATCCAAGTCATACTTGGGGAATGCGTTCATTCATAATTTTGACGTCCTCTTGTTCTCTCTGTATCCCACCACCTTCTTTCGTGTTGTTGCTACAAATCCATGGTAAACTAGAAGCTCGTGGTGGGTCCTTTACGCCTCATTCTTCGATGTGTAAGAGGGAAAGCTTCATGGTTGTAGGTATGTGATTCCTTCCTGAAAGATGGGGGACCAAAACTTTGGCCTTTTCTAGTCCAGGTACATACTTTTGTATGTTGGGGGGGGGGGGGGGGGGGGGGTCACCCATTGGGGTTTTCACGGTAATTTTATTACCAAATTAAATAGGGTTTTTGAATTAGGGCTTCTAGTTCACATGGCTTTCATGTTAGGTTATCAAATTGGGGGTTTAAATTAGGGTCTATTGTAATTGGGGCAAATTAGGTTAATTAAATTGGTAATAAGTGGGGGTTTACTGTGATTATGGAAAATTAGGTTAATTAAATTGGTGATAATCGGACTTTACTATAATTAGGACAACTTAGTTTAATTGGATTGAGGATAATTCAAGGTTAACGGTAATTAGGACAAATTAAGTCATATCAAGTTAATTGAATCTATATAATATATATTTACAAGTTAGTTTTTTGGTAAGTTTGTATAGGTATAACTTTCTCATGCAATAGCATCTTTAGCAATCTTCGAAAAAGCTTTCTATTTTAAGTAACTTAGGCACAATTGTTTCTTTGTGGTTCCCAGCTACTTTTACCCATCCCATTAAGTGATTACCACCCATTTTTATGTATCCCGTTCCATATCTTTGTACATCTTTTTACATCGTTTTACATCTTTCACATCGTATTACATCTTTTATATCGTATTACATCTTTTACATCTTTTACATCGTTTTACATCTTTTACATCATATTATATCTTTTACATCGTTTAACATCTTTTACATCTTTTTACATCTTTTACATCTTTTATGTCTGTGAAAAACAACTCCAAAATAGGATAACGTCATAAGAACACTAGTACCCCGACATCTCGGTTACTAAGTTCCATATCATCCTTTACGTCATTAAGTAAAACTCATTAACCGGAAATTCTTTCTACTTGAAATTCGTTTATAAAACGTCAATTCATAGAAAATCCACTTTTCCTTTGGAAACACATTTTTTCCAAAATAACGTCAAATCATCAACAACTTCTTTTTATTGAAACTTCAACTCTAATAAATCAATTCAAATTTAATCTCTTTTCAACATAAGTACTGCTGTTTTTAAACTCTCACCGTAAATAATTTCGAAACTTGTCGTCGTTTAGCATTTTCAAAGAAAACGTCTTTAAGTCAAACTTTGACATTTCTTCTAAAATAATTTTCTTATATAATAAATAAGGTCTTTTCGAATATTAATTTCACAAAATCACTTTTTATAATATCTCGGAATTTCTTGAGTAAAAATTAGCAGTACTAAAAAAAATTTCACCGTTACGCTCTCACCGTGACTCATAAACTTCTTTTACACTAATAAATCATTAAAATAATAGTATTTCTCAAAACTCATTATTTTTCCAAAATCAAGTTTTCCTCTACTATTATATTCCAACATTCCCCATAAAACGTTGAATATAACTTTCACAACTTATTAAATCTTTTATCTCATTAATCGGTTGTGCACTGACCACTGTCAGGCCTCTCAAACAACATTCAACATTCAACATTCAACAACATCATCATAGTTCTATCACCAGGCAGATCATGCATCATAACAACATAATATACTACTGCAGATAATTAAAAGCAGATCAATCACCGATACACAGATAAACAACACATCATAAACAACATAAACAATTAATCACAAACCACATATAAATCATATAAGCCACACTAAAAGCAAATAGTTATAGAGAAAATCCCTCAGGTAAGCTCCCCTTACCTCTTGAAGACTCAAACTAACGTTTTCAAACAACCTCCCGATTTAATCCGATTTCCTCCGTCGGCTTTAGGTCAAACCAACCCGATTGATTCCTTCTAACAAATTGCAATCAAATCAAACCACAACATACTTAACTCATGAGGGTTAGGTTTCGGTCAAGGACTGACTTTTAGGGTTCAAAATCCTTAAAATTTCTAATCATGATTAAGTCATAGATTAATGGTCCTTAATTAACCTAAATCATGGATTAGTGACTAAACAACTAAGTTTCAAACTCAAAACTTCCTAACTCTTCTATACCAAGATTCGGCCTCAACATGTTCATAGGTCTAGGGTTCTTAATTTAATAAACCAACTTGGATTTATTAAGCATACATACTAATAGCTTGATTACTAAGATCATTAATGAAAACTTTGAACAAAACTCATCTAGTTCCAAGAACTAGGGTTTCGGCCTTGATGAAATCAATATGTGAGAGTTTGATTTTTGATCTTATATATACTTAAATACAAGAACTATCAAGATACTAGAAGATTGAATCATGAATCAAGACATGAAAATGAAACAAAACCTATGAACATGATATTGACCTAGGTTCGGCCAAGTCCAGAAATTAGGGAAAGAAATTTCTCATGATCTTATGCTTCTAGATGATAAAAATAGAGATGATTATAAGATCATATCAATTGGTTTCATGTCAAAAGGATTTTTCTAGAATTAGTTATGAATTTTCAAAGTTCTAGGGTTAGAAACTTTAAAGTGATGAACAACTATGATATAAGCCTTGAATCAAGAAATTGATTGAAGAACATAGACATGATTAGAGAAGAAGAATAGGATTCACCTCTTGGAGATCAAAAACAAGTGAAGATCCAAGAACTTTCTTCACAAATCTAACACTAGAAGATTTATAACTTTAGGGTTTTGAACAAAAAGGCATTAGAAACTAAGTGAAAAGTGAGAGAAGGTATTTATAGTCATGTGGGCTGCGCCACTTTTGAGTACCAAGTAGAAAGGAGGTGGATTTTCAAAGGATTAAAGTGCAAATAACTCATAGGGACCATTTTGCAAAGATTCCAAAAGTTTAAGGACTAATTTGCAATTTGTCAATAAATTGTAATAATGACCATGTGCCACAATAAATGTGGTCTTATCTTGACTCATCTTGGCTCATCTTGACTCATCTTGGTTGAATTTTCATGAGACTTTTTGGAAAAACCTAGAACACTTGAGAATTGTGTGGAACCTTGGAGAATATGGTGGAACATTGTGGAATTGTGTGGAATTGTGTGGAAACTTCAAGAATCCACTTGACTCTTCCAAACTAAGGCAGCCCCCACTCCATCTTGGGCCTGCGCATGGGCTTGATAAATTTGGGCTTGAATTCATCTTTGTGGGGCCCACTTGAAGATTTAAGCATTAAGCTTAAGATAGGAAACTTATATGGCTTCAAATGGGCTTTATGAAACTTAAGTCATGGGTAAGGAATTTGGGCCTCAAAGCCACGGTCCTCTATGGATTTGGAACAAGGATTCTAGCCCAATTCACTTGGAAAAACATAGAAACTAACTCAGGGACAAAAAGGTAATTATCAAAAAGTTCGGGGACTTAAGCGTAAAATTCATAAATTTTCACTTTAACCTTGAAAAACCTTCTAGACTTAAAAATATGATTCATCCCCTTGAATCATCTCAAAATCCTAATATAAATCCTCTATCGGCTCTTAGAAACTCCGAAATCCACTCCATCGTCTACCCGATTACGTATTCCGCCCGTAAAACGTAAATTATTTTATTTTTTCTGAAATAATTCTTAAAATACACACTTGTAGGAAATAAAATAAAAATCTTAAGTCTTTCGTTCACGAATTAAAATTAGGTTTTCTGAGCAGTAAACTTTTACTGTCAGTGAAAACACAGAAAACGGTAAACCGGTTTCCGTCTGAATTTTCAACCCACAAACGTCCCCGTAACTTATGAAAATAAGTATAACATGGAAATGACCTTGATTTATCCAAAATCATTTTCTAAGTCTCGGATAAAAATATATATGTTTATATATTTATTACCGATATTACGAAGCAGCGAAAATCGGGGTGTTACATTACTACCCCACTAAAAAAAAAATTCGTCCTCGAAATTTCGTCACTCGAAACTAATCAGAAATTTGCAATCTCATCTTAACCTTAAGATTTTACATTGCCCTCTTCATTCCTCTTACTCCATATTCCATAACACAATTCATTCTTACGTCATTTCTACATATCCGTACTATCCTCAAAATTACATCAAAGCCTATCACCCTCGAAAAACAAAATCAAAACTTAATCACTTCTCTTATCAACATGGTTCCACCATAAACCTTATTCCAATCATCTAACTCTGAATATTATCATTAATACTAACAATGTCTTCACATCACCACGCATCAACTCCCTACTCAAAATATTTAATCATAGTCTTAGTTCCTCTTGATTATAATTCATCACTCCAATTTGATATCACCTCACACATCTAATCCTCAAAATAACTTCATTGCATATCCTCAAAATAACTTCATTGCACATCTCATCCTCGAACTTTTTTTATCAACTTAATTTTTTTTTCTCAAGAACTTTTCTTTTCCACTCACATTCAACTTAGGTAAAACTTACCATGGACACTTTTCTGTAATTCCTTACTCATTTATTAACACATATTACTTCTAAAAAGTAATTCAAACAAGTCTCACTTCAGAAAAAACACAACATCGTCTCACTTCAGAGAAAACACAACGTCGTCTCACTTCAGAAAAAAAAACACAACATCGTCTCACTTCAAAGAAAACACAACGTCAACACAACAGACCTATTTCCCAACATTCCCGAAAGACTTGACCAGCTCTGATACCACTAATGCGACACCCTAATCTCGGGTCATCACATGGTTACCAGTTTGCGGAAATAAAACTTAATTTGCTGGTTGCTTTCGGAAAATAATGTTTTCTCAACGTTTATCTCTTCAAAATATGGTGATAAAAAAATTTCTTTTCCTCCTTATTTTAACCTCATAACCACAACAACGTATTCAAATCACACTTAACTACATAATGTATATAAGTCCTCCAATTATACCGCCTCATATTTTTCTCACATAAATCATAATTAACTTTATTCTTAAAACATAACATTACCTAAGCTGGTCGTAACTAACGGACACTACAAATGATAAAACAAAGACAAAGATGCCTCGAACTAGACAGCCTTCGTCTTCTTGTAAGGATCATACCCCTCGTACAACTCTGATATGGTTGTAAGGGTGAGATGCCAATATATGGATTTATCACCATAACTAAATGCACAACACAAAAGATTGCACATACACCTATACATGTCTATAACAACGTACTCATTCATATTATATCACATCATTTATCAATGGGTTTCACACCCCAAACATCAACGTTGGAAAACTATGCATGAACACTTCAATACATCTTCTAAACATTCATACTTAATCTCATGAGATATCTCCAACCTCGTAAACCTCGTGATGAGTTGATCAGACTCAATTGCCACGGCATACAATCACGAGCACGCCCATCGCACATCTTGTTCAACATCGCGGGCACAGTGATAACCATCTGAGATGGGGCCTCATTGTCCAAACCCTGGGCACAATGACAACATCTTTGTATGATCTACCCTGACGCCGCAAGGTAATCCCTCTTTTGATTATGGCACGTCTGCCAAATGCATGCAAGAAAACATTTTATTCTCAATACTTTTCTTTGTGCTATATCTTTGTTCGTCAAAGCTCTCAAAAGCTTACGACTTAACATCTTTTGAAACATCTTTACATCTTTTATTAACAACACAGGACCTCAAAGTTCGAGTGCTCAATCACGAAGCCCCTAGACCTTGCAATCAGTCTTAGGTTCGTGGTAGTGGAAAACAACTTAAAACGTTTTAACTTCTTTAAATAGATACCCAGTTTACAACATAACGAACCTTAATACCCCGACGTCTCAGTTATTAAGTTCCATATCTTTGTACATCTTTTTACATCGTTTTACATCTTTCACATCGTATGACATCTTTTACATCGTTTTACATCTTTTACATCTTTTATGTCTGTGGAAAACAACTCCAAAATAGGATAACGTCATAAGAACACTAGTACCCCGACATCTCGGTTACTAAGTTCCATATCATCCTTTACGTCATTAAGTAAAACTCATTAACCGGAAATTCTTTCTACTTGAAATTCGTTTATAAAACGTCAATTCATAGAAAATCCACTTTTCCTTTGGAAACACATTTTTTTCCAAAATAACGTCAAATCATCAACAACTTATTTTTATTGAAACTTCAACTCTAATAAATCAATTCAAATTTAATCTCTTTTCAACATAAGTACTGCTGTTTTTAAACTCTCACCGTAAATAATTTCGAAACTTGCCGTCGTTTAGCATTTTCAAAGAAAACGTCTTTAAGTCAAACTTTGACATTTCTTCTAAAATAATTTTCTTATATAATAAATAAGGTCTTTTCGAATATTAATTTCACAAAATCACTTTTTATAATATCTCGGAATTTCTTGAGTAAAAATTAGCAGTACTAAAAACAATTTCACGGTTACGCTCTCACCGTGACTCATAAACTTCTTTTACACTAATAAATCATTAAAATAATAGTATTTCTCAAAACTCATTATTTTTCCAAAATCATATTTTCCTCTACTATTATATTCCAACATTCCCCATAAAATGTTGAATATAACTTTCACAGCTTATTAAATCTTTTATCTCATTAATCGGTTGTGCACTGACCACTGTCAGGCCTCTCAAACAACATTCAACATTTAACAACATCATCATAGTTCTATCACCAGGCAGATCATGCATCATAACAACATAATATACTACTGCAGATAATTAAAAGCAGATCAATCACCGATACACAGATAAACAACACATCATAAACAACATAAACAATTAATCACAAACCACATATAAATCATATAAGCCACACTAAAAGCAAATAATTATATTGAAAATCCCTCAGGTAAGCTCCCCTTACCTCTTGAAGACTCAAACTAACGTTTTCAAACAACCTCCCGATTTAATCCGATTTCCTCCGTCGGCTTTAGGTCAAACCAACCCGATTGATTCCTTCAAACAAATTGCAATCAAATCAAACCACAACATACTTAACTCATGAGGGTTAGGTTTCGGTCAAGGGCTAACTTTTAGGGTTCAAAATCCTTAAAATTTCTAATCATGATTAAGTCATAGATTAATGGTCCTTAATTAACCTAAATCATGGATTAGTGACCAAACAACTAAGTTTCAAACTCAAAACTTCCTAACTCTTCTATACCAAGATTTGGCCTCAACATGTTTATAGGGCTAGGGTTCTTAATTTAATAAACCAACTTGGATTTATTAAGCATACATACTAATAGCTTGATTACTAAGATCATTAATGAAAACTTTGAACAAAACTCATCTAGTTCCAAGAACTAGGGTTTCAGCCTTGATGAAATCAATATGTGAGAGTTTGATTTTTGATCTTATATATACTTAAATACAAGAACTATCAAGATACTAGAAGATTGAATCATGAATCAAGACATGAAAATGAAACAAAACCTATGAACATGATATTGACCTAGGTTCGGCCAAGTCCAGAAATTAGGGAAAGAAATTTCTCATCATCTTATTCTTCTAGATGATTAAAATAAAGATGATTATAAGATCATAGCAATTGGTTTCATGTCAAAAGGATTTTTCTAGAATTAGTTATGAATTTTCAAAGTTCTAGGGTTAGAAACTTTAAAGTGATGAACAACTATGATATAAGCCTTGAATCAAGAAATTGATTGAAGAACATAGACATCATTAGAGAATAAGAATAGGATTCACCTCTTGGAGATCAAAAACAAGTGAAGATCCAAGAACTTTCTTCACAAATCTAACACTAGAAGATTTATAACTTTAGGGTTTTGAACAAAAAGGCATTAGAAACTAAGTGAAAAGTGAGAGAAGGTATTTATAGGCATGTGGGCTGCGCCATTTTTGAGGACCAAGTATAAAGGAGGTGGATTTTCAAAGGATTAAAGTGCAAAAAACTCATAGGGACCATTTTGCAAAGATTCCAAAAGTTTAAGGACTAATTTGCAATTTGTCAATAAATTGTAATAATGACCATGTGCCACAATAAATGTGGTCTTATCTTGACTCATCTTGGCTCATCTTGACTCATCTTGGTTGAATTTTCAAGACACTTTTTGGAAAAACCTAGCTAGAACACTTGAGAATTGTGTGGAACCTTGGAGAATATGGTGGAACATTGTGGAATTGTGTGGAAACTTCAAGAATCCACTTGACTCTTCCAGACTAAGGCAGCCCCCGCTCCATCTTGGGCTTGTGCATGGGCTTGATAAATTTGGGCTTGAATTCATCTTTGTGGGGCCCACTTGAAGATTTAAGCATTAAGCTTAAGATAGGAAACTTATATGGCTTCAAATGGGCTTTATGAAACTTAAGTCATGGGTAAGAAATTTTGGCCTCAAAGCCACGGTCCTCTATGGATTTGGAACAAGGATTCTAGCCCAATTCACTTGGAAAAACATAGAAACTAACTCAGGGACAAAAAGGTAATTATCAGAAAGTTCGGGGACTTGAGCGTAAAATTCATAAATTTTCACTTTAACCTTGAAAAACCTTCTAGACTTAAAAATATGATTCATCCCCTTGAATCATCTCAAAATCCTAAGATAAATCCTCTATCGGCTCTTAGAAACTCCGAAATCCACTCCGTCGTCTACCCGATTATGTATTCCGCCCGTAAAACGTAAATTATTTTATTTTTTTTATGAAATAATTCTTAAAATACACACTTGTAGGAAATAAAATAAAAATCTTAAGTCTTTCGTTCACGAATTAAAATTAGGTTTTCTGAGCAGTAAACTTTTACTGTCAGTGAAAACACAGAAAACGGCAGACCGGTTTCCGTCTGAATTTTCAACCCACAAACTTCCCCGTAACTTATGAAAATAAGTATAACATGGAAATGACCTTGGTTTATCCAAAATCATTTTCTAAGTCTCGGATAAAAATATATATGTTTATATATTTATTACCGATATTACGAAGTAGCGAAAATCGGGGTGTTACACTTAGCTTGTCATTGGGGTCACCAATGATTTGATCTTGAGGATGGTAGTTTCTGAAATACCAAGATTTCTGAGCATTTTCCTGTTGAGAGGTAGACATTTCTGGTTGTTGTTGAGAAGAGTCATCTACTTGGATATCAGACTTGATTTCTGGTTTCTCTCCTAAGATATTTAGATCAAGATCTGTAAAAGCTTCATCTAGCTTTGGTAGTCTCTTATCAGGCTGTTTGTCATCAAATTTTACCTGAATACATTCTTCTACAACTAAAGTTCTAAAATTATAAACTCTAAAGCCTTTTGAAGTTTCAGAAAATCCTAGAAGGATTCCATTATCTACTTTAGCATAAAATTTACCAAGTTGATCTTTTGAATTCAAAATATCACATTTACAACAAAAAGGGTGAAAGTATGAAATGTTAGGTTTTCTACCTTTCCACAATTCATAAGGAGTCTTATTCAAAATAGGTCTAATGTATATTTTGTTCTAAATGTAGCAAAAAGTGTTCACGGCTTCCGCCCAAAAGTGCGTAGGGACAAAATTGTCATTGAGCATAGTTCTAGCCATCTCTTGAAGAGATATGTTCTTTCTCTCTACCACACCATTTTGCTGTGGTGTTCTTGGTATTGAGAATTTGTGTTGAATACCACCTTCTTCACAAAACTCATGGAATAGCTCATTGATAAATTCTCCCCCCTGATCATTTCTAATTTAAGCTATACACATGCCTTTTTCATTCTGTACACGTTTGTTGAATACATAAAAGACCTTGAATGACTCATCCTTGTGAGCAAGGAACATAACCCATGTCCATCTAGTGTAGTCGTCTACTATGACAAGACCATATTTCTTTCCACTGATAAAGGCAGTCCTTTTGGACCAAAAAGATCAGGGTGTAGCAATTCTAGTGGTCTGTTGGTACTAACAACATTCTAAGGTTTGGTAGTCCTCTTACAAGGTTATGCTTTTTCAGTTTTGAGATTAATCTCAAACATGCATGACCTAACCTTTTGTGTAAAGTCCATTGTTCATCCTCAATGAACACTAGACACGAGACACTTTGATTTGAAAGGTCCTCTAAGTCAATCTTATACAGATTGTTTTGCCTCTGGGATGTGAATAAGAATGATCCATCAGCTTTCTTGATAGAACACATATTCTTATTAAATGAAACAACAAACCCACGATCACATAATTGACTAATGCTAAGCAGATTGTGTTTAAGACCATTTACTAACAGAACATTATCAATGGAGGGAAAATGATGTTTACCAATTTTACCTATACCAATGATCTTTCCTTTTTGGTTTCCTCCAAAAGTGACCTAGCCGCCATCTTTGGGTCTAAGGTCTTGGAACATATACCTTTCTCCGGTCATGTGTCGTGAGCACCCACTGTCCAAGTACCAAGACTTCTGTTTCTTTCCTGTTGTTAAATAGATCTGAAATAGGGATTATCTTATCTTTAGGTACCCAAATTGACTTGGGTCCTTTCTTGTTAGTGATCATTGGTCATGAATGCTTTGCATGCTTGTTATGTATGCATTTAGATGACACATGCCCACTTTTTCCACATACTTTGCAGTAAGTATTGGAAGGGCTTGGTTTTGACTTACTATGTTGTGAACGGACTTTAAAAGCCTTAAATTGTGTATGAACTTTTGGTTTATTCAGAGATGCATCATGCTTCTCTTTATCATAACCAATGTCAGATTTGTCATGTGGTGATCTAGAATATCTTAATATAAGGTTTAATTTATTTGAGCTACCAACCAGTTTTGACAGAGAGTCTGTCAAGTATGTCACATCTTGTTTCAGTTGTTCAACTTCACAAGAGCTATTAGACTTACACTTAGTCTTGTCAGGCAGACTAACATTATTTGACTTTAATGTTTCATTCTCATCTTTAAGATTTTGATTTACTGTGAAGACCTTATCATAATCTCCAGAAAGTTTAATAAACTTCTTTTTGAGACTCTTATACTCTTTAGACAGTATGCATGGTTCATGCAGCAATTCATCAAAAACAGTTTGAAGAGTAGATGGATCAGATTCTACTACCTCAAAGATCGTAGAAATTCACTTTCTGATGCAGTGTCAGTCATGAAGCAAATGTTTACTTCTTCTTCTGCTTCATCTTCTTCATCTGAAGAAGATAGATCAAGATCCTCCCATGTAGCCTTCAAGCCTTTCTTCTTTTTGAAGAATTTGTTTTTCTCCTTCAGCTCTGGGCATTCAGCTTTGAAATGTCCTGGTTTCTTACATTCAAAGCATAGGGGTGGACCTTTCTCCTTGAATCTGACTTTTCCATGGAGAATTTTTTGTTGAATTGCTACCTTCTGAATCCATCTTTCTTTCTCCACATGTGTTGGATTTTTCTGGAGATGAAAGATAGTTCATCCTCATCTGAGTCATCTTCATTATTTGATGAATCTGCTTCATCTGAGAACTCAGCAACTTTAAGCATCTTTGAGGAACTAGTTTTCTTGGCCTTTAAGGCAATGGAATTTCCTTTTCTGGAGTTTTCCTCTTCATTAAGTTCAAGTTCATGAAATTTTAATGACCCCTTAAGCTCTTCCAGAGAAAGAGTATTCAGATTCTTTGCTTCCTGGATAGCAATTACTTTAGGTCTCCACTGCATTGAGAGACTTCTCAAAATGTTTCTCACATTATCTTTATTTTCATAGACCTTTTCAAGAGACCTGATATTGTTGGTGATTGTTTGGAATCTTCCAAACATCTTATCTATAGTTTCATGATCTGCCATTTTGAATAGCTCATACTGGTGAACCAGCATGCTTATCTTTGATTCCTTCACTTGTGAGGAACCTTCATGAGCTAGTGCAAGAGTATCCCAAATTTCTTTAGCTGTGTTGCAACTATGAACCTTGTCATGCTCAGATCTGGTGATAGCACACATGAGATAGTGCTTAGCTTTCAAGTTTAGTTGATGTTGGCTTTTCTGCTCTTGAGTCCATTCATCTCTAGGCATTGCAGCTCCGGCTTCACTCCTTGGCTCAGTGTAGCCATTTTCAATTAGTTCCCAGATGTCAGCATCCTGTGCATCCAAGAATGCCATCATCCTGTTTTTCCAATAATCATAATCAGTTCCATCAAAGAAAGGAGGTATGTTGATAGATTGTCCTTCTGCATCCATGATTGTAGGATCGTACTGCCTAAGCACTTGTTAGATGCTCAACCCTGTCAAGGCTGAGCTCTGATACAAATTGAAGTTGGCACATGCAAACACAAGAAGGGGATTGAATTGTGTTTGTTAATTATTTTTGCAAAAACTATTTTTGAACAACTTTTTCGTAAGCAGAAGATAAAAAGATTAAGCACACAAGAAATCACTTTTAAAAGATTAAAAAAGTAATATCAAAACCCCACAGTTAGTATAAGCAAATAAAACTGAAGAGTTTAGGGATAGAAAATTCACGCAAGAGATTTTATCCTGGTTCACTCTCTTCCAACCGAGAGCTACGTCCAGTCCCTTCAACTTGAAGGATTTTCTCCACTATTCTCCAAATAGGTTACAAACAAGTATTCAACACCTCTTCAGGTTACAAGTATTCTTTCTCTACCAAGCCTCTTGTGCTCTAACTCTAACAAAGAGATTTACAACTTTGATCTATTTAACTCACTAAGTGTGAGGATATGAAAGTTTGAGATCTGTTGAATATTTTCACAATATTCAAACTAAGAGATTACAGACTTTTGCTTTTTTAAAGAATAAATAAGAGTTTGTTCTCGCAAATATTGTATAGGCAGGAGTTGTTAGCTAGTAAAAGTTCTTTTTTAGTATTTGAGATCTTCTACTTATATAGTGATCTTCTTCTTCTCTTGTAATTCTTCAATGGTTACTTTGAATAATCCTGTTTAGAGATAGCATTTAATGCATGATATCCGTTGAGACGGATAGCTTGATTTTGGCCATGTTGAATAGCATCCTTGGTTATCGTAAAATCACAAAATCGAGGCTCACTGTTCTGAGCAATTGTACCTTAGAAGTTTTCTTTCCTCCTTTGCGTATAACCCATCTTTTGTCCAGCAATAAAGATGTCATCGTACAGATCGTTTTACAATTCCAATTGTATTATTTGCTTTTTGTATTTCCTTGATATTACTATTAACTTTCTTATAAAGGAGCAAGATGTTAATATTAATAAAGAACATATATTCCTTTGAAATAAATATCAATCATTTGAAATAAATTCATCGTGGACCAGATTGCATTAAATCATATTCAAGGTAGTAAAGATATAAAACATATAGATCCATCTACTTAGTTTTAAGAATGCATTTATACAAGATTTTATTCTGCTCGTCCACTGATGTGGTATAAGCACTCGTCCACAGAAGTAACAGAAGCGGCCGTCCACACAAGTCTTTGGACTTGCTAAGTCCTTAGAGAAACTTCATCCAATGACGTGGCACTATGGACATCTACATAAGTCTTTGGACTTGCTAAGTCCTTAGAGAAACTTCGTCCAGTGACGTGGCACTATGGACACGCTTATTTTCAAGTCTTTGGACTTACTGTACCTAACACGTTATTTAGGTATTCATTTATAGCCTCGTCTACTAAGGAAAACCAATCTACTTATCATATAAACAGTTTAAATAACCTTTGGAAGGGTAATTCTTTGCACGAGTCCAAGCATTGTATACCTTATATTATTTTGGATATTCCTGCATAAACTGAACTCACTTGTTACATCTCAACTAACACTTTGCCAAGTAAATTTAATCCTTTTGTTAGCATCAAAACTTAGAGATTCTTAAATCCAAAACCACTTTGGTTCCAACAAAAATAATTCTCCAAACTTTATTACTTTACTCTCACAAGAAAGAATAAAGTAGAATGAATAGAAAAACAAAGAATATTGTCATATGTGAAAAAAGTTCGTTAATAGATTCCTGAATGTAAAGTGTCCGACCGGTACAGATTTACAAACATGACTCTATTAAGGCTACTCTTCCCACAAGAACTCCCTTCGAAGGAAAAATCTTTGAAGGCAGTGATTCTCTTTCTTTCCAAGATTCTAAGACTCAAGTCAAACTTACTCTTGGTTTTTAAGAAAACCACAGTAAAAGAATTTGCGAGTTTCCTCACTTGAAGTAACTCCAACTCGTTTGTCACAACAACATAATGAATTGGCAAAATTTTCATTTGCCAGAAAATTTGTAACTCTTTAGCCACACAGACTAACTAGGTATGATCTACAAGAGATCACTCCGTTTCTCAATTGCACTCATTTGCGGAAAAATCAAATGGTTAAATTTACGAGACTCAATCCTCAACAATGAAAGAGCATTCAAACAATTGTCTCCAAAAAGAATAAATTATTAAGGAATGGTAAAGACAATTGCATTACAAAATAACAAAGGAATACAATTTTGATTGTATGCATAAAACTTAGACAATAGAAGATACGACTATGAAACTAAACCGGAGTATTTTACACATTCATAGAAAATCAAAATGATTTTCCACTAAATTAACAAGAAGTCAAAAGTCTACTTTCTACGACACCCTTCACTTAACGTTATTCGTTCGATTGTGATGCTTCAGTCCTAACTTATTATGAAAGTGTCACCCATTACAACTAACCATTGGTTTACACTTTACACCTTTGCGGATCCTCCCCTTTAACAAACTATTCCAATATCAAGTTCTTGCCTTAAGCTTCCCACAATTCCTAGAGATAAGCCCTGGCTTCCCACACTTGAAACAGTTACTGTCTTTACTCTGACAGTCTTTCATAGCGTGACCAATGCCACACCTCTTGGGAAGATTCTTAGACGATCCAGCCCCCCCCCCCCCCCCCAAACTGCTATCATCAATAGATTTCCTATGTGGCGATGTCCGCATTTTTCTTGCATATGGTTTCTCCTATAATTTCTTGTTATCTCTGAACCTCAAAGGTCCATAAGTCCCCTTTCTATTTTTACCCTTCTCCAGGTCTCGAGGAACTCTACACGCATCCATCGAGATCTAAACTATAGTAGTTTCAATGACAAGATTGTCTTCCTCATTTCATCTTTCAGATTTTCTTCTAACTTCCTACTGATTCTTCCTTCCTCGCATCCTTCAAATACAACTCTTTAAACTTAATCAACTCTTCCAACTCAAGCATGTGAAGTGATTGTCATGACCTCTTGTCCAAGATGCAGGAACTTAATCTCTTCTGCACGACTCACTTCCGTTGAAGCATACTTCTCCAAAAATCTGCTCCGAAACACATTCTTGTTTATCGCTTCCTGTCTTGCTACTAACATCTGGCAAGTTTCTCTCCACCAAAATCCATCATCTCCTATCAACAAAAATGTCGCACAAGCTACCTTCCAATGATGAGGGTGCTCCATTGTTTGCAAGTTCCTTTCTATTTCCGTAATCCAAAGCTCAGAATTCTCAGGATTAAGATCACCATCAAATTGAGGTAGCATACTACGGCGAACTCAGCCTAGTCCTCACCTCCTGAGCAATCTCCTCATTCTCGGGCCACGCTTGTTGCTAGCTCCTCAAGACTTGTACAGTTACACTCAAATCTTCGTGATCCTTGATTCTTGAATCGGTATACTGCTTTCCTGACTAACCATGATTTTCTATAAAAGCACGGTAGTCAGAACTAGGAAGAAAACATTATAACAAAATCTGTCCAATATTATTTCTCCTTAGGAATATTAATGAAAAGATCAACAAACAATGTTTTATCCTTTTGGAACAACGTCATGAAAAACATAAACTCGGCCAAGGATAGACAAAAGTCCCTTCAAACATTGGTTCTTCATAGAACCAAGAACACAAAACAACACAAGGCACAACCAGAGAAAACACAACACAAATGACGACAGACTTAAACCCCAAGCCCAAAAGACTCGGCCAGCTCTGATACAAAAAATGTAACACCTCTCGAGCGTTACATCGTACATGACATTTTAAGGTCGAAAAGTAGGTTGATTAAAATCAGCTATAGAAGAATGGGGTATTTTTTTTTTCTTTTTCTTAAGTCATGAATGTAACTACTTTGATTTAAATGAATGGATAATAAAATATTCCATTACCACAATTAAAGTCATGAGTTCGAAAAGCATTTACATATTACCCAACCGACTCATAAACAGAAAGCATAGAAATGTACAGACTCAACATAAAGATATGGATACTCAGCTCCGAAAATATAAGATACTTGGTGTCGCAGCCCCATTAATGTTAACACTCACTCCCAGACATCCCAAGCTGGCCAAACTACAATAGAAAAGACAATCCTCTCTCGTCTATCATGAGAAGAATGAAACCAACTGACGAGACCTAGTGGAAACTCTATTTGAGTCCACTACTGGTGTCGTCAAAAAAGACACTACTAGGGTCACTACAGAAGTAACTCTCAGACTAAGTCATTTCCCTTTCCTAGGAAAAACCATAACTTACAACTATTGACTATCATGCCTATCTCAAGAAAGGAAAGGTTAGGCATAACTGAAACCCTAATACCATCGCCTTGAACCCTCTGAAGTCTGGAAGACGTCCACTAGAAATTCCACCATAACGTTCGCATGCTCGAACCTCAATCTCTATGATGAATCAGTCAAGCGTCATCTTGACATCTTAATATTCTCAAAAGAATACATAAGGCACATAGCCAGCCGATATAGGCAATATAAAAATAAGGAGGTGGGATTCCATTTATCTTACACATAAGGTAGACATGCAGTGGTACGACTCACAGGTACATAATACAAACGTACTATATTTCTTTTATCTCCCATTTTAATTCTGCAACTCAAAACTCGAAGAATATAATATTCCAAACTCGACAATTTGCTTATCAAGTATATCGGACATGGTTTTTCCATCGGAGGACAGGGAATAGAGACAAACTGATTGAAACCGTATAGTCACATTCCTACATAGCCTCAAGGAATATCATATTCTTACAAGGTTTTGAACCCACAAAACTTAGCCATGAACAACCAACAAGAAATCAAGTTAAAGATTGAAGAAAATCATCCTAACCCATTATGGTATAGGTTCGGCCAAGCTAGAGAGAAATAGCTAGGGATCTATAAAATTTTCAAGCTCTTAGATGATGAATATAGAAGCATATGAAGATCATAGAAATTGATCTCATATTAAAATGATTTTTCTATGATTTTCTAGAGTTTTGAAAACTAGATCTAGGAATTTGAACTTGAAGAAAACATGGATTTAAGAAGAAAACTTGTGATGAAAAGTGAAGGTATGATCATGGATCATAAGGGTATACCTTTGGAATCTTAAGAAATGATCAAGATCTAAGACTTCCTTTGAAAATCAAGTGTAAGAACTTAAGTATTTTTGCGAGAAAGTTGAAGAACATGAACAAATGAAGTAAAAGAAATGACCAAGTGTGGTCTTATGGAGTGTGGCCGTGAGTATGCTAGGGAGAAAAGGGTCCAAATGTTGTCTTGGCAACTTGAAATTACAATGCAAGCTTAAGGCTATTTTGGACATTTCACACATAACCATCGATACATGCATTTAATGCATGATGACTAAGCCCCATGACTCACCCCCACGAGTCATCATAGATGAATCATTGTCCTCATCCGTCCAGATCGGCTTTTTTGTCTCGCACCTCCGTCTCGATCTCGAGATCCTCGATCGCCGAGTATTTTCCCGAATAACGTATAATAACCTATTTAATTTGAGACCTTTAAAAATAAACACTATGGTTGGAAATAAAACAAAAATCTAAGCGGTTTCGTTCTCGGTCAAAATTAGGTTTTCGATCGATCAAGAAATCTCATCACAATTAAAACGCAGACCGGATTTCGTTTGAATTTTAAACCTAAATTTTTACCGTAACCTTCTACCATAAGGTAGAGTAAAATTATGATTTTGTTTTATCCAAAATCATTTTTCTAGATCTCAGATGAAATATAAAGAATTAAAAATTCTACCGATAATGAAAAACAGTAAAAACGGGGTGTTACAATAGGCACCACAATCAACTCTAGAAGAGATTGAATGATAAGCCAAGGGGAAGATTCACCACTTAAGTTTGGAAACTGAAGATAAGAATCAAGGTTCATCTAGAAAACCTCTCAACAGGAGAACTCTCTTAACTCTCACAATTCTCAAAATGAGAAAATCTAACAAATGGTTAATTTATGTGAAAAATGAGTACAATTAAATCTTATATATATGAGGCTTTGTATGTAACATCCCCTTTTTACTGTTTTTTATTATTGGTAGAATTTTTAATTCTTTATATTTTATCTGAGATCTAGAAAACGATTTTAAATAAAATAAAAATCATAATTTTACTCTACCTTATGGGAGAAGGTTACGGTAAAAATTTAGGTTTAAAATTTGAAAAACCCGGTCTGCGTTTTAACTGATAGTAAGATTTTACTGATCAGAAAACCAAATTTTGACCCGAGAATGAAACAGTTTAGATTTTTATTTTATTTCCAACCAAAGTGGTTATTTTGAAAATTTTCAAAATAAATAAGTTATTATATGTTAGTCAGGCGAAACTCGACGCCGCACGGATGAGGACAATGAGTCATCTAATGACTCATGGGGGGTGAGTCATAGGGGTTAGTAATCATGCATTAAATGCATGTAATGATGGCTTAAGTGTGAAATGTCTAAAATACCCTTAAGCTTGCATTGTAATTTCAAGTTGCCAAGACAACATTTGGACCCTTTTCTCCTTAGCATACTCACGACCACCCTCCTTAAGACCACACTTGGTCATTCATTTCCTTCATTTGTTCATGTAGCTCTCAAAAACATAAAAAAAAAACTCTAATTAAGTTCTTTCTCTTGATTTTCAAAGGAAGTCTAAGATCTTGTTCATTTATTCCAATTCCAAAGGTATAGCCTTATAATCCATGATCATGCCTTCACTTCTCTTCACAAAATTTCTTCCAATCTCAAAGTTTTGTTCAAGTTCAAATTCCTAGATCTAGGTTTTCAAATAATTCTAGAAAATCATAGAAAAATCATTTTAATGTGAGATCAATTTCTATGATCTTCATATGACTTCTATTTCCATTATCCTAGAGCTTGAAAAATTTAGAGATCCCTAGCCCTTTTGTTTTGAGTTGACCGAACCTATGTAAAATGTGTTTAGGATGATTTTCTTCATTCTTTAACTTGTTTTCTTGTTAGTTGTTCACGGCTAGGTTTTCTGGGTTCAAAACCTTGTGATTTAGGTGAACACAACATCCTTCTACTACTTGAGTTTCAAGTGATCTACAAGAGGTAAGGGGGGAGATTACTACTATCCTACCTTAATGTAGATATGTTGATGGTTTATTTAGTGTATATGTTTTGTAACTCATAAGTGTAAATTATTGATTTGTATGTGTGTGATCCTCTTGGAGGATTTGATTTGATGCTTGGTTGTGGTATTATATGTCATATGGTTGTTTTGGTTCCAATGACCTTAAGTTGGAACCATGATTGTTGTTTGCTTGATTTGTTAAGAACAATGCCTAATATAATTATTTGAGGCCATTCGGCCATAACTAGTTGAGGTAGTTCCATGAGGATTTAATTTCTTTGGATAATTTTTATAAGGAGTGAATGAGTATATAAGAGTATAGAAATTGGTTTGGATATGTATGTTAAAAGATATGAATTTTTGAGTCTTTAGGGACTTTTATGCAATTTCTGGAAAATTACGTGACTGAACTCTAAATATGAAAATATGTCACACAATTGAAGTGAATGGTAAGATAAGACCATAGAAATTGGTTTGGTGTTAATTGGATTAATACATAAAAAGTTATAAGCTTTTTAGTAAACAAGGACCATTTTGCAATTATTGTAAAATATTTGGGGGCAGAAATGTAATTTCTGGAAAATTTATGGTAACTAAAAAATATTTATATAGAAGTTGGTTTGGTGAGATTTGAAGTTTTAAATAAAAAATTATAAGGTTTTAAGTGAATAAGGACCTTTTTGTAATTAATGAAAGTTTAGGGACTAAAATGAAATTTTCAAAAAAAAAGATGTTATTGGATAGTTGGAGACTGTTTTTTATACCTAATTAACTGTACTAAAACTCCAAAAGGAGTTTTGGACTATTAGAGTTTAAAATCGTTGAAAAAGGATTTACGCGATTTACAAACTTAACGACGTTCGGTCAAATTTTTAGGAATTTTGTATACACGGAAAGGAAACTGTAAAATCAGTATTTCAACATCTTAATATGAGTATTATAACTTAGGTTAGTAATATATTTGGGGTGATGAACCATTTTTTCAAAAGTATGGCTTTTGGGTCTAAAACCAAGAAAAAGCTGGTAAACCGTCACAAACGTTTTTAAAGATTTTTGAGAAAACAATGATGTAAAGTTTGAAATCAGTATTTTAATACTTTAACATAAGTATGGTAACTTAGGAAAGTGAAGGATTTGAGAAGAATGATTACATTTGTGAAAATATGGAATTTAAGTTGAAATACAGTAAAAAGCGATAAAACGATATTTTAAAAGTTTCGACATTTTTCAAGAAACTGTTTTGAGAAATTTAGTACTTATGTACTTTAATGGAATCTGATTTCAAAATGAATTGGTTTTAACCAAAGGTTTTGGGTTTTAAGGCAAAAGAGAATTTGAGTCTTCAGAGACTAGTATTTACATTAAAGAGCAAAACCTAAGTCATGAATGACTCAGTGAAAATATGAACTTAATGATTTATGACTTATGGTGAAGTAAGACCATTTGTTGTAAAGTGTGGATAATTCATTATCCAAACCTCCATAAGATTTAATGGACTAAGAGTTATTTGATTTATTGGAAGCCAAGAGAAAGGCTCCATTAGAAAAGTGTAAAGAAATAAATGATTGGACTGCTTGATCCAATTTCATAATGTGTTAGGACTTATAAGCAAGTGCCTTAAAAACATCTTTACACAAACATGATAAGTTTGTTTGAGAACCGTAGTTCAGTGAAGAACCGGCTAGTTGTACCAGAGAATATCGTCCGTCGAGATTGACATCAAGTGGATTTTGGGTGGAATCACGAGGTTATCAGATGGATAAACTAATTGGACATATTCCGACAATTTTGCCCAGATACATAGTTGATACTATGTTGGTGAGGTCATTGTGCCCGGGAAGCCGAGTTTTGGTTGTAGAGGTTTCATAAAGAGCCTAGTGTTGTTCTGATCCCCGAGATCACATGTGATTATGATTGCACGTACGTTATGATTCAAGCCTTGTGTGCCTAGTCCGCTAGCCCCACATGGTGCCTAAGGTGGGCGAATGTGAAACCTATACCGACCATTTCCTTCCAAAATATCAAATTAGCTCCGATGTTAGAATCCTGGATATTCCTTGAGGCTGTGTTGGAATGGGACTATACAGCCTCAATCGCCTTTCTCTCTATTCCTGTCCTCCGATGGAAAAATCGTGTCCAGTATGCTTGATAAGCTTACATGCCGAGTTTGGTATAGTATATTCTTGGAGTTTTGAGTTGCGTAATTAAAATGGGAGATAAAAGAAATATAGTACTGTTGTATTATGTACCTGTGAGTCATACCACTGCATGTCCGCTCTTATGTGTAAGATAAATGGAATCTCACCTCCTTATTTTATTTTGCCTATGCTCACTGGGCTATGTGATTCCCCCGTATTCTATTAAGAAGATTGAGACGTCGAGATGACGCTTGACTGATTCATCGTAGAGGATGGGATTCGAGCATGCGGACGATATGGTGGAGTTTCTAGTGGACGTCTTTCCATATCGTCAATGGTTCATCGACCATGTTTTCCTCCGGGAAGAGGAAAGGGGTTAGTTTGAGAGTTACTATTGTAGTAGCTCTAGTGGTGTCTTTTGTGACGACGGTAGTGGAATCAAATAGAGTTTCCACTAGATTTTGTCATTTGGGTTTGTCCTTCTCACGGTGTTTGAGAAAGGATGGTCTTTTCTATTTTAGTTTGGCCAACGGGTATGTTTGGGAGTTAATGTATATGTCTATGGAGCTGTGACTCCAAGTATCTTATATTTTAGGAGCTGCGTCTCCACATCTTTATGTTGAGTCCGTACATTCTATGATTTATGTTTATGAGTCAGGTTGGGTATCCCCTGTAAATGATTTTTGAACTTATGATCCTAATTGTGATAATGGAAAATTTCATTGTCCATTCATTTAATCAAAGTAGTTATATTTATGACTAATGAAAAGAAAAAAATTACTCCATTATTTTATAGCCAATATTTAATTAATTAACTTTTTGGTCTTAAAATGTCACTTATGATGTGGCCCCGAGAGGGGTGTTACATTGGATCTCCTTCACCCATGCTCTCCAAGTTCTAGCCATGCACATGGTGTGGGTTTTTGGCCCAATTGACCCAATGGGTATGGCCCTATCTACATGTTGGGCTAATTGGTCCAAGAGGCCCAACCTTCCTAAGCCCAANAGTCTAAATATCCTAAAGTGCTTATTGGAAAAAGCATTTTTATTACATAGTCCTATTGTACTTTTACATAGGTCCTTTTCTACTATATTACAAAGATTCCTACACTATGTGGTNATGACTTCAATACANAAGAGGTTCAATGTGGATTCCTCTTCCAATGCTTTCTTAGTGAGTCATATGGTTGACCACCACTCCTTTCAAAGCATCTTGGACTCTTCTTTGTCTTGAACGAGTCATTGGTCCATGAATGTCTTCTATGCTTGGGACCCGTTGTCCTTGAGAATCCATGATCATGTAATCCCCTCCTTCTTGAGGCAGATTCATCCACGAATTGTGTTGACCATCATCTGTTTCAAGGAGACTAAGATCAGACACATTGAAAGTGGCACTAACGTTAAAATCACCGAGAATATCAATTTTATATGCATTGCCATTTATTTTCTCCAATACTTGGAAAGGTCCATTGTTAAGACACAAAGAGTCCGACTCTATGTCATGCGTCTGACTCTCTTTTCGTGTTGACAAGTGTGTTTTGATGAATCCAAACATAAAGCAAATAATTTTAATTGAACTGTCTGAGTATTGCTAATATTCTACTTGAGATGGGCTTTTATATATATATATACAGGTTATTCTAAGAATGAAAGAACCAAAGCACATTCCATGCATCTGACTCCTTGAATTTAATGAATCAGCTGATGCAATGCGTCTGATAAGACTCATACAAGCTGAAGCCTAGTTTTAGAAGTAGATCTCAAATCTCATATTCCTTGAAGATGAATAAAAGTAACTTAGTTCTGAGTTTAAGGAACAACTTGATGATTATGAACAATAGAAGTGTCCAAAGTCTAACACTAAAGCTGAAGATGAAGCTATGGATTCTTTATCAAGACTCCTCACTTTGAAGACTCCATTGAAGAATGAAGATTGAAGAATAAAGTCTCTCAAAGCCAGTATTGAAGAACAACAAGATTTTGACTTACTCACTCCATAGTTGCAATTATCAATGAATCTTTAGAGGCAACAATAACACCGATCTCAACAAGCATCTTAGAAAGATTGTTAAAGCTAATCATGCAATCCTATGAAGAAAACCTGCAGACCAATTCAAGAAAGATCATGTTACAGACAATTTCGGTAAAGTTTTTATATCATCTCTAAAACAGACCTCAAGCAAGTCATAGAAGAAATCGTTTGAAGATCCTCGGAACCAAGAAGGAGTCCCAAGACATGTCGAACCGACAAGCACTCGTAATACGTCTAAAAGTAATAGTCATATGTTGGAACACATGATAAAGGAAGCACTTGAGCATAAGGGCATAGTCCTTTGTTAGTGAGAAACGTTAAAAGAAAAATATTTCTTGAAGCCTCACTCTGAAATCCGAAGGAAAGAGAAATATCGAAGAAATGAATCAAACATTCAAAGAAATATAATAGTAATTCCGTTGTCTTCCAAAAGAAAAAAAACCAAAAAGCATGAACACCCTGCTACAACCCTCTTTCTCTCAATAAATGAAAATCACATTTCTCTAAGCTTTTCTCAATGTTACACAAATAAGGAAAGCTACACTGCCCAAATCAGAAAAGTATCTCTAATATGCTCTTCCGGTCAACAAAAGACCTCCAACGATCATAATCATTTAATACAAATCAGAACGACCATTTTATATCCAGAAGACAAAGAGAAGATCTCTGCAAAGTGAAGATTGTGTCTCAACTGAACTTTTATGGATGAGTATAAATGAAAGAACATGAAGACTGAAGAAGATATGAACAAGAAGAGAGACAACCACTAATAGAGAATACACAAAGCAGAAGAATTTACTCAAACTCAAAGTTTTCACAAACTCTAATATTCTTCTCTCAAACTACAAATAATTTAGAGAAGATCATACTCAGCAATCTACCTGATTCTAAGTTCTCATTCACACTCTGAAGTGTTAAACTGATTGATTCGCATTTGTATAATATTGAAGTTGTGCTTCAAATCAAATTTTGTTCTCTTAAAGCCTGAAAAGGCTTACTAAAGGAATACTTGTTGTGAGCCTGAAGTGACTAGGTGTGCAAACAATACTTGTTGTTGAGCCTGGAGAGGCTAGGTGTCCAAATAATACTCGTCTGTAACCTGATCAGTTATAATGATAAAACTTGGTGAAGCCAAGGACTGGATGAAGCCCAAAGTTTGTGGGTGAACCAGGATAAACACTACTAGAAAACTTGGATTTTCAGACGAAATTTTCGGACGGAAATGTTTCCGTATAAAATTTTATGAACATTTCGAACGGATTTGAGACGAATGTAATTTTCAATGAGATTCCGTCTCAAATCCGTCTCTACTTTATCGCAAACTTTCGCTCCAATAACGCGCCAAAATATTTCCCACGGATTTCGCACGGATTGGTTTCATTTGTTTTTAATCTTGGGTCTTTTTAACCATCCGTCTGAAATCTGTCCGAAAATTTGAGATAGATTTCACACGGATTTACTAGAAAACTTGGATTTTCAGACATAATTTTTGGACGGAAATGTTTATGTATGAAATTTTATGAACATTTCGGATGGATTTCGCACGGATCGGTTTCATTTTTTTTTATCTTGGGTCTTTTTAACCATCTGTCTGAAATCTGTCCGAAAATTTGAGACAGATTTCACACGGATTTACTAGAAAACTTGGATTTTCAGACAGAATTTTCGGACGGAAATATTTTTGTATGAAATTTTATGAACATTTCAGATGGATTTCGCACGGATCGGTTTCATTTGTTTTATCTTGGGTCTTTTTAACCATCTGTCTGAAATCTGTTCGAAAATTTGAGACAGATTTCACACGAATTTATCATTTTTTATAATATATTTTATTAAAAACTGATTTTTATTAAATTGCTAGTCGCACCCCTCCCTTTCTCATGCACACCCTTTATGATACATTCACTCCCAAACCATCAGCAAAACAAAACCTACCTGCTTTCCATTCTCCCCTCTTCACTTGGCGCTGCTCCACTCAATACCTGGACCTTACCACCTCAAAACTCAGACTCTCATGCTGCTACTTGCTCTTAATACCTCTTTAGCATATACTCCTTTGTATACCCGTTTCTCATCAAGCCGCGCCTTGCCCGCCCGCCAACCACACGGCCCAATAACGCTACCCAGCCGCACAACGCCACCACTCTCGACCGACCTCCGCCCCGTTACAACCGGGAGACACTATCACGGGAGGTAGAAACCAAATAACCCATTCCCATCTTCTCTCGTTCATGCTTTTACTATGTCTTTGATTAAACTGCCTGTTTTTTTTTCAAGGTTTTTTGTTAAAATAAAAATAGGGTTTTGTTTAATAAAAAATTCACTTCTAAATCAGAGATATGTCCGCCAGTATGTTTTCAAGAGACAAAATGTTTTATAAGAATTATAGTTTTCAAATTGATTTAAGAGAATTCTTTTCAGAGTGCTTTAAAGAGTCAATTCCGAATATTTAGAGTGTGTTTGTGGAGCTTGATTGTATTGCTTTGAGATGCTTGCAGATATAAGGGAACTCATTCCGCTGGATGATGTTATGGAGGAACTTGGATTAGGTCCTAATGGTGGTCTTATATACTGCATGGAGTATCCTTTTCATCAGTTTTTAAAATTTTTCTCGTTGTATATCTTTACAATATTATCCCAAACAGCAATTCTCGCACCATTGTTTACGCCAGCCGCCTTAGGTAGAGATTGTGTTTACTAGAATAAATTACCTCTATCTGTTTCTCGGTTCCTCCTTTTCACCTTTATTTACATTCTGTAGCTATTAGCTATTTAAAAGATTAGATATGAAATTATGTTGCCTCAATAATTTTATTTAGACATCTTGAAGATAACCTGGATGATTGGTTCACTGACGAACTGGACAATTATTTAGATGATGATTATTTGGTTTTTGACTGCCCTGGTATTCATACTGATCTCTTATCCTGATTATATTTTATATGTATATGTATAATTATTATTATTTAAAGATTACAACTATATGTTTTGATTGTGAGCTGATAATATATTTGTATAAAATGCAATCACAATTCACAAGCATGTGAGACCCCAAAATCCGAACGGGTAATATAATGCAATTAGTGCATACATTAAATTATGTCCTTCAAACTATAACAGTTACATTCTTATGAATTGTGAACACCTAAAAAAATATAAGAACAAAACAGTTGCTTGGCTTGTTTGTTTAGCCTAATTTTTTTTCTTATACTTGTTTATAAAATTTTCTAGGCAAATGCTAAAGAGTGCTCTAAGGGCATTGTTTAATAAATCTAAAAAAGCAAGTTTTTATGGAAAGTAGTGTAATCAATACAGTGGGAAGGGAAATACTTAGCTTTTCAATGAAAGCTTACCTTGTATGGGTTCCTTAAATAATGTCCTTAGGGTACTCGTTAGCAAGACCCAATTTTCTATTGGAGCTAATCTGACAAATTTGAGATAAATTAACAGAGCCTTGTGATGTTTTGCAGGTCAGATAGAACTTTATTCACACGTGCCAGTGCTTCGAAATTTCGTGGAACATTTGAAACGTAAAAATTTTAATGTTTGTGCTGTGTACTTACTCGATTCACAGGTTTGTGGCAGTTTTGCTTCAGTCATGCTTTCCTTTTAGGCTAATTACTCTCACATTCCTTCATACTTCTAATTATTGTTGTTCTTATTATCTTTGTTGACTCTAATATGTTTAGAACATTGCCAGTTCATGACAGATGTGACCAAATTTATAAGTGGATGCATGGCATCCCTTTCTGCAATGATTCAACTTGAATTACCTCATGTTAATATCGTCTCAAAAATGGACCTTGTGACTAACAAAAAGGATATTGAAGAGTAATTGCTATTACTAAATTTGTTTCCCTAATTTTTTTTTTAATTTTTATTCATTTTGATTCCTAATATATTTTTTGTACATTTTTTGCTCTTAGATTCTTGGATCCAGAGCCCACCTTTTTACTGTCTGAATTGAATCAATGGATGGCTCCTCGGTTTGCAAAGCTGAATAAATCTTTGATTGAACTGGTTGGTAATCTATTTTTTAAAAAATGCAGTAATATATATAAACTACAGTCATAATTCTGGTTTATTGATTTAAGTATGGGTTATATGCTGTGTGATATTTTTGTTTTCACATCTCATAGCAATTTACAGTTTGGTGATACTGGCGCTAGGGTGTTGTAGAATGTGAGAGTCCTACCTTAGAAAACAGAACGATTTTTTTTTTTTTTGGTATACGAAAACAGAACAATTTTATTTGCATTGTTTTAGTCATAGCTCATAAGTAGAGTTGATTTTTGTAGTTAATGGTCTTATTCGAGTAGATTCTCATTTTTAAGGATCAACATAGTCCCTGGGGGATGTTTAGCAAGCATGACTGTTTATTGCATACGAAGCTAGATTTCCAGGAGACATTCCTTCTTTTGGTGTGCTATTTGTCTCAAGTGCGTTCCTGATATGATTCAATCCTTCTAATGAACAGGAATACTGTTTTATTGATTGAAAATTGATAGTGGAATACCAAAGTGAAGAGATAAGACAGAAATATATGAGTTAAGCTCTTAGGAAAAAAGGATAATTTCCTAAGGCCCCGAGCTAACCTATCAACCAAAAACATGAAGAAATCCCATACCCCCTCTCAATCATTAATCATATGCTTGTTTGTTATTTTAATTTTGGATATGGTGAAATATTGTTGCAGTTTTTATTTTCTCCCATGTCCATTGGAGTTTTGTTAACTATATTTGTGACATCAAAGGGAAGGTCATCACAAGTTGTACCTAAGCTTAAACACATGGAGAAGCTAGTCACTATGGGGTTTAGTTTGGTTCTTTGGTTTCTGTTTATAGCCATTTTATCGGTCTGCTTGCTGTTTTTTTCTGTTTTCGGGTTTTTTTTTACTGGTATGTTCTGTTTTGGGTGGGTGTTATGCACATATGTGTTTGTCTGAAAAACCTGTATGCAGCCTTCTGTATGGTTGGGAAGTGAGTTTTCAATGTGAGTCTTTAAGGTTCAGCTATGTGGTTGTTAGATATGCCTTTTGGGGGGAGTTCTTTCTGCTGCAAACATAATGAGATAGTTTGACTAAGAGTTGTAACCAATTAACATACTTGGTAAAAAAAAAAGCATATACATATTCTTTTAATCTTGTCTGCTATGGTTAAGGCTGAGAATGCTAGGCAAGGTGCATATCAAGAAACTTAGGTGTGGGAAAGCTGAAAAAGAGGCCCTTGATACTTAAAGTGACGCCATATATACTACAACTACCCTACAAAGTAAGCTTCTATGGTTTGTCTATAAATCAAAGGAAACTTTTCTAGTAGTAGTCATAAACCAAGTGTGATCCTAGTGTCTTCACTCTTATTTTGGACCTGATGCATCATTCTGACCATTTATTTATGACCATAAGCTCCAGTTGCTGATATATATTTCATAGTTACATGCTTAAACATTAAGTTTCATTATTGGCAGCTTTATTGAGGTACTTAAAACAGGTACTTTTGATCAAAAAAATTGAAAAATTTGATGATGTTGCATTTGATTCAGCTTGCAACCATGTTGCATTTCACTATTATTGTGGTCTTATACGAAAGTTATGAATTTGGAAGAGAAAAAAAATTAAACATTTTGTCTTGTCATGTGTTGCCAATTGATTAGCGAGCATGTTTCAAAGTAGAGAGTATCTTAATGTGATGGTGTCCATTATGTGAGTACAAGCCAAATGGTTTGAATATCCATATTTTCTATCTTGTTATTTAAATTAGTTATTGTACTGACCGAAAATATAAGGCCGAGGACTTGTTAATAAACTGGACCAACCGAGCTTACTCTTATAAATGGGCCTTGACTCGAGCTCCTTCAAAGCCGAGGACTCCTTAATACACTTATCAGCCGAGAATAAATACTCGGATCTATTCCGTAATAAACCACCGGTGAAGGCACCTCGGTCCCGTGCAATCCAGTCACAACTGACTGGGTCGAATATCTCGCTGGTCCAAATATCCCTCTGTATAACTCGGAGCCTTATCCTTATCTTTATCTAGTTACGATAACAATCCGATCCTAACAAATAGGATCTCAATAATAGTCCAACTCAAACTGTTACACCAAAACATCTCTATAAATAGGGGTCCAACCCCCTCACTTAGAACTACGTTTGCTTTGATTCCCATTTGGATACGTAGGAGCAGAATTCCGATTCTGTCAAGCTATTCCAAAACACTCCCACAAGAGCTTCTCCGGACGAGTATCTCTCACTTGAGATATTTGGACGGAACATTTGGCGCCGTCTGTGGGAATCGAAGCAAAATTTTCCCATACCACAAACAATGGTGAGGACAAGGAGCGGGAACTGCAGGAGAGAGGGGCCAGAGAACACCAACAATGGGGATAACGGAGAATGATCCATAAACCCAGCGATGACGACCGACAATCCCATTATTCAAGAACTTCTCGCACAAGTGGCAATGCTGAGAAGCGGAGAATGAGGAGATTCGTCCCGTAAGCAGACCCGCCGTGGAACGAGAACAAAGCAGAGAAAGGTCTGCCTCTTCTCATGAGAGAGAGCGTCGGACAACTGAGAATGAAGGATCCAGAAACACGCGCAGAGAAGAAGGAATCCCACAACCTCGTGTTTCTCACCATGTTGACCGAAGAGGCGAGGAGGAATTTGTTAGGCAGGTCCCTGAACTTTCACTGTGCAAATAGGCCTAATGAAAGGGCCTATGGCGTGAGGCGCGAGACATCCCTTCATCGACGCCATCATGGAGGTTCCTCTACCAGTCAACTACAAACCAATAAATATTGACAGGTATGATGGCACCTCGGACCCGGAACGTCATTTAGATGCTTTCACTAAAATATATCTCTTTACCGACGATGATGCTGTCATGTGTAAAGTCTTCCCTACTACTCTGAAAGACGCTGCGTTAAGCTGGTATACTCAGCTACCGCCAGCATCAGTTGACTCCTTTGACACGTTTATGACTAAATTCAATGCTCAGTTTGCCACGAGCCGAGCTCATCAAAAAACCTCGGCCTCGTTGGTAAATTTTAAGCAAGAAAAAAACGAATCTCTGCGTGATTTTATGGCCGTGTTCAAGCAAAGAGACCGTCCCGATCCGAATCTTAGTGCCGATGTCGCACTACATACTATCTTGACCTGGACACGACCTGCCCTTTCGCCGACACACCTAGCTCTAAGCCTCCATCCAGTATGGATGAGTTGAGGAGAAAAGCTGCCGGATTCATTAATATGGATGAAATTGAAGAGTCTAAGAAAAGAGAAAGAACCGATGATTCAGATAGACGAGAAGGGAGAGAGAAGAGGAGGGCTGGAGGTGACAAGTAAAAATTCAAAAACACATCTGAGCATAGAGGGCCAAAGTATGAGCACTATACCCCCCTCAACACCAATCGAGCTCGGGTATTTGAGGAAGCTTACAACGCAGAACTTTTGCAGCTCCCCAACCATGGCCACACGCCCTGTAACGCCGATCGATTAAGCATTGTCGGTACCATCGTAACTACGGGCATACCACCGAGGAGTGCTAGGTCCTGCGTGACAAGATTGAAGAGTTAGTGCAAGCTGGTCATCTGAATAATTTCGTTCGGAGAAATCATAACAATGGTGAAGGGCGTGGCAGAGGTAGAAGAAGAGGAGGTGGCCAAAGCCCTGGAAGGGGCGGCGGCCGGCAAAACAATGAAAGAGCAGAAAGTAGGGAAGATCAGAATGAAAGGAGGGAGGAGAATAATACTGTCTGAGGTGTAATAAAAACACTATTTCAGGTGGATTTGCGGGAGGAGGCACAACAAGTTCAGCTCGGAGAAAACACTTGCGGGCTATTCGGGCTGTAAACTCGGTAGCTGGCAAACCCTCGAGGATTTCACCACCGATTATTTTCTCCGATGAAGACTTCTTGGGTGTGGATCCTAATCAGGACGACCCAATGGTAATCACAGTGCAATTGGCCAACTTCTCGGTCAAGAGAACTCTCGTCGACCAGGGGAGCTCGGCTGATATCCTATACTATTCAACATTTCAGAAGCTTGGGATCCCAGAAAAATCTATTCAGCCATACGACAATAAACTCGTCGACTTTGCTGGGGAACAGGTGGATACCCGAGGATACATAGACCTCCTAACTACTTTTGGAGATGACAAAACGTCCAAAACTATTCTGGTCAGGTACGTGTTGGTTAATGCAGTAACATAGTACAATATCTTGATCGGAAGACCATCTTTGAACGAGCTGGGAGCCGTGGTCTCTACCCCCCACCTCACTATGAAGTTTCCTTCCAACTCGGGAGACATAATTGCTATCCGGGCTGATAAAAAAATGGCCAGACAATGCTATGCCGATAGTTTACGGGTAAGCAAACTCAAACCTACACTTGCAGAAACACTAGACAGAGGAAAAGACAAGTCAGTAAATTCGGTTAGTTCTGTCGAACTAGACCCGAGGATTGACATGCAAGAACAACGGCCACAACCCATTGAGGAGTTGGAGAAGTTCCGGCTTGGATCACAGCCCGATCAGTGCACCAAGTTAGGCGGTCAACTTGAGCTGACTTTAAAAGAAAAAACAAAGAGAGTACTCGGCAGCAACGTCGATTTGTTCGCCTGGACAACATCAGACATGCCGGGGATTGACCACGATTTCTTATGCCACAAACTGGCAATCTGTCCTGAGGCAAAACCGGTGGCTTAGAGGAAAAGGAGACTTGGTGAGGAAAGGAGAAAAGTGGTGGAAGAAGAAACAGCAAAGTTGGTTAAAGCCAACTTTATTCGAGAGATAGAATACACTACTTGGCTGGCCAACGTGGTTCTGGTTAAAAAAGCAAACGGCAAGTGGCGCATGTGCACTGATTACACAGACTTAAACAAAGCTTGTCCAAAGGATTCTTATCCTTTACCGAGTATTGACAGGTTGGTGGATGGTGCTTCTGGGTACAGAATTTTGAGCTTCTTGGATGCATACTCGGGGTACAATCAGATCCGAATGTACCCCCCAGACGAGGAGAAAACAACTTTTATAACTGAAGGCTCGAACTATTGTTACCGGGTAATGCCATTCGGATTGAAAAATGCTGGAGCAACCTACCAAAGGCTCGTGGACAAGGTGTTTGAAAAACAGATCGGAAGGAATATGGAGGTTTATGTGGATGATATGGTCGTAAAATCCGATGACCACAATAACTACCCGAGGGATTTGGAGGAAATTTTTCAGCAGTTGAGAAAGTACAATATGAGGTTGAATCCAGAAAAGTGTCTTTGGTGTCCAAGGTGGAAAATTCCTCGGTTTTATGTTGACACATCGGGGAATCGAGGCCAATCCTGACAAATGCCGAGCTGTGATTGAGATGCGAAGCCCACAAAATGTTAAAGAAGTGCAGCGACTTGCAGGGCGGCTGGCATCATTATCTCGGTTTCTTCCCAGATCTGCAGAGAAAACTCGACCTTTCTTTAGATTATTGAAGAGGCCTCAAACCTTCGCGTGGACCGAGGAATGTGAGAAGGCCTTTGTCGACTTCAAGGCCTTTTTGTCTTCACCGCCAATATTAACTCGACCTATCCCAGGGAAAGAATTATATTTATACCTGTCAGCCACCGAGTACGCCATCAGTGCGGTCATTGTGCAAGAAGTAGAGAAAACGCAAATGCCGGTGTATTTCATCAGCAGAGTCCTTCATGACGCCGAAACCTGGTATCAAGTCATAGAAAAGCTAGTTTTGGCTCTGGTAACTGCAGCTCGGCGATTGCGCCCATATTTCCAGAGTCACCAGGTGATTGTCAAAACTGATCACCCTATTAAGCAGATTCTCAAAAAGCCCGAGTTGGCAGGCCGCATGATTGCTTGGTCGGTGGAGTTATCCGAGTTTGGCCTCAAGTACGAGTTGAGAGGTCCTCTGAAAGCTCAATGTATCTCCGACTTCGTAGCCGAGCTCAATCCACTGCCGATAACCGAAGATTTATGGTGGAATTTATATGTGGATGGATCCTCGAATGTCAAAGGCAGTGGAGCTGGGGTAATACTAGAAGGACCGGGAGAGCTAATCCTAGAGCAATCAAAGTTTGAGTTCAAAACTTCAAACAACCAAGCTGAATACGAAGCCTTGATAGCAGGGTCAATGTTGGCTAGGGAAATGGGAGCAAAAGCTGTTAGATGTAGAAGTGATTCACAGCTAGTCACAGGACAAATCTCTGGAGAATACCAAACAAAAGAGCCTCAGCTTACCAGGTATTTATGTAAAGTCAATCAGTTAATTTCCAACTTTGAGAAATTTGCTATTGAACACATTCCCAGAGAAGAAAATACTCGAGCCGATCTGCTGTCCAAATTGGCCAGCACGAAGAGGCCAGGCCAGCATAAAACAGTTATTCAGGAAACTCTCAATGAATCGAGTATTACACTAGGAGAAGTGATGGCCAATGAATCAGCTGATCGAGAATGGATGACCCCCATATGGGAATATTTATCCTCAGATATTCTGCCCTAGATCACGCCGAGGCCAGAAAGATCAGGCTCAGAGCAAGTCATTTTGCTATTATTTCTGGAGAGTTGTATAAAAGGGGATTCTCGGTACCGATGTTAAAGTGTCTGATCAAAGCCCAGTCAAAATATGTGATGGAAGAGGTTCACAGAGGAATCTGTGGTTTTCATTGCGGAGGCAGATCAATGGCCTCCAAGGTAGTCCGAGCAGGGTACTATTGGCCTACCATCCGAGCAGATTGCATCGAGTGGACGAGACAATGTGACGAATGTCAAAGATTTGCCAATGTAAGTCATACCCCGCCCGAAGAACTTCACACATTAAACTCGCCTTGGCCCTTTGCTATGTGGGGGATGGATATACTTGGACCATTCCCCATAGCCAAAGGTCAAGTCAAATTTCTCTTGGTAGCGGTGGACTACTTTACAAAATGGATTGAAGCAGAACCTTTGGCGAAAATTACTGCCGAGAAGGTACAAAAGTTTGTGTGGAAAAACCTCATCTGCAGGCACGAAATTCCCTTTGCAATTGTCATTGATAACGGAAGGCAGTTTATAGATAAGACATTGCGAGAATTCTATGTCAATCTCGATGTTAAACACCACGTCACATCGGTGGAACATCCCCAAACCAATGGGCAAGCCGAGGCGGCCAACAAAGTCATTCTCGGAGAGCTGAAAAAGAGAGTGGGAAAAGCCAAAGGAGCTTGGGCAGAAGAGTTGCCGAGTATTCTTTGGGCCTACCACTGCACGCCACAATCCACTACTCAAGAAACACCCTTCAGGCTGACATACTGAACATACGCCATGATCCCAGTTGAGGTTGGTGAGCCGTCTTTTCGGTGAATGCAACATGAGCAGAGTGAGAATGAAAGCAACTTAAGGGCCGAACTTGACTTGGTGGAGGAGATCAGAGAGGAGGCTAAAATCAGGGAGGAAGCCTGTAAACGAAGAGCTACTTGGGGGTATAATTCAAAGTTGAAACCGAGGAGTTTCGTGCGCGGAGACTTGGTGCTAAGAATGAAAGAAGAAGCAATAAAAGATCATACGGAGGGCAAGCTAGCAGCAAATTGGGGAGGACCATTCCGAGTGGTAGAAAACTTAGGAAACGAAGCATACAGGTTAGAGGAATTGTCAGGGAAGCCTATCCCGAGAACTTGGAATGCTTCCCATTTGAAATTTTATTACAGTTGATGTATATAGTCAGGTGATGTACTCTTTTTCCTACCTCGATATTTTATCCCAAAAAAGGGTTTTGACCGAGGTTTTAACGAGGCACACCACAGACTTTCTTTTCTATCCAATAAAAGTTGTTATGAACATTGGTCTATTTTCTTATTTTGCCGATGTATTTATTCTGCGAATATTTTAAATTTTTAAGGCCAAGTTTGAGCCTGAAGGCCGAGTGCGAGCCATTAAATTGTGAAGGCCGAGTTCGAGCCATTTAAATTGTGAAGGCCGAGTTCGAGCCGTTAAATTGTTAGAGGCCGAGTTCGAGCCATTTAAATTGTTAAGGCCAAGTTTGAGCCTAAAGGCCGAGTTCGAGCCATTTAAATTATTAAGGCCGAGTTCGAGCCATTTGAATTATTAAGGCCGAGTTCGAGCCTGGAAATTGTTAAGAGAAATCGAATACAAACATCAATTAAAAAACAAAGTTCTAATCTAAAGGCCAAATATGAGCCATGATTTTATTAAGAAAACCGAGTACAGTGCTGAAATTGAAAATAACGCCCGATCGATTGGCCAGTAGTCCCCCCAATCGGAACTGGAGCAAGACCGGTTGGCCAGTAGTCCCCCCAATCGGATGCCACGACTTTCTCCGAAGAAGTAATCACTTCCCCTGAGAAAGCTGGATGATGAGGTACTCGGCCTGCTTCGGGAGGAGACTGTTACTACCCCTTTCACCACTCCCGGAAACTGCTACTCTCCCAGCCAACATCCTTTTTAAAAGGGATTACATCATGAAAGAGATTCTGGATCCCATCTCCCAATTACACCCTTTTTGGCAACTTTAAAGCTCGAAAAAGGATGTTAACTGGGAGAGAGGAACGTAAACCCCTAACAATATTATAGAACTACTCGGGTCGAAAGAGGACAAATTTTGCTGGTGGAAAAGATGAAGAATGAATAAGTGAAGCAAAGAAACAACCCTATTTATAAGGGGGGAGAGGCATTGGAAAAGGGGAATATGCGTTGGGAAAAGGTTTATTGAGAAAATAAATCTCGAAACTCAGCAAAAAGCAGTAATTGCATGAACCCACTGCGGTTTCCAAGGCACATAACGTGTGACCACATAAAACGTGAATCATGCATTTTACATGTGACAACAACTATTCGTTTTTGATACGGATGATAGAATATCTCAGCCTTAGTCGAGGTCTTGTTTAAACAGCCGAGCACGCAATACAAACAACGTCGGAATATAGAGATACTTCGGTCTTACTAAAGGAATTCAAAGAATATCTCGGACGAACAAATGCTATAAAAGTAAGAGGAAGTCATCAAAATGATGGAAGAGTTTTTCATTAGATTAACAAGGATTACAAAATCAAAGCCCATTACAAGGGATATAGAAAACAAAAAACAAAGAATACAACTACTCGTCCCTATGGCCATCTTCGGCGTCGATGTGATCCTCGGGAGAATCTCCCCCCGCCCAATCCACCTCTTCTTCCTCTTCGGGAATGATGGGAACAAGTTCCCTATTTTGCACCTCCTTGTTCACATCGGCACCCGAGATATCAATCCCTGGGGCAAGAATTTGAACTTGAGCGATGGCCTTGGCAAAACCATCCCGATGCTCTGCAAGGATGCAATCGGTGGCCTCCTTCAAGTCTTTGATGTTTGTAATGATTTTAATGCTTTGAATCTTAATATATCATTATTGTATTTCAAGATACTGTGTTTTTGTTTATTTGAAGTTGTCTAGAGTGGTATCTTAATAATAATTATTTTTTATTATATTATATTAGATTCCAAGTCTAGGTACCTAATTTGATATGCATAATTATTTAAGTTTGGCCCTTTTTTATTAACAAACATGATTTGTTTATCAAAATATATTATTTTAATATGATTATCTAATCCGTGGGAAATCTGTCCAAAATAATATCATAACATCTCGCCCCGAAATCCGTCTAGAATTTGAATGAATAGCAATATTGAATCCGTTTGAAATTCGTCCGAAATTAAGCCAATATAACCAAAATTCAGATTTGTGTTTGTCCGAAATCTGTCTGGAACTAATTTCGGACGGAATTTCGGACATAATTTTTAATTTGCAACGGGGCTTTTTTGGACGGGGGATGTTCCGTCTGAAATCCGTCCGAAAATTACAATTTTCTAGTAGTGAAATCTAAGTATTCTTTTCTTTCTCTTAATCTTTTCATTACTGTTGATTATTTAATGTTACTAATCTTTTGGGGAGTGTTTGTGGTTGCTCTTAGTAATTCAGTTTGTTGAAACAGGCGTCTGTGAAAAGCGTCTAACTTGCACTGAATTTTGTTTTGTGCTAGAAAACTTTTATTTGTGAAAACACTATTCAACTCCCCTTCTAGTATTCTTTTGTGCCATTTTATCCATCACCCCTTGGTAAGTTTGGACTTCCTTTGTAATGGAAATATTTTTTTTCTTAAGTGTACCCATACATAATCACCCCGTTTAAGTGTAACTTGTTTTTATCCTTTATTTACTTTCCTTGCATTGTGCTCCCTTATTTTTCAATGTTCATTTTTACTTGTTCATGGAGGTTTTTAGCATATTCGGCCTTGGCAAGCCCATCTTGATGCAACAATGATTGTTCAATTGGCAATGGAAGCATATCAAGAAGGGTTTGTGGATTGAATCCATAGACTATTTCAAAGGGAGAATCCTTAGTGGTAGAATGTTGCACACGGTTGTATGTAGGGATGTAAATGGGGCGGGGTGGGTATGGGTAGTAGCCCACACTACCCGCCCCATTGGATGAATTTCATACCCGCCCCTACCCCATATCAGTGTGGGTATTCATCTTGCGGTTTTAAACAGATTTATCAATATTTGCGGGTATCCATGGATATCCAAACATCTCAAAATTATTGAATATTAGACTTTTTTTTTATTCAAACACCCCTATCTTGATATTATTCACACATAAGTATTAATCCACAAGCCTTAATCCAGAAGCAATAATCCACATGCATTAACCCATAACACAATAGTTGAACAAAAGCAATAATACATAAAAATGATCCATAGGGCTTGGGTATAATGGATTTTGGGTTACGCGGCTACCATATTTCATAAATGAAATAAGAATAGTGAAAAAATAGGGCATTTGGTTTATATATGTAAAGGTGTTTTAGTAATTTCACCTTAGCGAGTACCCGCGAATATGGATAATACAATATCCGCCCTCGCCCTATTAATAAGCGGGTAGAGAAAATATCCGTTTCATTTATCTGTGGATACTATGGTATCCATTTTTTACCTATTGCGGATATTAACTACGGATATCCGTGTGTACGGGTAAAATTTACATCCCTAGTGGTATGCAAACTCTATGAATGGCAAACATTCTTCCCAAGACTTGAGGTTTTCTCTTGAGGATGATGCCTAGTCTATGTAAGGGTTTTACAACAACTTGAATTAATTCTATGTGAAAAAATTTATATTTTTTCTTATGTTCTTTTATCATAGATAGGTTTAGAAGTTCTAAACTATCTTGAACTTTATTAATGTTAATTGTATATTATGATGTTCTAATTATGTAGTTAGACCGAAATTGATCAACTATATTAGTTTTATAAATTAATTTTTGAAACATTTAATTCATGAATGCTTCAATTATTTAATTTCTGTTCAATTTCTGATAGAATTATTTGATGGTCATTTATTAAAGAATTATTAAATTCTTCAATAGTTTGTCATATTTCACCAACCTTTTCCTTACCTTTTCTAGATACAATCCTAAGTAGCTTAGACAGTAGCTTAGACAAGATAATTGCACCTGAGTATTCTAGTACCTATATTAAAATACTATGTTTCTTGCCCAAATGACGGGACCACCTAGTTGACCAACGGGTTTACCGCCCTCTCAACGAGTCTTACTTCCTGGACCACTTACACGACTGACCAACAACGTTGGGCAAGGGACACTAGTTAGATAAAAAAAAAAAAAGTACCAAAGCACTAGGGTCTAATATACCAGAATGGCCATTGTGGATCATCTCGTCACATAACTAAAAGTATAAAAGAATAAAAATAAAATATTATCAAATAAATTTAGATAAAGATAAGATTATAAAAGAAGTTCAGAAAAAGATAAATAAGATATTTAAAATGATATTTATAATCGAAAATGATAAAAAAAACATAAATAACTTGAATTATTTATTTTATTAATAAAACTAGGAGTACAGAGGTTTATCATATATATATATATATATATATATATATATATATATATATATATATATATATCCAAGAATGAGAAATTAGCTTTTACTTTAAATTTAATTTTTGGACAATTGATTTTTTTCAAATTCACAAGACAAATGATTCATAGACAATAAAGTGAGATAATTCCATAAACTGTATCTCAAGTCCCATTTATTTTATAGCATAATTAAGAAAGTTTATTGAAACATAACCTATATTCAACTACTACTTATTGCTTATCATAATTCATTGCAATATAGCTACACCTGAATTTGTCCAATTATCGTCTATCATATTTCATGGTTGATCAAATTTGAAGTTAGTAGAAGGATCCAATTTGGCTATACTATCATTTGACCACACATCTTCATAAAACTCGTCTACGCCCATTGAATCAGCCATTTCCAGATTTGTGCTTGAGTCATTGGAAAATTGTAACCCCGAAGAAGCAAGTTGTTGTTGTAAGGTTGGTTGAAGCATCTCAACTGTAGGCACAAGCCTAGACCTGAGCTCATCATTGTCAGGGCTTTGAGTCACACTCACAGGAATAACCTCCTCACGATGTGTCATAAGGTCACCTTTGACATTATTATTACGATAGCGATGGAGGAAAATAGTGAGAGCCTCAACATATTCATTAAATCCAAGTTCTTTCAGTGCCCACAATAGGTCCTCCGCCTTCAATACCATCCTATACTCGCTTTGGCGTCGCTCCTTGGCTTTTTGCATTATGAAGTTAATGTAGTTTGAGGCACATTGTTGGACCATCATCTTGGAATCGTTAGAGATTTTTGCATCCAATGGTAGCACCTGTCGCATGATTTTTGTCACAATCGAAATTGATATATCATTATCTTGCCTAGCCAACTGGGGAACACGTCCGTCATTATTCGAGTTGCCTGGAATAAAATTTTGTTTCTTTTCAAAGTTTGTTGTTGGTTGCACACGGTTTGATCCTAAACTTCCCCAACCCAAAAAGAAACAATCAGAACTCAAAATAATCAAACAACTATGTTAAAAGAATGCAGAAAAGACATGATAAATTTCAATTTACTACATTTGAACCCATTGATGTAGAATGAAAAAAAAAAAAGCTTTTGTGGGAATTATTTAAAATGCAGTGCAAATGTGGCAAAAGGATAATGTATAAAAAAGCTTTTGTGGGAATTATTGTAAGAGTAAGATCATTACATGCGAGGAGCTAATGTGGCAAAAGGATAATGTATAAAAAAGAATATGCATATTTGACACGGATATAGGAGTCAGATGCATGTAGTATAGTACATATATGTAGGAACAGTAAGCGTAAGATTATAGAGAAATTTATGCAGCTTTGGGTGCATGTCGGTAAAGAGATTATGCATATTGAATATAGAAGACAAATGGGATGACAATAAAAATACCACCTTGATATATCAATTGCAAGAGAAATTATGTAGTCCTCTTGAAGGAAGCATTTTTCTTCCTCTAGAAGGATTACTATCATCAAATATACGTGGATCTACTAATGTAATAAGAACCTTAGCATATTAGGATAAATTTTTTTTGGATAGTTTGGTTCCTTATTTATTTTATTTTCAATTTGATTCGTAACTTAATATATTATAATTTTGATCACTTAACTTTAGAATCATCTCAATAAAATAAAATAAAAAACTTTAGAATCGTCAACCAATATGATCCTCCTTAACGATTGTCACCCCCACTATGGTCACCACATAATTTCAATGTTATATCCACACACTACAACATAACAAGTGATATATCATCACCATTAGTGACATGTCATTGTTGCTTTCGTTAGTATGAGTGACAAATCGTGGCAGAGGATCATGTTGAATGATGAATTTGAACTTACAAAAAGAAACAAGGATAACAGACCAAATAACTCTTTTTCATAGAAAAATAGATCAAAACCATTATCAAAACCAAGATAATTATCAGTCCATGGTCAAAGTTTAAAGATATATCCACATAAAAGAAAATCTACATGTATGTGTGAAAGAGATATTTTTTTCCCGTATTTTTGTCTTTAGTTTACCTGAACTTGGTTTTGTATGTTGGCCATTGTTAATGAAGGAATCTCCATGCTCCATGATCTCCTTTTGAAAGCAACTATTTTTCTTTACTAAAAGACTAGGAAAATTTCGGATTTTGAGGGTTGAGTACTTGAACTTGGAACTTGAATGGGTATTATTGCAAGTCTAGCTACTGAATTTATACTAGGTGGGGAATGACAAAGAACAAGTTGTGCACCTAGATTTGTGAAGAATGACACAAAATCTGCTTGGATTTCACCTAATTAAATAAAAGGCAGTTCTGGTGATCAATGTCACTAGATATTTTCTTAAAGTAGACAATACTTGAGAACTTTTTTTTTGTTTTTTTAATAATTTGTATATCATTATTAGAAAGCAATTAATGAAAAAAAATTAATTAATCATTATTATAAAGCAATTAATGAGAAAAATTAATTTTGAATCTAAATAGTTCGTTGGTTACCTTTACGCAAAAAGTAAAGAATTAATACAATATCTGTTTCTCTATAAACATTTAGTACATATGAGCATGTTTTATTATTTCCAATTCATAAATTTTCATTTTATATTTTCATATTAAAAAACTAAATAAGATTTTTTAATGAATTTAATTGATATGTACTATTAGGGATGACAAATGGTAGGGTACTATAGAACTCGTCCCCAACTCCATGCTTGAAATAAATTCTCGTACACGGACCCATACCTGCATGGGTAGTAACTTTAGTGCACGTACCTATACCCTTTGGGTACTTATGTATCCATGACCGTACGTGTTACCCGCACTTTAACTATGAAAAAACAACAAATAACAAAAAAAAAAAAACATTATTACTGAATTAAAAAGAAATCCAAAGTTCTTTCAAATCTACTCATAAAACATTACAAATTAAAATGTTTAACTAAATAAAAATATCTAAAACATTCAAAACGAGTAAATATCGCAATAAACATCCAAAGGAATAAAGTCATGAAATTGTAAGTCCTGAGCTAGTGATGATTGATGGGGTTGGAGATGCCAGCCTATCTAGGATGTCTTTCCCTATTGTGAAGCCTTTGCACTCTAACCTTGTTTATTAAAAAAGGTTTAGGACTTTTAGATTAATTACATTCTTAAGAACTTATATTTAATTATAATTATATGTACTAATATATATGTATGTGTGTGTGTGTGTGTGTGTGTGTGTGTGTACACACACTCACACACACATACACATGTAGGTGCGAGGCTGGTGGGTACTAGAGTACATGTATCTGCACTCATAGCCATTCAAATTTGGGGGTAATTACACATACCTTGACTCATAATCATAAAGCTAGTATTTACCCTACCCATTGTGTGTATTCTGGGCAAAAACAAAAACTCAATAGTGACACTTCTGGTATTGGGCCTCTATTCATTTGGCCCAATATTCTGGCTCCTTATTCTTCTTCCTTTAGCTCCTTCGTGTTGAACCGAATTTTGGGGGGGTGGATACCTGTGAAGACACTCCGATGCTTAAGTCAGCAATGATCTTGTAGATAGTATATAGTGTTTATGTCATGAGAAATTGCATACCTTCTTCATTGGTGGAGGTTTACTTATATACTTGTAATTTAGGCTCATCCTGATGACTCCAAGCATGTTGTCCCATGCTTCGTAACATGCTTATCTTTCTAACTTAGTAGAATGGGATGTCCGTAATGATGGTTTTAGGTGAATAATCGCATGTGTCAGGAGGAAATGGGTGGTTTACCCTTCCTTTCTGACGTGCATTGGAGTTGACATGATTGGTTTTATTCCCGAGATAGGAAATTCCACTCCGTACGGAAGCGGGTGAGGATAGGCCGAACAATTTTGGTCGGCGGGAGCAGTTTGCCCGGCTTGTGACGCTTTTGGGGCTAGTTTTCGTCGGGTCGAGCCCTACTTGGGCCAAAAAGAAGTGGGCCTTGGGCCTTGTTATTTTTTATCAGAAGAGATGCCCTTGGGAAGGCTCAGGCTGGTTTCAGGCAGGGTTGTTCTATTAAAAGAAAGGAGAGACACGTGTACCCATTCCTGTGTATGGATGCCCGTTTGGTCTTTCCTCAACCGTTACATTATTTTGAACGGTTACGTTTTTCGAGGGTATGTGCCGTTTCGCTTCTCCATCTATAAATTCATTTGTTTCGCTCGAGGTTTATTTCTTTTCTCCTATGCTTTGTTCTTTTTCTTAACATCAATGATTCCAGTGCTCCAGTTTGTTCCTTCGTCGTTCGGTTTTTTTTCCGCAACTTTCGTGCTGACCATTCTTCCAGCTAACATTCTTTTCATAGTTTCTTCCTCCTTTTTTAGAATTATGGTGAGGTTGAGTCAATGGGGGAGGATGGCAGTGATTCAAACATTGAGATATTGTCGAATCCTCCTCCCTACTTTTCTCAGCGTTGTCAGACCTATTCTACTGTGATTTTTAGGGAGACATTCTCCCGTGAAGCGGTTAGGGTTCAACAAGGTCCCGATGTACCTTCGGGTCTTGCATGTGTGCCCTTCCTTCTGAACCCCTTGTGCCTCCTCCTCTTAGAAGCACCATTTCCCACTAGGAAGGTGTCTTACGGGAGAAGGGGATTTCTCTGTCTCCAGGGTCCTCTTCTGATTCTGAATCCTTATTTGTTTCAGGGGGAGTCGATATAGGCCGCAGTTTTGACCTTGAGGATTCGAGAGGTATTCTCAACCCCTCGGCGCTAACCAATATTCTTGGGTTGATAGGGAGGTTTTGGGGATTCGTTCGATGACACACCAATTGGGTGAGTTAGTGGTGGCAGAGGAAGAGATCGAGGAGGAAATGGAGAAATACGACATCCTATTTCCGTCCGTGGACGTGAGGGTATGCTTTAATCGTTCTGCCGAGGATGGCAATTGATCCTTCTACATGTGTCGTACCATCTTTACAGAGATCGGGGTTCATATTCCTTTTTCCCTTTTCAATTGACAGTTTTGAACTTTCTACAGGTGGCCCCTTCTCGACTTCATCCCAACTCATGGGGCTTTATTCGAGCTTTCGAGATATTTTTCCGAGTGTACAGCCTTATATGTACAGCCAAGGCATTTTTTCACTTATTTTCCATGGGTAAGACTACAAACCGATCCGAGCGGGAGGTCCGTCGTCATGGTTGGACCACATTCTCCTCCTGTCATCACATAGGAGGTTTCATCTCTTTCAAGTACTCCTACAAGGGCTTTAAGGAAGAATTTGTTCTTATCCATGTCCCTCCTCGCTTCGTTGCTTTCTTTCTGGACGATAATGGTGCCCTTCTTTTTTCCCTGTACTGGAATAGGGAAGGGCTAGCCGGAAGTCCTCATTTTACATTGCTACGGCGGATTCGTTGAGTCCCAATGAGTCCGCCGCTGTTCAATTTCTGCCATAGTGGGTCGGGATCTCTGGTCTTCTTAGCTGCCGAGGGTTTCTGACTGTGGTGGATCCCGAGGGCTGGCTAGGTAGTCCATTTGCTTTTCTTCTTTCGTTTTTGGTGATGTATTTTATTGAGTATTTGATTTATTGTGGTTTTTCTTGTTTCCATAGAAAACATGGCTTCTACTAATGATATGCTAGCTTCCCTTATCTGAAGGAGACATGCTCTTACCCGAGGTGCCCCGGCTGTTGTTCCGACCACTGCTTCTATCATTGCTCCGGTTCCGGAGGTGTCGCAAGTGGTTCCCAGTTCTGTTCCGGGTGGTAACCTTCCGCCTGGTGGTGTTGTTTTGGAGGAGACTGCTCCTTCTAAGTCGTCAACAATGGTCTTTCTCCCTCTGCTGAGTCTGGTCTATTTCTGTGGGGGACAGTTGTATTTCGTCTTAGAAGCGCTCCTTTTCTCAGCAGCAACAGGGATCCATGCCTGCCCCTTCATAGCGAGAGAAGTCGCCATGCCTAGGTGGCTTGTTGGAACCAAAATAGTTTGGATTAAATAATCTTTATGTTTTGATGTTTACAAAATGATTAAATTTGCTTGGCAAAGTGTTAGTTGAAATCTAACATGTGTTATTCAGTAATGCGGGAACACTTAAAAATATATAAGTCATGGAAACTTAGAATAATTTTTCTTGGACTCCTAAAGAGAAATGCATGTCCACCCATGTAGACAAGCAGCTCAATGTATTGGTAAAGTTATTTATTTATTTAATTGAGCAGACTGGTTTACTTAAGAAGACGAGGCACGAAATTTTTACTGGACGGATTTTAAGTCTAAAAGCAAATAGACTAGTTTTAACTTGCCACGTCAGTAGACGAGTTCTTTGTTTGAGTAGACGAACTTTAACTGCCACGTCATCAGACAGAGATTAAAATAACTCTCTAAGCAATAACAAGTCCAAAGACATGATAGTAGATGAGAGAATATGCCACATCAGTGGACGAGTTGAATAAAAGAGTGAATAGACTTCGTTCTTACACATAACTGTATAGACGGAAATTTTGAGTAGACGAGCTTCTATCTCTTATATATGTTCTTCTAATAGTGAATAAATGCAATCTGGTCCACAATGAATTTATTTCAAATGAATATTTGTTCTTCCTATTTGTTTCATCGGGTTAATGCTTTGTTTCCTTGTGAGAAAATCATAGTACCATCGAGGAAATACAAAAAGCAAATAGTACAATGAGGAAATGAAAAGTGACTTGTACGAATTCATCTTTACTGCTGGAAAAAGCTGGAATTTACACAAAGTAGGAAAAATGGTTTTTCAAGTTACAATTGCTCAGAGGTGTATCATTCCATATCGAGTAAATGTGATAGCCAAGAGTACATTTCACAAAGGCCGCGATCAAGATATCAGTGACAACAGATATCATGCATTCAATGCTATCTCTATACGGGACTATTCAAAATGACCGTTGAAGAAATACCAGTGAATAAGAAGGTTACTATATATAGAAGACCTCAACCTTTGAAGAACGATCTTTGCTAGCCAAACTTTTGTGTGCTAAACTTTTGTCAATCTACAATCAACTCATTCTAATATTCCTTCAAGAGCAAGAATTTGTAACCTGTAGTTTGAAGATTGTGAAAATATTCAATAGGTCTTAAACTTTCATATCCTCACACATAGTGAGTTAAGAAATCATAAGTTAAATCTCTTTGTTAGAGTTAGAGCCTGAAGAGACTTGGTAAGAAAGGAATACTTGTAGCCTGGAGAGGTGTTGAATACTTGGTTGTAATCTATTTGAAGAAATAGTGGATAAAACCTTCAAGTCGAAGGGATTAGACGTAGCTCTTGGTTGGAAGAGAGTGAACCAGGATAAAATCTCTTGAGTGAATCTTCTATCTCTAAACTCTTACAGCTCTTTTGTTTATACTGACTGTGGGGATTTGATATTGCTTTTTTTAAGTTTCTATTAAATCATTTTTTGTGTACTTGCTTCTGTTTTAAACTTCTTGTGTGAGAAAATAGTTTCAAAAAGGTTATTTTCGAAAATTATTAACAAACACAATTCAACCCCCCCTATTGTGTTTGCCTGTGTCAACTTCAGTTGGTATCAGAGCTCAGCCTCAAAAGGGTTGAGCATCATACAAGTGCTTAGGGAGTACGATCCAACAACCATGGATGCAGAAGGACAAGCTATCAACAGACCTCATCTCTTTTATGGAAATGACTATGACTATTGGAAGAAGAGGATGATGGCCTTCTTGGATGCACAGAATGTAGATATTTGGGAGCTGATTGAAACCGGCTACACAGAACCAAGAAATGAAGCTGGAGCTGCTGTTCCTAGAACCCAATGGACTCAAGAGTAGAAAAATCAACATCCGCTCAATCTAAAAGCTAAGCACTATCTCATGTGTGCTATTACTAGATCTGAACATGATAAGGTTCACAGCTGCAACACTGCCAAAGAAATCTAGGATACTCTTGCCTTAGTTCATGAGGGTTCATCTCAAGTAAAAGAATCAAAGATAAACATCCTGGTTCATCAGTATGAACTATTTAAAATGGCTGATCATGAAACTATAGATCAGATGTTTGGAAGATTTCAATTTATCACCAATAGTCTCAGATATCTTAGAAAGACTTATGAAAATAGAGATCATATTAGAAAGATTCTGAGAAGTTTATCAAAGCAATGGAGACCCAAAGTTACTGCTATTCAGGAAGCTAAGAATCTGAATACTTTTTCTTTAGAAGAGCTTCTTGGATCTCTCAATGTTCACGAACTTGAACTGAATGAAGAAGACAACTCCAGAAAAAGAAAGTCTATTGCCCTAAAGGCAAAGAAAGCAAGCTCATCAAAAGTCCTCAAAGCTGCTGAATCTTCAGATGATGCTGAACCTTCAGATAGTGATGAAGGATCAGATGAAGATGAACTATCTTTCATCTCCAGAAAGATTCAACACATGTGGAGAAAGAAATGTGGTTTCTGAAGGAAGCAGTTCAACAAAAACTTTTCCAAGGAGAAGTCAGACTCCAAGGAAAAAGGTTCACCATTGTACTTTGAATGCAAGAAACCTGGACATTTCAAAGCTAATTGCCCTGAGCTGGAGGATAAAAAGAAATTCTTCAAAAAGAAGAAAGGCTTAATGGCTACATGGGAGGATCTTGATTTGTCTTCATCAGATGAAGAAGATGAAGCTGAGGAAGAAGCAAACATCTGTCTCATGGCTGACACATCATCAGAAAGTGAATACACTGATGCTGAGGTAATGGACTCTGACCCGTCCACTCTTCAAAATGCTTATGATGAATTGTTGCATGAGTCGTCCATACTGTCTAGAGAGTATAAGAGTTTCAAGAAGAAATTTTCTAAACTATCTAAAGAATATGATAGGATCTGCATTGAAAAACAAAACCTTAAAAATGAAAATGACACACAAAAATCAGAGAATGTCAGTCTAACTGACAAACTGGAGTGTGAGCCTGCTGTTTCTTGTGAAGTTTCAAAACTGAAACAAGATGTGATATATTTGACAGACACTCTGTCAAAGTTTGTAGGTGGCTCAGATAAGCTAAGTCTTATTTTAATGTATTCTAGGTCACCTTATGATAAATCTGGCCTTGGCTATGACAAGGAAAAGCATGAAGCATCTCACAAAAAGTCAAAACCACATACACAGCAAATAGCATCAAAAGCTCTAGATAAACATGCTAAAATTAAGTCAAGCCTGTCCAACACCTTTTGTAAAGTGTGTGGAAAGAGTGGGCATGTCACATTTAGATGCATACATACTAAACATTCTCGTCTAGTGAACACTAACAAGAAAGGACCCAAGTCAGTTTGGGTACCTAAAAATAAGATACTACCTGTTGCAGATTTGCTTAATAACAAGAAACAAACAAATATCTTGGTACTTGGACAGTGGGTGCTCATGTCACATGACGGGAGAAAGGTGTATGTTCCAAGACCTTAGAGCCAAAGATGGTGGCTGGGTTACATTTGGAGGAAACCAGAAAGGGAAGATCATTGGTATAGGTAAAATTGATAAACATCCTTTTCCCTCCATTGGTTATGTTCTTTTGGTAAATGGTTTAAAACATAATATGCTGAGCATATATCAATTATGTGATAGTGGATATGTTGTTTCTTCTTATAACAAAATGTGTAATGTCAAAAAGAATGATGGATCAATTTTATTCACTCCTAAGAGGCAAAACAATATGTATAAGATTGACTTGGAGGACCTCACAAATCAAAGTGTCTCATGTCTAGTGTCCATTGAAGATGAGCAATGGATCTGGCATAAAAAGATAAGTCATGCAAGCTTGAAGTTAATTTCAAAGCTAAATAAGCATAACCTCGTGAGAGGGTTACCATACCTTAAGTACAAATATGATACTCCCTGTGATGCATGTCAAAATGGAAAACAAGTCAAAGGTTCTTTTGAATCTAAGAATGTTGTTAGTACCAATAGACCACTAGAACTGCTACACCTTGATCTTTTAGGTCCAACAAGGACTACGTCTGTCGGTGGTAAGAAATATGGTTTAGACATTGTAGACGACTACACTAGATAGACATGAGTTATGCTCCTAGCTCACAAGGATGAGTCTTTCAAGGTCTTCTCTATATCCTGCAAACGTGTACAGAATGAAAAAGGCATGTGTATCACTTCAATCATAAATGACCATGGGGGAGAGTTTGAGAATGAGCTATTTCATAAGTTCTGTGAAGAAAGTAGTATTCTTTACAACTTCTCAATACCATGAACACCACGGTAAAATGGTGTGGTAGAGAGAAAGAACATATCTCTTCAAGAGATGGCAAGGACTATGCTCAATTATCACTCTGTCCCTAGACACTCCTGGGCTGAAGCTATTAATACTGCTTGCTACATTCAGAACAGATTATACATTAGACCTATCCTGAATAAGACTCCTTATGAATTGTGGAAAGGACGAAAACCCAACATTTCATATTTTCATCACTTTGGTTGTAAATGCTATATACTAAACACTAAAGATCAACTTGGTAAGTTTCATACAAAAGTAGATAATGCAATTATGTTAGGGTATTCTGAAACTTCAAAAGGCTATAGAGTTTACAACTCTAGAACTCTGGCAGTTGAGGAAAGCATTCATGTCAAGTTTGATGACAAACAGCCGGATAAGAAATTATCAGAGTAAGATGAAGCTTTTGAAGATCTATATCTAAACATCTCAAGAGATACGAGACAAATCGTTGAGCCCCGGTGTTTTATTAGCTTAAAACCTTATTAATTAATTCCTTAATCGCGCGCTTAGCGTGAAAAGTACGTAAAAATTAAAACTTTATTTAAACAATCATATAACTTCTGTAAATTAAACACACCAAGGTTGTAATATATAAATACACACCTGTTTATTTATTACATTACCAAAACACTGTTGAGGGAATCATCTCAGTAGGATCCCTCACAGGCATAAACTTAAAATAAAAGCCATACTTAGCGGAAACATATAAAAATACTCCTTCTTAGACACACTGGCCATACTATCTATACTCTACTCGCCATGGATCACAGCTCGACCTCCAGCGTCTTGATCGTAAGGAGTTCCATCTAACTCCTCAGCAACCACCGTTCCATACAGAGCTCCGCCCAGCTTCTCATCAACATAATCCTCCATAGGGTTTTCTAATGTAAGTAAAGTAACCCACAAGAATACAGAAACATAGGGGATAAGAAACAGCTCTATCATCATAAAGCGGAAAAGAGTCATAGTAAATCATACAGTAATTGTCACAAACAAACAACGCAAAAAACTAATAGTTCACGCTCAAGTTAATATATCGTCTTCTACCCCCAATCTCATGCTACTCAAAGACACCATAGTTGCACACCTATTTCCTAAGGTGGAAGTGGTCTCGCGAGAACTCTCGATTTTACGTGTATTATATTACCAATACACGGTGTATTATTACCAATACACAGAAGTATTTTACGTGTATTATATTACCAATACACGGTGTATTATATTACCAATACACAGAAGTGGTTTTATGTGTATTATATTACCAAAACACTTTTGTCCTTGTGTATTATATTACCAATACACTTTTGTCCTTGTATATTATATTACCAATACACGGTTGTGGACAACAACACCTATACTTGAATCTCACCAACCCGTTTCAGCAACATCCTAGTGCCTTAACCTTCCATTAGAACTTGACACATATTCTATGCCATAACACCTCTTTAACATACATCATCTCGGTTAGGAACTTCTAAATCATCATTATCCACACACCCAAAACAATCATCTCTTAGACAACATATATATCTTTGCTTAAAAACCACTAAGAATAATAATACAAACCAGGCAGATCATGCATAACACAATATCAATCCAAATATTCTCATATCACCAATATAGCACAAAATCAATTCAATAAAGGTAATAAAATCAAATCAACCATCAGCAATCTAAAATCAACCTAATATCAATAAACCTACAATCCTCGAATAGCCATTGGTTTTTCAAAAAAAGGTTTCCAATGTGATTTTGGTCTTGTCGATTACTCGACCACTAGTAGGGTTTAGGTCGCCCTACACAATTATTATATAATCTACTACTTATCCATTCCGACGATAGGTTTGTTCTTTCCCCCACCTGGGTTATCACCGGACTCCCGAACTCGAAGCTCCTCGTTGTCACACCACAAAGTACTTACTCCACCTTCTATGAAGGTAAGGAGATTAGATGCTCGAGGAGGTATACCACGAACGTCCTCGTTTTCTCCGCAATGGAAGTCTAATGTTATGAATACAAAATCACAAGTTAAAATCAAACAAGAACACTAAACTGTAAGGTATAGGTTCGTCCAAGACTAGTTCTTAGGGTTAGAGATTCCCGAAAATTATACAACTCATGGATTTATGATCCTTAAGTGTTAGGAGTTCATAAACAATGATTACTTAACAAAGTTGAATCAAAATCCCACTAAGTTATAAACTTAGGGTATTCGGCCAATGCTAGTAAAATAGGCTAGCATTGACTAAACATTCCAATCTCTTAGGTTTAGCATCCATATGTATTAAGGAGCTCAAAACCATGATCATTTAGGAAAAATAAGAACAAAGTATCCTAGGTCCATAACCTTCTAGGTTAGGCCTTCATAGGATTTATAGGTTAAAAATCTTTAAACTTTCCAATCTCTTAGATTTAGCATCCAAATATCTTATGGAGCTCAAGTCCATGATCATTTTGGAAAATAAAGGAAACTTAAACATTCCAGTCTCTTAGACTTAGCATCCAAATATCTAATGGAGCTCAAGTCCATGATCATCTTGGAAAAATGAAAGTAATACATCCTAGCTTTAATAACATAGAATAAACAAGTTATAAATCCTTAAACTTTCCAATCTCCTAGACTTAGCATCCAAATATATTATGGAGCTCAAGTCCATGATCATTTTGGAAAACAATGGAAACTTAAACATTCCAATCTCTTAGACTTAACATCCAAATATCTTATGGAGCTAAAGTCCATGATCATTTTGGAAAAATGAAAGTAATACATCCTAGCTTTAATAACATAGAATAAACAAGTTAGAAATCCTTAAACTTTCCAATCTCTTAGACTTAGCATCCAAATATCTTATGGAGCTCAAGTCCATGATCATTTTGGAAAAATAAAAACTCAAACATCCTAGAACCTAAACACTAAGTTTCGGACATCATAGGATGATGAGGAAAATATTCTTTGTTTAACAATAACTCTTAGGTTTAGAATCACAAGGTATTAAGAGTTCTAAATCCATGATCATACTTGGAAAGTTGAAACATAGTATCCTAGGCTTAGTTATTCATATTTTCAGCCATCATAGGAACAAGCTATCAAAACTTCCAAGATTTAGAGATTTAAGATCATTGGATAGTTAGAAACTCAAACACATGATCATATTCCAAAAGTTGAATAAAAAACATCCTAGGTCACAAATGCAGGCATTCGGCCTTCATTGGAAGAGATAGGTAGAGATTTTTGTTTTACACAACCTCTTTGTATGTGAAAATATAAGTTAATACAAGACTATAGAAAGTGGTTTCAACTCAAAAGGAGTTTTCTACTATTTTAGAGAGATTTTAGAAGTTTAAAGCATATAAAGAACACATAAACAAAACTAAGAAATAAAAGATGAAACTTGCAAAAAGATTCATATGAGAGCATTACCCTTAGTATAAGGAAGAACTTTATTGAAGAACTTAAGTAGAAAAGATGAATAAAAACTAAAGCTTTAAGAGCTTGACCTTTTAGAAGAAAGGAAGAAGATGAAGGTTTAATGGAGTTTGAAGAAGGAAGATGATGAAGTGAAAATGAGATGTGTATATATAGACAAGGGAGAGAGTGGCACGAAATTGAGGAGAGAGGAATGAGCTTGGAGAGCAAGTTTTGACCTTGTGCCTTGTTTGGTTTGAGAAGAGAGAGAAAAATAGGTTTTTAGAATATAATATGTTATAATTTGAAAAGTGTGATGATCACACTTTTGGAGTGTGTCATAACCCATTTCCATCAAGTCCCATCAAGTCACTTCACTTCTTTTGTGCTCCATAATCTACTCCATTTCGTACCCGGTTATATTTTCCGATCGTAATTCTTTCGACGTTTTCACCCGAATAAAGTATTATTTTCTATTTTTGAACGAAAATTTTCAAAATAACCAAAGTTGAAGGAAACATATTAAAAACACTAACCGTCTCGTTCACGGGTCAAAATTAGGTTTTCTGCACAGTAAACTTGTATCGGCAATGAAAACGCAGATCGACTTTCGTCTGAATTTTTAACCGAAAATTTTACCGTAACCCTCTACCATAAAGTAGACTATGAATATGATTTTATTTTAATCAAAAAACACCTTCTAACTCTCAAATTAAAATATAATTTAATTATATTTTAACCGGTTGAATAGCATAATTAAAATCAGGCTGTTACATTACTACCCCTCTTAAAAGAAAATTTCGTCCTCAGAATTTACCTACCTTAGAAAATATGCAGATATTGTTGTTGCATATCCTTCTCGCGTTCCCAAGTAGCATCTCCAGTAGTTTCATCCCATACGACCTTAACCATAGGAATTTGTCTACCACGAAGCTCCTTAATCCTTCTATCTGCGATCCTTACAGGTAAAGTCACATTCTCTAGATTCTCTCGCAGTTGTATAGACTCAAACTCAATGACATGTGAAGGATTAGGATAATACTTTCTCAACTGAGAAATATGAAAGACATCATGAAGGTTGGAAAGATTGGGTGGTAAGGCAATTTGGTAAGCTATTGGACCAATTCGTCGAAGAATCTAAAAGGGTCCAATGAATCGAGGAGTAACTTTTCTGGATTTGATAGCTCTACCAATTCCAGTTTTCCGAGTAACTCTCAAAAACACGTGATCGCCTTCCTTTAATTCTAATGGTCTCCTCCTCTTGTCAATGTAGCTCCTTTGCCTATCATGTGCTTCCTTCATCTTTTCCCGTATCTTCCTGACTTGCTCCGTAGTTTGTTGCACCACATCTGGACCCAAAACTTGGTTCTCACCAGTCTCATACCAACACAGCAGGGTCCTACACTTTCTGCCATACAAAGCCACATATGGTGCCATTCCGATACTACTATGGAAACTATTGTTATAAGTAAATTCAATCAATGGTAAGAACTAATCCCAACTGCCAGTGTGCTCCAACACACAAGCTCTCAATAGATCCTCTAATGATTGAATTGTCCTTTCTGACTGTCCATCAGTTTGGGGATGATAAGCAGAACTCATCCTCAACTTTGTTCCCAAGGCATTTTGCAATTGTCTCCGAAATTTGATGTGAATCTAGGATCTCGGTCTGAGACAATGTTCGATGGCACACCATGCAATCTAACAATTTCTTTGATGTAAATCTGAGTCAACCTTTCCAAATTATAACTTTCACCAATAGATAAGAAGTGAGCACACTTCGTCAACCTATCAATGATAACCCAAATCGCATCATGCTTCTTAGGAGTTCGTGGTAATCCGACCACAAAATCCATAGCTATACTATCCAATTTCCACTCTGGGATATCTAAAGATTGTAGTAATCATGTTGGCTTCTAATGTTCAATCTTAGCTTTCTGACACACTGGACAAGATAAAACATACTTTGCTACTTCTTTCTTCATCCTTGTCCACCAAAACATTTTCAAATCCTGATACATTTTTGTGGATCCAGGATGGAAACTCAAGTTACTCTTATGTGCTTCCTCTAAAATCATCTTCCTAAGTTCTGTATCCTCTGGCACACATATTCTATCTCTAAACCTTAACACACCATCTATTCCTCTATTAAACTCAGAAATTTTACCTTCATCGATTCCTCTACTTACTTCCTGGAGGTATAGATCCTGAACTTGTTTATCTTTAAGATCTTTCTTAAAATCACTACTAATAGTGATCATACTTAAGCAAATCTTATTCTCAACCAATTCCATTCCTAAGTTCAAATCCCTGAAATGCTCAAGCAATTCTAACTCCTTAACCATCATCGCAGATACATGCAAGGATTTCCTGCTTAAAGCATCCGCTACCACATTGGCCTTCCCAGGATGGTACAGTAATTCAAAATCATAATCTTTGATAAACTCCATCCATCTTCGTTGTCTCATATTCAATTCTTTTTAATCCAATGGATACTTCAGGCTCTTGTGGTCACTGAAGACATTAAACTTTTCTCCATACAAAAAGTGTCGCCATATCTTTAATGCGAACACTATTGCTGCTAACTCCAAATCATGAGTCGGATAATTTCTCTCATGAATTTTCAACTGTCCCGAAGCATAAGCCACGACTCTTCCTTCTTGCATCAGGACACAGCCTAAACCTTGGTATGACGCATCACAATATACGTCAAATTGTCCTAGTGGATCTGGTAAGATCAACACAGGTGATGTAGTCAACCTGTCCTTCAGCTTTTGAAAACTTTGTTCACACTTGTCCGTCCATACAAAAGCTATATTTTTCCTTGTTAACTGCATCATAGGCAACGCAATCTTCCAGAATCCCTCTATGAACCTCCAATAATATCCAGCTAGTCCTAGGAAACTCCGTACTTCACTTACTGACTTAGGTCGTTCCCACTTAAGAACCGACTCAACCTTAGTTGGATCTACGGCTATTCCTTCTTTATTAATCACATGACCTAGGAATTGTACTTCTTCCAGCCAAAATTCACACTTGGAAAGTTTGGCATAAAGCTGCCTATCCTTCAAAACCTGCAACACCAATCTCAAATGTTCCTCATGCTTTTCCCGCCTACGAGAATAAATAAGAATATCATCGATGAACACAACAACAAACTTATCGAGGAACGGTCTGAAAATTCTATTCATATAATCCATGAACACGGCTGGCGCATTAGTTACACCAACAGGCAGAACTAAATACTCATAGTGCCCGTATCTCGTCCTAAAAGCCGTCTTGGGTATATCTTCTTTTCTTACTCTGATCTGATGGTACCCAGATCTGAAATCAATCTTAGAGAACACTACTGCTCCTTTCAACTGATCCATCAAATCATCTATCCTAGGTAATGAATACTTATTCTTAATCGTCACCTTATTCAACTGCCTGTAATCCGTGCACAACCTCGCACTTCCATCCTTCTTCTTAACAAATAACACTGGTGCTCCCCATGGTGAAACACTCGGTCTGATAAACTCTTTTCCTAACATGTCATCCAATTGTTCCTTCAACTCTGCCAACTCAACCGGTGACATCCAATAAGGTGCTATAGATATAGGCCCTGTCATTGGTACGAGATCTATAGTGAATTCCACTTCTCTTTCCGGTGGTAAACCTGGAACGTCTGGAGGGAAAACTTCTGGAAACTCTCTCACAACAGGCATGGAATCTATGCTGGGAGTCTCATTAGCCTCCACTGCGAAAAGCATCACAAACTGTTGAGAGTTGTCACTCCTCGTAGAAACTCCTTCATTGGCAGATGCTGCACTAAAAGGTTCAAGAAATGATAAAGTCTTGCTAGAAAAATCTAGCACTACATGGTTAGCCGAAAGCCAATCCATGCCAAGAATAACATCTATCTGTTGCATAGGCAAACAGATAAGATCTACAATAAATGTACTATTCTCAACAACGATAGGACACTGTAAACAAACAGACATAGTAGTCAAAGGATTACTGGTTGGAGTAGACACTGTGAGGGTATAAGGTAATTTGGAAACAGTTAAGTTCAAATGATCCACACACTCATGTGAAATAAAAGAATGTGTAGCACCTGAGTCAAACAACACATACGAGAGTTTACCATCTATCAAACACATACCTTGTATAAGATCAGTAGATTGAGAGGATTTAGCTCCCCTCACGGTAAACACTCTTCCAGTGGCGTGAGGTTTGGCCACTTGTGGTCTTACTGCTGAGACTCCTCTTCCATCTCCACCTCTATTGTCCCCAGTTCCACTTCCGACAGTTGTCGGCTGTTGTATAACCCTTTGTCTGCAATCTCATGCCACATGACCTGGTTTCCCACAGTTGAAACAACTAGGCCTATTTGTACAGTCTCTAGCATAATGCGATCCTCCACATCTGAAGCAAACTAAGTCTTGTGGTTGCTGACCCGTTCTAGGCAATGGTGATGGAGCTGGTGTTTGCCCAAGGCAAGCATATGGTCTATGTCTCCACTGAGAACCACTTTCTTCGCGCTTCTGGAAACTTGATCAGTTAGGACCTCCACTCCTCAGTTGTTTCTATTCATTGGCCATCCTTAGGTCTATACTTTCAATGGCACTGCATCTCTCGACTAGTTTTGGGAAATACTGTATGTCAAGAGACACTACAGCCCTCTGTAGCTCATCTCTGAGTCCTTCCTCAAATCTTCTACATTTCCAGTCGTCACTTGGAAACCTCTGATAGAATTCTAAAAACTTGATCAAAGCTTCAAAACGTGACGCATACTCACCAACAAACATGTTGCCTTGTTTGAGGTTTGTGAATTCCTTTTCTTTCTCGCATCGAACTAGATGCGGAAAATATTTTTCGAAAAAGCAATCAGTGATTATCTTCCAGTTAATGTTCCTATCCTCAGCTTCCAACAATCTTTTCTTTCCCTTCCATCTGAATTCTGCTCCTTCGGTTAACATGAAGGCAGCATAGGTAACTTTATTCTCCTCGCTGCAGCGCATAGTAACAAATATCTTTTCCATCTCTTGTATCCTCCATTCTGCCTTCTCAGGGTCATACTCTCCTCGGAATTGAGGTGGTTTTCCGTTCATAAAATTAGTCAATCCGACATCTTCAGCTGTTGTCGCCCTTCTCTGATTCTTAATTTCTAGCTGTTCTTTATTCATCTGCAGCATCTCAGTATTATGCTGGGTTTGTAGTAGCATAGCAGCAGCTAGGGTTTCCATTTCACTTGTAGTCGAAGATGATCCTCCTCCATTCTCAGTATTGTCGGCATTACCATTGACAGCTTCAATAATCCTTTCTGGAGTTTCGTCACCACTGTTAGTTGGACGTCCTCTTCCGCGAGCCATGATTCTGTTAAAAGAAATCATCCGCTCTTATTAGTATGACATATAATACTACATAGACAAGTATATAAATACCATATGTCAGACTAATATTAACCTCTCACATCAGATTCGGACACACTACCCAACTTCTAAGCATAGTCAAAATCCGATGTGGATTCTACTAGACACGGTCAGTAACAACATCCTAAACCTCGCAGTCCTTGATTTTGATCGGACATAACCCACAGTCCATTTTAGAACCAAACAGCTCTGATACCAGAATGAGACACCCCATTGTGCCCCGGTGTTTTATTAGCTTAAAACCTTATTAATTAATTCTTTAATCGCGCGCTTAGCATGAAAAGTACGTAAAAATTAAAACTTTATTTAAACAATCATATAACTTCTGTAAATTAAACACACCAAGGTTGTAATATATAAATACACACCTGTTTATTTATTACATTACCAAAACACTGTTGAGAGAATCCTCTTAGTAGGATCCCTCACAGGCATAAACTTAAAATAAAAGCCATACTTAGCGGAAACATATAAAAATACTCCTTCTTAGACACACTGGCCATACTATCTATACTCTACTCGCAATGGATCACAACTCGACCTCCAGCGTCTGGTTCGTAAGGAGTTCCATCCAACTCCTCAGCAACCTCCGTTCCATACAGAGCTCCGCCCAGCTCCTCAACAACATAATCCTCCATCCGGTCTTCTAATGTAAGTAAAGTAACCCACAAGAATACAGAAACATAAGGGATAAGAAACAGTTCTATCATCATAAAGCGGAAAAGAGTCATAGTAAATCATACAGTAATTGTCACAAAAAAACAATGCACATAACTAACAGTTCACGCTCAAGTTAATATATCATCCTCTACCCCCAATCTCATGCTACTCAAAGACACCGTAGTTGCACACCTATTTCCTAAGGTGGAAGTGGTCTCGCGAGAACTCTTGATTTTACGTGTATTATATTACCAATACACGGTGTATTATATTACCAATACACAGAAGTGTTTTACGTGTATTATATTACCAATACACGGTGTACGGTGTATTATGTTACCAATACACAGAAGTGGTTTTACGTGTATTATATTACCAAAACACGGTGTATTATATTACCAATACACAGATGTCCTTGTGTATTATATTACCCATACACTTTCGTCTTTGTGTATTATATTACTAATACACTTTTGTCCTTGTGTATTATATTACCAATACACGGTTGTGGACAACAACACCTATAGTTAAATATCACCAACCTGTTTTAGCAACATCCTAGTGCCTTAATCTTCCATTAGAACTTGACACATATTCTATGCCATAATACCTCTTTAACATATATATCTTTGCTTAAAAACTACTAAGCATAATAATACAAACCAGGCAGATCATGCATAACACAATATCAATCGAAATATTCCCAGATCACCAATATAGCACAAAATCAATTCAATAAAGGTAATAAAATCAAATCAACCATCAACAATCTAAAATCAACCTAATATCGATAAACATACAATCCCCGAATCGCCATTGGTTTTTCAGAAAAAGGTTTCCAATGTGATTTTGGTCTCGTCAATTACTCGACCACTAGTAGGGTTTAGGTCGCCCTACACAATTATTATATAATCTACTACTTATCCATTCCAACGATAGGTTGGTTCTTTCCCCCACCCGGGTTATCACCGGACTCCCGAACTCGAAGCTCCTAGTTGTCACACCACAAAGTACTAACTCCACCTTCTGTGAAGGTAAGGAGAATAGATGCTCGAAGAGGTATACCACGAACGCCCTCGTTTCCTCCGCGATGGAAGTCTAAGGTTATGAACACAAAATCACAAGTTAAAATCAAACAATAATACTAAACCACAAGGTATAGGTTCGGCCAAGACTAGTTCTTAGGGTTAGAGATTCTCGAAAATTATACAACTCATGGATTTATGATCCTTAAGTGTTAGGAATTCATAAACAATGATCACTTTACAAAGTTGAATTAAAATCCCACTAAGTTATAAACTTAGGGTATTCGGCTAATTCTAGTAAAATAGACTAGCATTCACCAAACTTTCAAATCTCTTAGGTTTAGCATCCATATGTATTAAGGAGCTCAAAACCATAATCATTTTGGAAAAATAAGAACAAAGTATTCTAGGTCCATAACCTTCTAGGTTCGGCCTTCATAGGATTTATAGGTTAAAAATCTTTAAACTTTCCAATCTCTTAGACTTAGCATCTAAATATCTTATGGAGCTCAAGTCCATGATCATTTTGGAAAACAATGGAAACTTAAACATTCCAGTCTCTTAGACTTAGCATCCAAATATCTTATGGAGCTCAAGTCCATGATCATCTTGGAAAAATGAAAGTAATACATCCTAGCTTTAATAACATAGAATAAACAAGTTAGAAATCCTTAAACTTTCTAATCTCTTAGACTTAGCATCCAAATATCTTATGGAGCTCAAGTCCATGATCATTTTGGAAAACAATGGAAACTTAAACACTCCAATCTCTTAGACTTAGCATCCAAATATCTTATGGAGCTCAAGTCCATGATCATTTTGGAAACATGAAAGTAATACATCCTAGCTTTAATAACATAGAATAAACAAGTTAGAAATCCTTAAACTTTCCAATCTCTTAGACTTAGCATCCAAATATCTTATGGAGCTTAAGTCCATGATCATTTTGGAAAAATAAAAACACAAACATCCTAGAACATAAACACTTAGTTTTAGCCATCATAGGATGATGAGTAAAATATTCTTTGTTTAACAATAACTCTTAGGTTTAGAATCACAAGGTATTAAGAGTTCTAAATCCATGGTCATACTTGGAAAGTTGAAACATAGTATCATAGGCTTACTTATTCATATTTTCAGCCATCATAGGAACAAGCTATCAAAACTTCCAAGATTTAGAGATTTAAGATCAATGGATAGTTAGAAACTCAAACACATGATCATATTCCAAAGTTGAAACAAAAACTTCATAGGTCACAAATGCAAGCATTCGGCCTTCATTGGAAGAGATAGTTAGAGATTTTTGTTTTACACAACATTAGTATGTGAAAATATAAGTTAATACAAGACTATAGAAAGTGGTTTCAACTCAAAAGGAGTTTTCTACCATTTTAGAGAGATTTTAGAAGTTTAAAGCATATAAAGAACACATAAAGTAAACTAAGAAATAAAATATGAAACTTGAAAAAAGATTCATATGAGAGCATTACCCTTAGTATAAGGAAGAACTTTAATGAAGAACTTAAGTGGAAAAGATGAATAAAAACTAAAGCTTTAAGAGCTTGAACTTTTAGAAGAAAGGAAGAAGATGAAGGTTTAATAGAGTTTGAAGAAGGAAGATGAAGAAGTGAAAATGAGATGTGTATATATAGAAAAGGGGGAGAGTGGCACGAAATTGAGGAGAGAGGAATGAGCTTGGAGAGCAAGTTTTGACCTTGTGCCTTGTTTAGTTTGAGAAGAGAGAGAAAAATAAGTTTTTAGAATATAATATGTTATAATTTGAAAAGTGTGATGATCACACTTTTGGAGTGTGTCATAACCCATTTCCATCAAGTCCCATCAAGTCACTTCACTTCTTTTGTGCTCCCTAATCTGCTCCATTTCGTACCCGGTTGTATTTTCCGATCATAATTCTTCCGACGTTTTCGCCCGAATAAAATATTATATTCTATTTTTGAACGAAAATTTTCAAAATAACCTAAGTTGAAGGAAACATATTAAAAACGCTAACTTTCTCGTTCACCGCTCAAAATTAGTTTTTCTGCACAGTAAACTTGTACCGACAGTGAAAACGCAGACCGACTTTCATCTGAATTTTCAACCGAAAATTTTACCGTAACCCTCTACCATAAAGTAGACTATGAATATGATTTTATTTTTATCAAAAACACTTTCTAATAAAATATAATTTAATTATATTTTAACCTGTTGAACTGCATAATTAAAATCAGGTTGTTACAAGATACAACAAAGATAAAAGCTGATGATCAAGTAGACGACTCCTAAAACAACCAGAAACCTCCACTTCTCAACATGATACAGTTCAGAAATCTTGGTACTTCAGGAACTATCATCCACAAGATCAGATCATTGGAAACCTCAATGATAGGCTATGAACTAGATCAACTTTTAGAGAACTTGAAGACTCTGCATTAGTTTCTAAGTTGGAACCAAAAACAGTAGTCGAGGCTCTGCTGGACAATGGTTGGATTCTAGCTATGCAAGAAGAACTGAATCAGTTTGAGAGAAGCAATGTTTGGACTCTGGTACCCTTGCCTAAAGATAAATCAGTTATTGGAACAAAATGGGTTTACAGAAACAAACTTGATAAAAATGGTAAGGTGGTGAGAAATAAGGCAAGACTTGTTGCTCAAGGTTATTCTCAGGAAGAAGGTATAGATTACACTGAAACTGTTGCACATGTTGCTAGTTTAGAAACAATTAGAATTTTACATTCATTTGTTGCACATCATAGTATTATGCTTTTTCAAATGGATGTTAAAAGTGCTTTTCTAAATGGCTTTATTAATGAAGAAGTTTATGTTATGCAACCTCCGGGTTTTGAGAGTGAAACCCATCCTGAACATGTTTACAAGCTTAAGAAAGCCTTATATGGTCTTAAGCAAGCACCTTGAGCTTGGTATGATAGGCTAAGTTCATTTCTTATGGAAAATGGCTTTAATAGAGGAAAAGTAGACACGACTCTCTTTAGGAAATCAATTAAATCAAATTTCATAGTTGTGCAAATATATGTTGATGATATTATATATGGTGCTACTAATGAATCTCTGTGCAATGAATTCTCTAAGTTAATGCAGAAAGAATTTGAAATGAGCATGATGGGAGAACTCAAATTCTTCCTTGGACTTCAAGTTAAGCAATCAGTGGACGAGGTGTACATCCATCAAACAAAGTATACAAAGGAATTACTAAAGAAGTTTAAGATGGATGACTACAAGCCAATGAATACCCCTATGCACCCCACTTCCATACTGAACAAATATGATGAAGATAAAAAGGTAGACCAAAAGGTATATAGAGGTATGATAGGATCTCTCTTATATCAGACTGCATCTAGACCTGATATTATTCAGTGTTTGCTTATGTGCTCGATTTCAATCTGATCCTATAGAATCTCACTTATCAGCAGTTAAAAGAATTTTTAGATATCTAAAAGGTACTACTAATCTGGGTTTGTACTTTAAGAAAAATGAAGATTACATATTAGTTGGTTTTTGTGATGCTGACTATGCTGGAGATAAAATTGAAAGAAGTACCAGTGGAGGATGTCACTTCATTGGAGCTAACCATTGCCTTATCAACTGTTGAAGCTGAGTATATTTCAGCTGCAAGTTGCTGCTCACAACTTCTATGGATCAAAAATCAATAGGAGGACTACAATGTGTTTATAAGTAGTATTCGACTTTTGTGTGATAATATTGCTGCAATAAATCTAGCTAAGAACCCAATTTGCATTCTAGAGCTAAGCACATAGAAATTAAACATCACTTCATTAGGGATTATGTGCAAAAAGGTGTTTTTGATATACAATTTGTAGATACTAACCATCAATGGGCAGATATCTTTACTAAACCTCTTGCAGAGGACAGATTTATTTTTATTAGGAAGCATCTAAATATGTTATGTGTAGATTGATATAAGCGTCCAGACCTGAGAATGTTGTTCTGATAAGTATACGTCTATTGATTTTTTCCGTCCAATGCATGTTGAAAATTTTGCGTCCAGAGCATGATAAAAATTTGTGTCTATTGCATATTCAACTGCGTGTCTACTGCATAACGCGTCTACTACTATTGCCTGCCATGTCCATTGCATGTTAATTTGCGCGTCCATACTTGTTTATGCTTGGACCCGTCTATGCATATATTTGTTAAATACATTTATTTTGTCTCATAGACATATTTATCTAGTATATTCTCTTTGCTCAGTCAGTAATTTCCATCAATCCCATCAACACCTTTTTATGGTTTCAAAATACCAAAGTCGTTCTATTCTTAATGACATGTCTTGTCATTTTTTTTTAAAAAATTTCTTAAACCTTTTTAAGTAACTTCTTTCCCTCTGAAAAACCTTTCGCTACCCATCTTCCCTAACATCTCTCTCTCTCTCTCTCAAACTCTCGAGCACTCTGTTTCCCATGTCTCTGAACCCTAACCTTCAAACCTAAAAAATGGCTTCACCTTCACTCCCTGTCCACTCCTACGTCACTGATACTCTGAACATAGTGGTTGAAAACCACTTCAATTTGAAGTTCTGAAAGAGTACAACTTGGATGTAAGCAAGAAGATAAATGTTGCTGGTTGGGATGGCATGTTCTTAAAGAAAGTTTCTATCTACCCCAACCTCATTAGGACCTTCTGGAGGAAACCTACAATCCCTGAAATTGAGATTATTGGCTTCGTGTTGGGAAAGAAGTTGATTGTCTCTAAGAAGACCATTGTCGATGCTATTGCATGTACCCAAGAGGGTTTGGTGATTACTAACACATAGGAAGAAAACCTAGGTGGTTGAGACCATTACTGTTACCGTAATGAAAGAAGATACTGTAAGAACTCATTCCTGGAAGTCTGCTGAGATGAAGGATGAAATCATAATCCTCCATCAGATTCTGAACAAGATTGTCTTACACAAGACTGGCTCTAAGGACAACCTCTCCACTCTCCCCAAATTCTGCTTGTGCAATCTATTCCTGGAAACCAAAACCAACCTTCCTTGGATCCTATTTGACAGATTCAAACACTCGATGCAAAATAGAAAGAACCTCTCTGCCATTCCCTACACTCACCTTCTATCAAAGATTCTCAGGAATCAATGTGTTTATGATGTCCTTGCTGCCATGTCTGAAGAAGATCAGAACAAGATTCTAACTGAGAAAGGAATGTCAGCTGCTGATTTTGGGAGCAGCAATCTCTCAGGCATGCAACTGAGTACTTACAAACAACTTGCTATGGCCAAGGCAGAAAAAGTAATGAGAATTAAAGAAGAACAATTTGAGGCCAATAATGCTAAGGTTTTAGGTCTCAAAAGATGAACTAGGCAGAAAACCACAGCTTAGAGGAAACCTGTTGCAAGGAAATCTGCCCTCAAGAGGCCAGCTGGTGGCATTGTAATTAGGGAATCTGATGCTCCTGCTCAAAAGAGGCACAAAAGAATCATCCTTTCTCACAATGAGGATGAGGATGCTGATGAGGATACAGCCACTATTAGTACCATTCTGAAGAAGCAGAAGACTTCTACTACTATTGCTACTGCTACTACTGTTGCTGATGCAAATATGCCAATTCCTACACAAACCAGAAGGCAACCTATCAGGAAAGCTAAGTCAGTTATGACTTCTGAGGTAATCATCCCTGCTAATGACCCTGTACAATTAGCAGTTGATGCATTAGTCTCTAGCTTAGGAGATAGGATTGATAATGTCTCTGCAACTGCTGCTACTACTTCTGTAAATTTTTCTGATGATGTTTACATTCCATCCTTGCCTTCACCACAATCACCAAGACCAAAATTTCCACCCATCATACCTGAAACTGACCCCTGGTTCAACCAACCAGATAATGGAATCATCCTAGGAGCCCCCTTTCCCAAAAATAGAAAAACCAGATTCCTCTATACTCCTCCCTCTGTTTTCTATGATGGCCATGCTGAAAGTTGGGCCAAAGTAAAAAGGGACTGGAAAATCTTGTATCACAAACATGAACCAAAACCTATCTCAATCAGACCCTTCTATCCTTTGCCTGAGTATGAATATGAACCTGAAACTGTTATCTATCCCTAGCATCAACCTCACCCCGATATCCCTACCGACCTTCCACCATCCAAACTATACAATCATCTTGGACCACTCATTACTCACCTATTCCTAAAGAAATTCCCTCCCAGAAAAATCTATTCAAACCTAGTCAGATATCCACCCTTCAAGCCCTTCACTGAAGGTGTTGAAAGGCACATCATAACAGATTAGCACACAGACCCTGCCAAGAAGGATCTCACTAATGTGATCTACAAAATATCTAGATCATTCAGGCATGTTCCACTCATCGTGGACAGAAACACCAAGTGGGATACCTTCAGACATCCTAGCACTTATGGCAGAGCTGATGGCTTTGTTGATACTTTAATGTATGAAATGCTGAAGTGGGAGTTTAGTCACTTTTGAATTGACAAAGCTGCAAACTTTGTCCCTCCAACCTGGTTAAGGCATAATGGGGAAACCAAGATTGGTATCAAGCCATACATGATCTATCCTAGGCTACCTATGATTGATCACAATAAGGATAAGGACAAGAAGAAGCAGAGAAACACTAGCAAGATGCCTTTTCCTGACAGCTGCATAATCAATCCAGCAACAATCAATCTCACTGGTCAAAATGTGATTGACTGCTGGTTGGCTCAACCAACTGAAGATATTCAAGAGGATCTTGCTGTGCACATCTAGGGGACTCACATGGTGGCATGTGCACAGGAAGCTTCCTCCTCTGGACTGACTATTGAAGAGAAGAAATATATTCCTAAAGTCAGAGGGAAGTGTGGCCTTGCTTACTGCAGATTCCTCATCTATAAGGACATCATTGGCATTCCTGTCATAAGTCCTGTTTTTGAAGAGGACCCCATCCATTGGGGAAAAGAGTTGGCTCCACCAGTGCTGCCATATGCTACTTCACCTCCACCCTCTCCACCATCAGAGCACACAGATGAAGAGATCATCATTGAGGACATGGAAGTTGAAGAAGTACAGCCTGGTCCTCAAGGGAAAGTGGTTTAACCTGTAGCTGAGGGTGAAGAAGTTGCTGAGTCCATTCCAAGACAAAGCACTTCTGAGAAGCACTCTTCTCAACCACTGGCTCTTAATGTCATTCATCCAACAAAGCAACCTCAGACTTCCAGAACTTTAGACACTGTTCCAAGTCAAGCATTCGCTCAAGACAGTGTTGAAAGTTCAAGACTCTCCTTGCCACCAAATTTTGAAGAAATAATTGGAAGGATGATGACAACCAAATGGTGAGATTGCCTTGTTGATGATCTATTTGGTTGAATTTTAAGCAAGTGAATTTTCATGTAACACTTTGTAAAAAAATTAGGTGAAGAAAGAAACAAAAATGGATGAGAAAGAAATGGTGAAGGTGCCACAAATAAGGTTGTTTGATAAGCCTATGAAGTTCGCCACAAGAATCTTAGATTCTTGTTAAGAACAATAGTTTGGCTCAACCAAGAACCAACAAGAACAAGTCTCACAAATGGATTTCAATCCAAATTCAACATACCATTTCATGTGTTTGTCACAAATTACATATAGTTGGGCAGCCAACTTTTGGGTTCCAAAAACAAACCATAACCCCCACTTAATTGGCCTAATTCATGACCTTAAACACTCACTTATTCCCACTTAACTCAGCCATCATAACATGAGTTAATTTGCCTAAAACCCCCTCATAACGTAGACACCAAATCATTCAACTCAGCCATAAAACTATGAAGCTTACGCCCCCCCTCCCCCTTTTGAACACTCATAAAAACTAACTCAACTCACAAATAACTCAGCCACGAAAGAGTGGTTACCCCCCCCCCCCCCCCGACTCTTTATCCCCTTAATTATGTGGTGGTTACACTTGCTTCTCACATTAAAAGTGTAACCCCCATAATTAATACAATTTATTCAAAATACCAACACACTAGTTTAGGAGTTCTTATAGCATGCAAGCTAAAGATTCCTCCCACTAAGACACATACAAATTCGTTTTCCATCATTGATTACAAGTGGGCTGCCCAAAAACATCACTTAGTAATTGGGCTCACTCATAAAACCCATTTACACTTATTGAATTAAAATAAACAACTAAAATTGGACTCTTCTTCATGTTGCACGCCCCTCTTGTCATGGATCCTTTAGTTGGATAATGTAAGTTAATAATTTGGGCTTCATTACATCCAATCTTGCATTTTGGCTTGCTTCCATGATGAGAACCATAGTTTGAATTAACACTTGTTGGGCTTTCTTGGCTGTAACATTTGTCATTGGCCCACCAAGTCCTTGGCTAGCTTCTTGAACCATACTCCAAATTGGGCTCATATCATCCCCTCATTCTTTGAGTGAATTCGACCTCGAATTGAAGTCTTCATCACCAAAATTAGTCATTTTGGGTGCATCCAGAGTGTTCTTCACAATCACATTGCCATAGGGTGCTTCCTTTGGAATGAAATTACCAAATTTCTGCAAAAAAGTTACAACACCACTAGACAAAGAAAGATCATTAGAAGCATTAGCAATTAAATAAAAATTGTTGCAATAAAAAATGAATTAGGGCTGCCTTGAAATCAAAGCCTCCTTCTCTTCACTTTTTGTTGCCAAACAACTCTCTTTTTTTTGGCTAATTTTCACAATATTTTCCTCATTATTTTTCTCTTGATCACTCTTTTTTTTCAATAGTTGTGGTGTAGATGCTACTGCTCCGAGCACATTGAGGGTCGGCCTTCCCAAGATTGTGTTAAAGGAAGAGGGGTAGTCTACCACTAGGAATCTAGTCTTGACTGTTTTTTATAGCATAGGTGATCCCATGGTTAGCCTTAGCTCCATGTACCCCCTAGGGACTACCCTATGTCCCCTTGATGAGGGGTGAGCTCCTTTCTCTTCAATCCCAGCTTCTCAAACAGGTCGCCGAAGATGATGTCGGTTGAGCTCCCTTGGTAAATGAAGATTCTTTTCACCTCATAGTTGGCCATTTTACTAGACAAGGCAATAGGGTCATCATGATTGGGAATTGACGTGCCATAATCATCTTCGCTAAAGGTGATGCAGGGGTTGTTGACTTTTCCCTTCTTGATGCTCTTCGAGACGCTCAGGATTTCCCTTAGTTGCTTCTTTCGGGCGGCATTTGACGATCCTCCCCCTGCGAACCCTCCGGCAATGGCAAAAATGACTCGGGGAGCCGATGACTCCCGTTGTTTGGGAGATGTTCTAGTCCTCGCTCGCTCCTCCAGGGCTTCTTTCCAGCGTGCGTAGCTAGTTTCTCTTGGATTCTCGTGTAACTCTTTTCCTCTGGGCGCCACGTTCCTTACTCAAACTGGGGTGGTAGCTCAGTATTGATATCATGAGGGATTGTCTTCTCTCCTTTGTACGTACCGTTGTAGCCACCTGGCTCTTACAAACTCTTCAATAGTGTCTTTGAGCCTGTGGCACTCCTCTATGTTGTGCCCATAGCCTTCATGGAAGTCGCAGTATCTTGCGTGGTCTTTTACCACTTATTTTCTTAGACGCGACCTTTGGATGCTTGCCAATTAGGCGAACATGACCTCCTTTAGGACTCTAGCCCGTGGGGCATTAAGGGGAGTGTAGTTGTCGTATTTTTTTTTTGCACGACCTATTTCCCTTCCCGAGTGATCTTTCCTTTTCAATCGTCCAGTTTTTCCAGTTGATCTCTCCATCTGGGCATGTTTCTCTATCCTTTCAAACTCCTCCAAATTGATAATCTTTCGGGATCATGCTCTCAATTCATCCATACATTCTGCTTCCTTATTGGGTAGGGAAGTGATGAAAGGTCATGGGCGTAGCCCTGCCACGAGCAGATGTTAGGTTACTTTGGGGCCAAGGTTGTATACCTGTAGGGTGGCTTGGCTAGATCAGTGGATATAGTCTCTGAGAGACTCCTCTTTTTGTTGCTTAGCGTTAGCCAAGGTGTGGGATGAGTGAGTTTGTTGCATGCTGGTGGTAAAGCTTATCAAAAAATTCCCCTTTAACTCCCCCATCCATCAATTGATCATTCGGGCAGCGCCGTGAACCATCGCAGGGCTGCCCTTCTGAGAGTTAACGGAAATTCTCGACACATTAGGTGTTCATTCACTTCGTGGAACAACATTCTTGTGGAGAAAGTATCTACATGGTCTTTTGGGTCCGAAGTCCCATCGTACATCTCCAGATTAGTCAACTGCCAGAGGTTTACTAGCACACAAGAGTGCATGATCCTGTCAGTGAACGAATGTCTGACTGGTTCTTCCATTTGTTCCCTGGATTGTCGAGGATTTCGAGTTCAATTGTGGGTTCTCTAAGTTGTCCGTTCTGTTTCGGAGGACAAGTCCTGATATGTGGGATCGTCCTCGGAGGAAGAATCCATCCTTAAAGCCTAAAACAGGCGCATCTGAGCCCGGATTGCTTCGTTCTGTTTGCGGAGTCCCCTTAACAGTTCTTGTTGAGGGAGGTGCCACCTTCTTCCTTTCTTGAAGGGGAATACCCGAGTTTGTCCTACTTCCCAAGCTCCCGGAATGGGAATGAGCTTCGGAACCGGTCACACCTTGTACTCCGGGTGTCGAGTGAATGACTTTGTTTTTCCCCTTCCATTATTTTCTAATACGGTCTATCTTCTTGTAGTTACCATGTTGGTGGGAGTAGAAGTTTACAGTTCCCACAGACGACGCCAATGTTCTGGCCAAAACTCAATAGTGTCACTTCTGGTATTAGGCCTCTATTGATTTGGCCCAATATTATGGCTCCTTCTTCTTCCTTCAGCTCATTTGTGTTGAACCGAATGGGGGGGGTACCTGCGAAGACACTCCAATGCTTAAGTAAATAATGGTCTTGCAGATAGTGTATAGTGTTTATGTCATGATAAATTGTAAACCTTCTTCATTGATGGAGGTTTACTTATATACCTGTACTTTGGGCTCATCTGAATGACTCCAAGCATGTTATCCCATGCTTCGTAACGTGCTTATCCTTCTAACGTGCTTGGGGGTTGACATGATTGGTTTCATTCCCGAGGTGGGAAAGTTTACTCTGTATGGAAACACGTGGGGATAGGTTGAGTAATTTTGGTCAGCGGGAGCAGATTGCCCGGCTTCTGACGCTTTTGGGGCTGGTTTTCGTCGGGTCGAGCCCTTCTTGGACCAAAAGGAAGTGGGCCTAAGGCCTTGTTAATTTTGGACCGGAACAGTGGGTATTTTTGCAGGTACCCGGTGGGTAGGGTCTATATTACCATCCCTAGCTCGATTTACACATCCATTTGTGGGTGGCAAGTAGTCTAAAAGAGTAATTTAGTTCCAAGCTTGCCCCACAAAGTTCTCCAATAGTGACTTAGGAACTTTGTATCCTTATAGGATACAATGCTTCTTGGGATCCCATGCAGTCTAACTATTTCGCTAAAGAATAGATTGGCTACATGACATGCATCGTCACTTTTGTGGCAAGGTATAAAATGGGCCATCTTGGAAAATCTATAAACTACCACAAAGATTGGGTCATTCCGTCGCCTAGTCCTTGGCAACCCTAATACATAGTCCATAGAAATGTCTATCCAAGGAGAAGAAAGACTAGGTAAGGGAGTGTACAACTGATAAGTGTGATTACACCTCATATTTCTTTATCATATTGCATGCATTTTCATGTAGTTTAGGCATTTTTAATTTGATTTTTGTTAGTTTTTACCTTGGAATGGGTAAGGCGGTTTTGTGGTGTTTGTGTGCAGGAATTGAGGATTAAAATGCTCAGGATCATTTATGTTGGAGCTTACATGAAGACAGAGCTTGAAAAGTAAGAAAAATAAGCCAAACAGAGCCCATCATGGCCTATCCGTGACAACCATCACGGCCATGATCGAGCAAGGCTGAAAAGAAAAGAACGAAAAAGTCAGAACCTGTCACGGCCAGGCCGTGATGTCCATCACGGCTGTGACATGCTATCATTGCCAAGTTTTCGAAGACAGAATCTATCACGGCCTGGCCGTGACAGCCATCACGGTCGTGACGCGCAATATCTGGAAATTTAATTGCTGATTTGATCTGATTTTGTAACAACTTTAATCCCAAGTTACCCTACATTATAAATAGGACTCTAAGGCTCGAAAATAGGGATCTCTGGACTACTACCTTAGGTAAAAAAATTAGGATTTCTCTTTTTCTCAATTTCTTTTTTTTTATCTTAGTTTTTTATGCTTTTGTTAATCAAGCTTGCTATGAACATGGCAATGCTTGAGTAGTCTTCTTATTTCTAGGGATTGGGGCTATGCCCAAGACTCGTTTTACGTGATGAATTGCGTTTTGCTTCTTGTTAATTTCAATTTTGCTTTCGATTTGATTCATATTGGATGAATTGCTTGTGAATTTGGTGCGCACTTATTTGCATGTCACAGATACTGTAAGAAGGAACCTAGCGGTGAACTTAGGTATTGGATCTATAGGGATTGAACTCAGGACTTAAATCACGAGAGTTAGAAGCGGTCCTTCGAGAGTTCACGAATTGTCACAAAGCTTAAAGGGTTCAATTTAAATTCAATTACCACGAGAGTAGGGGTTGGTTTAATTGGGCACGGTTCTTGTATCCTGAGATGGAACATTAACTTATTTAGGATAAATTCACTTTCAAAGCAATTTTGATAATTAACAAGAGGGGTAGTCAATTTAGTAGCATGAGCAGTCTTGTTGGTAACCCAATTCCTGGAAATCTCTTTTAAGTTGAAAATCTCCAGATTTGATTTGATTGCGATTTTATTTGATTGCGTTTTAGATATTTAATTTTTTAGTTAATATTTATTTTAAAAACCAAATCTTTTCCAAGTCTTTTTCTAGTCTAGTTTAATTGATTTAATAATTGATGGCTATTTAAGATCACGGTCCCTGTGGATTCGATCTTTTTATTACTTGACGACGAAGTCGTACACTTGCAGATTCACGCCCATCAACAACCCATTTGGTTTACTCTTTGACTTAGCTTTTAAGCACTCAATGCATTTTGACATATCTTTTGAACTTGTTGTTTCATGCTAGGCCAAAAGAAACGTTCATGCAAAACCTCCAAAGTCTTGTGAACACCAAAGTCCCCCATTAGTCCCCCTTGATGTGCTTCTCTCACCAACAACTCTCTAATAGAATGCCTTGGAACACAAAGTATATTGTCTTTGAAAAGAAACTCATCATTTACGTAAAATCCTTTATGTGTCAAGACCCCTAATTGAGTATAAATTGTAGGGAAGTCCGGATCATTTGAATACAATTCCTTTATGTGATCAAACCCAAGAAGTTTTGTTTCAATAGTTGAAAGTAAGACATATCTACGTGAAAGTGCATCAGCCACAACATTGATTTTGCCTTAATTATGTTTAATCACATAAGGGAATTGTTCTATAAATTCCATCCATTTGGCATGACGCTGGTTTAATTTTCCTTGGCCCCATTTGAAAGGAACATTTTTCTTTAAGACCTCATTTAGAGGACTTGCCAGAGTGCTAAAGTCTTTGACAAATCATCTATAGAAGCTTGCCAATCCATGGCAACTCACAACATCTCCAACATTTTTAGGTGTTGGCCAACTTTGGATGGCCTTAATTTTCTCTTAATCCACTTGCACACCTTGTGCACTAGCAACATTGCCCAAGAATACCACTTTGGTGGTGGTGCATAATGTGCATTTTTCAAGGTTTGCAAAAAGTTTTTCCTTTCTTAATAGTAACAAAACACACTTTAAATGTTTAAGATGTTCATCAAGTGTTTTGCTATGTAATAAGATATCATCAAAATAGACAACCACAAGTTTACCAAGGAAGTCTCTAAGGACATGGATCATGAGATTCATGAATGTGCTTGGTGGATTAGTGAGTCCAAAGGGCATCACAAGCCATTCATAAAGTCCATACTTGGTTTTAAAAGCGATTTTCCATTCATCCCCTTCTCTTATCCTTATTTGATGATAGCCACTTCTTAGGTCAGTTTTTGAAAATATGCAAGACCTATGTAGCTCATCCAATAAGTCATCTAACCTTGGGATTGGATGTCTATATTTGATGGTTATGTTATTAATGGATCTACAATTGGTGCACTTTCTCCAAGTATCATCTTTTTTAGGTACGAAAATTATGGGCATAGCATATGGAGAAAGTGACTCTCTTATCCATTGTTTTTCAAGAAATCCTTCAACATGCTTATGAATTTATTTTGTTTCTTATGGATTACTCCTATAGCCGGCCTATTAGGAAGAGAAACACTTGGAATTAAGTCCATGTGGTGCTCAATCCTCCTCATAGGTGGTAAACCGTTAGGTAGCTCTTTTGAAAAAAAAATCTTTAAAATCATCCAAAAGAAACTCAAAGGGTTTTCGCAAAGAAAGAGATGGAGTAGAATTTCCACAATTATTTTTGGAGTAAAATAAATAAATTTTTTGATTAGCCAAATGTATTTTCTTTAATTTGTTTTCTTTTAAAAACAATCATTCTTTGCCATCTTTTTCTTTAGCCTTATGGTTTTCACAAAAAATTTGCTCACTTGTGCCTTTTTCCTTTTGCATATTATTTTGTGTCACGTTATTTTCTTTTGCATTTTTTCTTTTCCTTTTTTGTTCTTTTCCACTCTTGACTTTTATCTCAAGCTCCCTTTTTTCTCTCATTTTCTTTTGATCCCCGCTAATTTCCTTTGGAGAGAGGTACAAGAGTAACTTTTTGTTGTCGTGCGTGAAAGTAAACCTATTGGTGAGGCCATCAAGGATGACTTTTCTATCAAATTGCCATGGTCACCCTAACAAAACATTCCCTACCTCCTAGGCACCACATCAAATAGAACTTCATCCTTATAAAAGCCAATGGCAAAATTCAACAACACTTGTTGGTTCACCAAAATTTCACCCTTCTCACTTAGCCATTGCAACTTGTATGGCCTAGGGTGTGCATTGGCTTGGAGACCAAGTTTGGTCACCAACCTTTGGCTAACTACATTAGTGCATCTTCCTCCATATACGATTAAGGCACACAATTTGCCTCGCACTTTGCATCTAGTGTGAAAAATGTTTTCTCGTTGGCTCTCATTCTCCTCCTTAACTTTGACTCCTAAGAGTGTAACACCCCGTTTTTCGTATATAAGCCTTTATACGTTTGTATGTGCTTTTTATAGTTGTGTGTTGTGCTAGTTTTTTAGGAATATGCCTTAGGGAAGTTAAAATGGGGTTAAGTAGGAATTTCTGGACAAAAAGTCCCTTTTTCGACGCATGAGCACGACCATGCTCATGTGCACCATGACCTCGTCTTTGTTTAGCTCTGCTCTAGTGGCTCGTGAGCCACGAGCACGTCCGTGCTCAAGGGGAGTGCAACCGTGTCAGAAATCAGGCGTGAATAATGAAGACCATGTGCTCTTTTATTCACAACCTTGTGCTTGGTGTTGAGCACGACCGTGCTAAAGGTTATGCACGCTCGTGCTCGTGGTCTAATGTTATAAATAAGTGGGTTTAGGATGGTTGTGAATAATAACCCTCATTTTGACACTTTTTCACAATCCTTGTGCGATAGAAACCTCTCTTTTCTGCTCCCTGCGAAACCCTTAGACGTTCTTGGCGTTCTTGCTTTCATTGGGGAGAAGTCCCGCTCGCTAGTATCAATTAAGGTAAAGTAGTTATCCTTTGTTAGTCTCTTTCTTTGTTTTTATTCTTGAGATGGAGATTAATGGTTTCCCTTTGATATTTTGGCCAAGGCTTGAGGAACACATCGAGCCGTTCGAGGGAACAAAGAGTAGATTCGCTTACGTAGTTAGATCTTCATACCAGGTATGGGGAGAAGGGATTAGTATGAACATGTAGGCCTTGGGGTAGCGTAAGATGAAGGGTTAACCCATGACCCTATTGTGTGTTAAATGCTTAATTCATGTTGTTTGTGATATGAATGGCTATGTTTTCTATATGCTTGGCATGTTGTAATTGTGAATTATTGCTAATGATGACGATGTATATCATGATTGAATGTATTGATTCTTGAGAATTGATGTTATGCGATGAATGATGTTGTTGTTATAAATGCACTAATTAAAGACATAGGGATGTTAGTAATGATGTGAGAATTGAAAGTTAATTCCTAATGCTTATAAGACATGAATCTTAGTAAAGAGAGGCGAGAATAATGCTCAATGGTATAGTTAAGACCCTAGGTTTGATCTGAGTGATTTAGGGATGTTAGTAAAAAAACAAGAATTAAAGAATTAATTCCCAACAATCATAAGACATGGAGATTAAAATAAGAGGAACGATATTAATATTCAATGGTGTAGTATAAAGTCAATATGATTGATCTATGAGTTCCCTTAGGAAGTTTGACAAGGGTTTCCAAATCTTTTGCCCAAATCTGTACGGCCATGCTCCAGTAAGCACGATCGTGCTCGATACACAGTACGCCCTTGCTCAATGACCAGCACGCCCGTGCTGGGGGTCAGCACAACCGTGCTCCCCAAACATAATGAGATAAGACATCAAGCAAATAAAACATAAGATGGATAGTCTAATTAAACTTTAATACAGACAATAAAACGTAAGATACTAAGGTGGTTAAGATGGTAACGATAAGTTACCGCACGATGTTGGACTTTGATGCTTAATGGTCAGAGTTGCCTTGATACTTATTGGTCAAGGTGTTGTTGATGTTAAACCTTGATGCTTATTGGTCAAGGTGTTGCTAGTGTTAGAACTTTGACGCCTAAAGAATCAAAGCGGAGATGGTGGCTATGAGTGTTTGATGTTGTTGTACATGCATTCACGCATTGGAGATGTTTATACAACGGTAATGCCTTATCTTTATTTTTATACAACGGTTCCTTACTGCCCTATTGACATTATGTTTATACAACGATTCCTTACTCTCCATCTTTTGTTTTTTTTTTTGCATGTACCTTATCTTTATGCAGAGGATGGTGAGTAGCTTGTTGAGGAGTGACTCTGAGGAGATCGCTTGCTCGTAGATTAGGACTTAGTTTTTACGTAGTTATTTCCGATGTATTTTCCAGATTTTGGTTACCAGCTCTGATATGTGACATCGGGGTTTTTGGGTTATGTTTTTGTTTGCTTATGTTGATATTTTAATTTCGCAGATGTTATGCTTTTGTTCATGTGGTGCTCGCTACCTCTTGTTGACATTTATTATTAATATGTATATGCATGTTTTCTTTATATATATATGCGGGGTATAGGGTGTCACATTTAGTGGTATCAGAGCCAGTCTATCCTATCAGGTCAGAGTATGTGTTTGTTATGTTATCTTATGTGTGCTCTTGGATAAATTGTCTGTATTTATTATAGACAATGATGTGTGTACCTATAGTTTTTCCAGGTTGGTTCTCTGTATTAAACGGTTGTTTTGAACAGTACAGGAACCCATAGCAGGAAGAGGTAGGAATGACCAGGCTATCACTGACGCTTTGGCATTGCTTGCCAATGCTATAGGCCAGAATCAGAACAACAACAATGGAGGACTAGCAGAATTTCGGGGTCTGGATAAGTTCCAGCAGAACAACCCGCCCTCTTTCAAGTGAGTTTATGACCCTGAGGGTGCTCTCCTATGGATCTATGAGATCGGGAAAATCTTCCTGGCTATGGCATGCAATGATGTTCAGAAGGTCATTTTTGGGACTTTTATACTGACAGAGGAAGCTGAGCATTGGTGAGAGAATTGTTGCCAACGTATGGAAGCTGAGGGTACGGTAGTCACTTGGAATGTATTCAAGGACAAGTTCTTAGAGAAGTACTTCCCATCTGACAACCGCGACAAGAAGGAGATTGAGTTCTTAGCATCGAAGTAGGGGAATATGTCCCTGGGGGAGTACGCTGCAAAGTTTGAGGAACTTGCGCGTCACTACACGCTCTATCAGTGTGTGAATGATAACTGCCCCAAGTGAGTGAAGTTCGAGGATGGTTTGTGCCCAGAAATCAAGCAAGCCATCAGCGATCTAGAGATTCGAGTCTTTCCTGTCTTGGTGAACAAGTGTAGAATCTTCGAGGATGCTTACAAATCCAGAGTGGCAAGCTACAAGAGTTCAGATGCTCAGGTCAATAAGAAGAGCGATCAGAGGGACAAAGGAAAGCAGTGCTAGCTCCAGCCGACCAGGACATCAAACAGAGTGGTAAGAAGCCATAGTTTTCTACAGGCAGGTTTAGGAACTGGGATTCTTCTTCTCCTAGGCCCATCATATGTGGTAAGTGAGGGAAGGATCATTTCACAGATCAGTGCAAGGAGACCGACGTCATCTGCTTCAAATGTGGCAAGTTTGGCCACATCAACCGAAAGTGTTGAGGGACAAAGTTAGAACCGCAAAGTGCTAGCAAGAATCAGCATTCCCAAGCCAATTGACTGAATATCAGCGGGAGAGTCATTACTCTTAGTGGAGCTGAGGCCTCCGAGTTCAAGGACATGATCCAAGGTATGTGCCTTATCGATGGAACTGCTTTAGCTGTTGTGTTTGATTTGGATGCGACTCACTCGTTTATATCATATGACTATGCCAAAAACCTTAATTTGCATGTGAATCTTCTTGATTGTGATTTAGTTGTTGTTGCCACACCCATAAATAAGCTTGTTCTTGCTTCATATGCATGTAAGAATTGTCTTATTACCATTGATGGTAGGAACTTTGTAGTTGATCTTGTGTGCTTACCCTTGAAACAACTTGATATTATTCTTGGTATGGACTGGTTATCTTCCAACCATGTGCTCTTCAACTATTTGGATAAGACCATTATTTTCGGAACTCCTATCGAATCTAAGGATCCATGATTTCTCTCCGCCTGTCAAGTTAAGGCTTCTATGAAAAAAGAGGCCCAAGTTTACATGATGCTATCTTCCCTGGAAGTGGAGAGCAAGCCTGATGTTGAGAATGTTCCCTGGGGATTTACAACTTACCCCCTGAAAGGGATGTGGAGTTTACCATAAACTTAGTACCGGGAACGGGACCCATACCCATAGCACCTTAGAGGATGTCTCCTCCAGAACTAGTGGAGTTGAAGAAACAATTGGAGGAACTGATTCAGAAATAGTTCATTAGGCCTAGCGTGTCCCCACGAGGAGCGTCATTGTTGTTGGTAAAGAAGAAGGATGGTAGCATGAGGTTATGTGTTGACTATCGGCAACTCAACAAAGTGACCATTAAGAATAGGTATCCCCTCTCTAGGAATGATGATCTTATGGAGCAGCTGATAGGAGCTTGTGTCTTCTCCAAGATAGATTTGAGGTCAGGGTACCATCAAATTTGGGTTTAGCCTGAGGACATTCCGAAGATTACGTTTAGAACTCGTTATGGTCACTATGAGAACTTGGTTATGCCCTTTGGTGTGACCAATGCTCCTGCTGTGTTCATGGATTATATGAACAAGACCTTTCACCCTTACTTGGATAAGTTTGTGGTGGTTTTCATAGATGACATCTTAGTGTACTCCAAGACCAAGGAGGAACATGAGGAACATTTAAGGGTAGTATTACAGACCCTTAAGGAAAAGCAGTTGTATGCTAAGTGGTCTAAGTGTGAGTTTTGGATAGAAGAGGTGAATTTCTTAGGACATGTGCTCCAATGGGAAGCACTGAAGTCAATAACCGAGATTAGGAGTTTCTTGGGTTTCGCAGGGTACTATAGGAGGTTTATAGAGGGTTCTCTAAGATAGCCTTACCTTTAACCTGCCTCGCTAAGAAAGGTCAGATCTTTGTATAGGATACTAAGTGTGAGGAAAGTTTTCAGTCCCTAAAAGAAAGGTTGACATCTGCACCCGTGTTAGTTTTACCCAATCCTAGTGAGCCTTCCGTAGTATACTGTGATGCTTCTAAGCAAGGTTTAGGTGGTGTGTTGATGTAGAATTGTAAGGTAGTAGCCTATGCCTCTAGGTAGTTGAAAATCCATAAGAAAAACTATCGTACCCATGATTTGGAATTAGGAGCCGTAGTGTTTGCCTTAAAGATCTAGAGGCATTACCTTTATGGAGAAAGGTTCAAGGTTTTTAGTGATCATAAGAGTTTGAAATACCTGTTTAACTAAAAGGAGCTCAACATGAGCTTGCTTAGCTGGATGGAATTTCTTAAGGATTGTATTTTGAGTTGAGCTACCACCTAGGAAAAGCCAATGTAGTTATAGATGCCTTAAGTAGAAAGACCTTACATGTTTCAGCCTTAATGGTTAGATAGATGGGTTTGATTGAGGAATTTAGAGACTTGAGCTTAGCATGGGAAATTACCCCTAAGAGAATTAGGCTTGGAAAGTTTAAAGATTACCAATCGTTTGATGGACCAGATTAGAGAAGGTCAGAAGATAGATGTGTACCTCTTAGGCTAGAGAGAGTTTGCTCAGGGCAGAAGTCTTAGTTTTAAGGAAGGAACTGATGGAGTTTTGAGGTTTCAGGACAGAGTTTGTGTACCTAACATTCCAGAGCTTAGGAAGTTGATCCTTAAGGAAGGACATAGGAGTGGTTTGAGTGTTCACCCAGGTGCCACTAAGATATACCAGGATCTGAAGCGCATGTTTTGGTGGCCTAGAATGAAAAAGGATGTAGCTGAGTTTGTGTATGCTTGCTTAGTGTGGGCCAAGATAGAACATCAGAAACCTTCAGATATGATGCAGTCTTTGAGTATCCCAGAACGGAAATGGGATGGTATCTCTATGGATTTTGTGTCTGGACTCCCTAGGACTCCAGCAGGTTGTGATGCTATATGGGTTGTAGTGAATAGGTTGACTAAATCTGCTCACTTCATCCCTATGAACATGGAATATCCATTAGAAAAGTTGACTAGGTTGTACATCAGGGATATAGTTAGATTGCATGGTGTACCCTCTAGCATAGTGTCAGATAAAGACCCTAGATTTACCTCTACGTTTTGGAATAGTTTGCATGATTCTTTAGGAATCAAGCTTAGATTGAGTTCAGCTAACGACCCACAGACTGATGGTTAGACTGAAAGGACCATCCAAATCTTAAAGGATTTGCTGAGATCTTGTGTGCTAGAATAGCTGTAACACCCCATTTTTCATATAAGTCATTAAAAACGCTTTTATATGCCTTGTATGTATGTTTGATTGTTGGGTAGTTGATAGGAATGTGCCTAAGAAACGTTAAAAGGGACTAAGTGAGATTTTTTAAGTGGAAAATCAATTTCTGGTGCATGAGCACGGTCATGCTCATGTATCAGCACGCCCGTGCTTAAGGTGTAACATCCTGTTTTTAATTACGTTGTATTACCGGTAAAAATATATTTAATTATATGTTTATCTGAGACCGAGAAAATAATTTTTGGATAAAATAAAATCATATTCATACTCTACTTTATGGTAGAGGGTTACGGTGAAAATTTGGGTTGAATATTCAGACGGAAACCGGTCTGCGCTTTCACTGACAGTAAGATTTTACTTATCAGAAAACCTAATTTTGACTCATGAACAAAACGGTTTAGGTTTAAATCATATTTCCAACGACTTTGGTTATTTTGAAAATTTTCGATCGGAAATGAAATATTATGTTTTATCGGCCGTAAAACCTAAATCGGGTAAACGATGGAGCTGAATACGAGATTTCCGGGATATGCTAATGGATAGAGACAACAAGTCATGGATGACTCATGAGGGGTGAGTCACCTAGTGAGTCATGGTGTGACTCATCATGCAATAAACGATGTTAAGGGTGAAAAGTCCTTTATGTCCCTATTCTTTCATTGAATGGCAAATTGGTCCCTAAGTGCAATTACCATGATCTCCCTAAGTGAATTTGACAAAAATACCCCCCCCCCCCCCCCCACACACACACACACACACACTTCACCATTTTCTTCATCATCTTCATCTTTCTCTCTAACTTTTCAAGAACACCATAAACCAATTTTTGTGAAGAACTTGCTTCATTCTTTTCAATTTCTCAACCTCTAATAGGTATACCTTACTCTCATTGATCAATAAACATCATATTCTTCATTGATTTCCTTGTTTCAAGCCATGATCATCAAGTTTTCACGAATTTCCATTATTTGATATAGAACTTCAAATAATTCTAGAATATTATAGAAAAATCATTTTAATGTTAAACCAACTGCTATGATCTCTAAATGACTTCTACTTTCATCAACTAAGAGCATGTAAGAAAAAGAATTTTCATCCCCTATTTTCTTAATATGGCCGAAACCCTCTTTGAACATGGGTTTAATGATTTTGTTCTTCTTTTGAAATATAATGATTGATTTGAGCTCTCTAGTACCTATATGATTTATATCCAAGAGTTTGAACTCAAAAGAATTTTCTAACCTATTTTGCTCATTGAGGCCGAAACCCTAACCTAGTTGGTTAGAGGATTTTTGTTTCATATTTTTAACTAGTAACACTTGATTTATGTTAGTTAATACTCTATAAACTAGTATCTAAAAGATTGGATTGAGAAAATGTTATCCCTAGAAATTAAGTCAATTATAGCTGTTGGAAAGTTCAACCGTTTGGGCCAAGCAAATCAGAAGCCAATCGATTAGAGTATTGGTAGCCGATGTAAAGATAAGGAAACGGTTGATAAATTCTCAAAGAATAAAAGGTTGACACGGTTATAGGAGGTAGTTATGTTAGACTTGTCCGTTCAGAAGTTGATATTGGTAGCCGATTGCACGTGTTAACAGAATTCCTATAAACAAGGGACGCGATGTCAAGTTGGTTAGCTTGATTTTAGGAAGAAAAGAGCCATTGAAGATAGAAGACAACAAGCTAGCGGTTAGTAGCGGATGATCGTGGAAGGTGATCCTAAATAATAGGGATTTTAACTGGAGGTGATTAGCCGTTGTAACCTAAGGTGGACACTAAGTTAGCAGGCAAAAATTTAGGAGTTATTGGTCATAAGGATACTTTGATAGATTGTTTGTAGCCTATAAATACCCATTGTACATCTTGAGTTAAAGGGATCAATACAATCAAACATTTTTATGCACAAGCTTTATCTTTCCGTCCATTTACTATTTACTCAAATTTATTTAAAATTATTTCATCTTCCACACTAAACACTCTTTGGAGTAGTTTAGGAAACCACAAGTTAGGAGGTAGAATCCCCCCTTCTAATGCTTTCGACTGATTAAGGGAATCGCTGTTATAAAGAATTAGTCGATCCCACGGCTAATTTTACTTCATCCGGTAACAAATATGGAACGCCCGGTGGGACCAGTGAAGGTGAGCATATTGGGAAGTTTGCCTCTCCTGGTCAAGATTTCAATTGGCGCATGCATTTACGTTCTGGAAAAATAGTGAGCAATATGAATCCGAAACCAAAACCAAAGAATGGAACTGGGAAGAATACTGAAGTGCAGCCTACTTTAGGGATTTCAGTATCCTTTCAATCATCACCAGGTACTCCTGTGGTAAGTAGTGCACCTGTCAGCCACACGGCAGGGTCATCAACGGCTGCAGGAGTCGAGTCAGTCCAGTCCATGGTGCTAACTACCACATTCATTAAGGACCAGATTGACTTGGGGCTGAATGAACTCATGAAAGAAATGTCAAGGCAGCTAGCCGAGATCGTACAACCTATGGTACGAAATGAGATTCAGATGGTAGAATTTGGACTTAGATCAACTCAGAATTCAGCTACCTCGGTTGTTCCTGGGCGACCGAATCTTCCTCAAACAAGTCCTCCTGTTGGAGGACATGTTGTATATGGAATGCCACAAGTTCAGGCAGGACCTTCTAATGTGGTCCAGTCGAATGTAGTGTCGCAGGTTTCGATGGCCATAAGACCACCAGGAGCCGTTGGAATGTTGGGCATGCCGTACTTGGGACCGCAAGCCTCGGCTATCAGGACCAGTATCCAAGCAGTCGCTCCGCTTCAAGCTCCGTATCCAACCACGGGCTATGGAGGGGCACAAGTCATGCCGTTTGGCAATTATGTGGGGGAGCAGCCATGGAATATGATTCCACCTCCCGCAGGTAGCTTGTCGTTTTGACAGATTATGCCAGAACAGTCCCCTTATGGTCAACTGGGTTCAACTCCTCAACGAGGAGTTTTGTGCAACACACCAGAGTACGGGTATCAAAGTACATACCCGAGGGCACCTGTATCCTTCAGACAGCCACTCGTTGGGATGAACCCACCTCAAGGAGTGGCAGCCGATAGCAGGCCCTGTGGCCCTCAGTTGATTGATCCTAACATGATTGCTAAGACTATCAAGAAGTATTTTGGTGTTCAGTTGAAGCCATTAGACAGACCCATCTATAAGAAGCCGTATCCAGAGTGGGTTGACAAGATGATGTCCTTGCCGAGGGGTTTTAAAACTCCAGATTTTACAACCTTCTCTGGTGATGACGGAAAGTCCACCATGGAGCATATTGGTCGATTTACGGCTCAGTGTTGGGAAGCCAACCAGAATGAGTACTTTAAATTGCAGTTGTTCCCTCTTCCCCTGACTGGGACTGCGTTTACATGGTATTCGTCATTACCACCAAATTCGGTTCAGAATTGGGCCGATATGGAAAGATACTTTCATGACAAGTTCCATAGACCTCAGCCCGATGTGACTGCGGCTGACGTAATGAATCTAAAACAACTAGTCGATGAACCAGTTGCAGAATTCATAGAGAGGTTGAGGAAATTGGGAAGGCGTTGTAGTGTACAATTCCCAGAATCAGAGTATGCCTCAATGGCCATAAGTAACATGCATCCTCAGTTGAGGGATAAGTTGGTGGCACAAAGATTCCTGGACTTAGGCCAATTAGCCTCTGTGGCCACTCAGGTAGAACAGTTCATCATTGAGAAGGAGCAGAGAAGATCAAGCAGGAATAGGGGCACTCACCTGGTGTCTATTGTGGATACTGAGGGCTCTGATGACATGGTGGATAATTCAGCCGAATCCACGGTTGATATTATGGCAGCCGAGATCCTTAGAGGAAAGCCTTATTCTTGTCCAGCGTTGAGAGCTGCAAAAGGCAAGGATGTAGGTACCCAAGAGAAGAAAACAGAGTATATGTTTGATATATCAAAAGCTTAACATATATTTGACTATCTTCTCAAGGATAAACAAATTCGATTAGCTGAAGGTCATTGAATTCCACCGACTGATGAATTGATAGGTAAGAAATATTGTAAATGGCATAATTCCTATAGCCATGCTACTGTGAATTGTGTGGTTTTTAGGAAAGCTATCCAGAAGCAAGTTAAAGACGATAGGATCAAACTATCCAATAAGACAGTAGCAGAGATGGGGGTAGATGTTAATCCATTCCCTGACATTGTAATCGGCATGGTCTCTTTTTCTGGTGGGTCTGGCTCACCATACAAAAGATGGAAACAGCCTACTCAGCAGCATTGGAGAGTTAAGACTAAAGTGGAAATACCAAGGGATTCCAATGGATCGGCTGAGGGACAAAAAGCATCCGTGTTCGACAGGTTGGGGGGCTCCCAATGTGGTAGATGTTAGAAAGTCAGGGCCTCAGAAGGTTTCATGGAATGTATCAGCCCATAGGCCCGGTGTCTTTAATAGGCGATGCATTCAGGGAGGAATAGCGAGTTTGAAAGATTGAGCAGGCAGTTTGCAACACACACAATACACCCTAGGGGGTATCATCAGTATAGGCCCGAGGGCAAAATGCCTAGTCATGAGGAGTTGCTCAGTAAAGAGAGGTTGCCGATAGTGGATGAGGACCCCATTCCAAAAGGTAAACGGCACGTAGTCGAAGTAAGCATGGCGGGTGGAATGTCTTCTCTGCAGATCATGGTAAGAAATGAAGAAAGTGCGAGAGCTCAAAGAATGATTAAACCTTCGGCTAAGGTGGAGGAAGGCAAGTGGCACATGAATAAGCAAGCCGAAAGAGACAAGGTTGTTAATATTGGCCCTCAACAGTTGACACGAACGCAAAAGATAAGGCAACAACGAAAGAAGTCTGTGCAAAAAATGAAGATGACATTAAAGCTGTTAGCCGAGGCCAAAGCCTAGGATAAGAAGGAAATTCCATCTAGCGGGGTTGATAAGGCACTTAAGGTGGCTTTTTACTATCCTCCGGTGGAAGAATTACCAAAGCAAGAGTCAGAAGAACAGAAAGTTGAGGAGTCAGAATGCCAGTCGTTAGACGATCAAGATAGACAGAACGAATAGGATGAGCATGATAAAAGCATGGAAGCATTAGATGAAGTGAAGTTGATATAGAGTCCTGAGCATGGAAGCATTATCTGTTCAAAAGAAAATGGAAAAGAATGGGATGTTATGGCTAAATGGGAGATTATATAATGTCATTCTTCGAAGAGTCATTGCTTGACACATTTCTGGCTGAAGAAGCTTCACCATCAATCGAAGTGGATGATGTTAGCATTTTGCCTAGCGAATTCTGGGCAGAAGAGCAACAGTCGAGCATGCTGGAAGGTGATGTGTGTGCGGAAGAAGTAGAATGGGTTGTTTTATCTGATGAATCTTTCTTGAGACTGGTGGGTATGACATTCGACAAACCAACATAAGAGATGACTGAGCACTTGAAACCCTTGTATATCAAGGCACAGTTGAATGGGAAGGAAATTAGTCGAGTGTTTGTGGATGGGGGAGAAGTGTTGATGCCTGTCAGTACCCTGCGGAAGCTGGGAAAGACCAGAGAAGACTTGGTGTCGACTAACATGAAGATGACTTACTTCACAGGGGAAGCAATGGCTGCTTTAGGAGTCTTGTTAGCCGATGTAACGGTTGGGTCAAAGACTGTTAGTTCTTCTTTCTTCTTGGTAGATGCAAAAACTACTTATTCGATACTACTGGAAAGAGATTGGATCCATTCAAGTAAGTGTGTCCCCTCAACTTTACATCAACGACTGATCATGTGGAGTGATAATGGAGTGGAAACAGTGTTGGCAGACAAGAATCCGTTTACAACAGAGGTAAAAGCAACTGAAGCTCTATTTTATTCCCCTTACATGGAGCCTATTGTTATTAATGAAGATTATGAAGATGGGGCTTAGAAGTCTTGTGATCTAACTTCAAGGGGTTTTGAAGTAAAAATGTTGGTTCACGACCCTTGGACATTTTGAATGATTAACAAACCCAAAGTCATAAAAGACCTTCTCCATCGGCTAGCCATGTTTACAACTGAAAGTAAGATCGAGGAAATAGGGTTGGTCGAAGGAGAAATGCAGAATGAAGTAGAGAAATATATTGGGGGGCAAGGTTCAGATGGAAAATAAATACAGGCCCTAGTACACAAAAGGATGCCAACATTTGAAGCACAAGATCCAATGACTGTAGTAAACTTGGGTTCGAATGATGAACCAAAAATGACTAAGGGTAGTGGTTTGTTAGACGAGTCTGATAGAATCAGGTCAGGTTGGTCGAGCTCATTCGGTAGTACAAGGACTGCCTGGCATGGGATTACAGTGAAATGTTTGGTTTGTCCAAGCAGTTAGATGAGCATCGACTACCAATTAAAGAGGGATATAAGTCCTACAAGCAGCCAGCTATTCAAGAAAAATGGTAAACTGAGGATTTGCATTGATTACCGGAACCTGAACTTAGCAACGCCTAAAGATGAATATGTCATGCCTATAGCCGACATGCTTGTTGATGTTGTAGCCTCCAATGGGATCCTTACAGTAATGGACTGCTACTTAGGTTATAATCAAATTTATATAGCAGAGGAAGAAGTCCATAAAACTGCTTTCCGATGCCTAGGGTCGATTGGAATATTTGAATGGGTAGTCATGTCGTTTGGATTAAAAAATGCTGGGGCTACATATTAGAGGGCCATGAATGCAATTTTCCATAATTTAATCAGAAAGAATATGGAGGTATATAGATGATGTGATGGTCAAATCTATTAGTTTTGAAGAACACCTTCGTGACTTGGAAATGGCATTTCAAAGAATGAGGTTTCACGGATTAAAGATGAATCCAGAGAAGTGTTCGTTTGGAGTCTCGACCGGTAATTTCTTGGGCTTTTTGGTACACCAACATGGCATTGAAATAGACCAGAACAAGGCAAAGGCAGTGTTGGAGGCATTATCACCTCCCGGAAATAAGAAGGAGTTGTAGAGTCTAATAGGAAAAATAAATTTCCTTAGAAGATTTATAGCTAATTCGGCTGGAAAGATGAAAGCCTTTTCTCCACTACTTAGATTGAAGAATGCCGGGGAGTTTGTATGGGGACTAAAACATCAGGATGCATTTGATCAAATCAAACAAGCTTTAGCGAGTCCACCAGTTTTGATGATTCCCATGCCAGGAAAACCCTTGAAGTTGTATATATCGGTTGCAAGAGGATCCATCGGTTGCCTTCTGGCACAGGAAGCCGATGATGGTACGGAAAGAGCCAACTATTATCTTATTCGATTGTTGAATTTAGCCGAATGTAGATATACTCCTATAGAAAAATTATGTTTGTCTTTATTCCATTCTTGTACAAAGATTGAATATTATTTGTTGCCAAAAAAAGTATTAGTTTTGTGCAAAATTGATATTATTAAATATTTTATTAATAGGCCTGTCGTGCAAGGCAGATTATTGATGTGGGCCATTAAGTTAAGTGCATGTGCATTGACATATGTGCCGTTGAAAGCTGTGAAGGGACAAGCCGTAGCCGATTTCGTGGCTCAACACCCCTCGATTGAGGTAATGGGTCCTCTCGAAGAGATTAATCAATGTATGAATCTTAAATCGTGGGTTTTGGCATTTGATGGGTCAAAGACCAAGAAAGGGGCAGGAGCTGGAGTTACACTTATAAGTCCCACTGGGCAAAATTGGAAATTCATGAGTCAGCTGCAGTCTAATTGCTCAAATAATCAGGTCGAATATGAAACTTTGATTATGGGACTTAGAATCCTGGCATCCATGAAGGCCCAATATGTCCAGATCATGGGCGATTCACAGTTAGTAGTCAAGCAATTAACGGGTGAATATAAGTGTAATAGCCATAAAATACTAGAATACTACGAAACGGCTAGCTCATTGTTAAAAGCATTTGCCGATGTGGTAATAATGCATGTTCCCATAGAAGAAAATGATGCGGCTAATGACCTCGCCCAACACGCATCTGGTTACAAAAAGATAAAACCCTTGGGTAGCTTTAAAGAAGTAATGGCTATTGAAGATCATCCAGTCGAAGAATGGAGGACTGAACTTATCAGGTACTTAAGTCATCCCTCGATTAAGGTAGACTAGAAAGTAAGACAGAGAGAACTGAAATATTCAATGTTTGATGAAGAATTAGTAAGAAGAGGGATCTATGGAGTATATCTCAGATGCGTAGGGAATGAAGAGGCCTTAAGAGTAATGGGGGAAATTCATGAAGGAATTTGTGGAGCTCATAGGGCAGGACCAGTTATGAAATGGACATTGCATCGGATGGGATATTACTGGCCTACTATGACGACTGATTGTTAAAAGTATGCCAAAGGATGTGAAGCTTGTCAAAAACATGGTCCTATTCAAAGAGTACCAGTCGAGGAATTGCATGTCATAGTCAAACCGTGGACTTTCAGGGGTTGGGCAATGGATTTAATTGGGAAGATATATCCTGCATCGAGTAAACGGCATGCCTTTATCACTGTGGCAACGGATTACTTCACAAAATGGGTGGAGGCGCAGCCGATGGTCAATGTGACTCAGCTGGATGTTATTACATTCATCAAACAACATATCATTCATAGCTATGGTATCCCTGAAACCATTACAACTGGTCAAGAAACTATGTTTACAGGTGAAAAGATGGTGGCCTTTGCCCAGGAATATGGTATAAAGTTACTCCATTCATCCCCATATTATGCCCAGGCTAATGGGCAAGCAGAGGCTACCAATAAAATATTAATAGCCATGATCAAGAAGACCCTAGAGGATAATCCAAGAAAATGGCATGAGGCACTTTCGGAACTGTTGTGGGCTTATAGGAACTCTAAGTCAACAGCTACAGGCATACACCTTATCGACTGACTTTTGGCCAAGATACTGTGCTACCTTTGAAGATCAATGTGAAATCTTTAAGGGTGGCCAGGCAACATGGTTTGATACTGGATGGTTATCAACAAGCCATTTTGATGGAGTTAGAATCGGTCGATGAAGATAGATTAATGGCCCTGGACAACATTCGGTGAAATAAGCAGAAGGTTGCTAAGGCTTACAACAAACATGTTAAGAGTAAGCAGTTTGCCGAAGGAGACTTGGTTTGGAAAACCATCCTTCCAGTTGGGAGTAAAGATCCCAAGTATGGGAAGTGGTCGCCAAATTGGGAAGGGCCTTTTATTATTAGTCGAGTCGTTAGTAGAGGTGCTTATTAGCTAGTTAATATGAAAGGTGAAGAATTGAGTAGGAGCATTAATGGAAAGTTTTTAAAGTCATATTATCCTTCGATTTGGGAAGGAGTGGTTGCAAAATATTGACCACAAGCCAGTCAAGTAGCTTTCTAATAATAAGATAATGAAAAAGACTAAGAAGGATTACTAAGAAAGGTACAATGGCTACTGCTTTCCCTAAATTATTTAGCGGGGTCGGCCGATGGATCTTGAGTAGTTGCAGGAAGTTCTTCTGGTTGTGCAGCTGGAGGAAGGTCATCAGAAGTGCTGGGTGCAACATCTTCGGCTGTGAGGTAGCCTTCAGCTGTGATTTCTTCATCAGCTTTCTTCACCACTTCTTCGGTTGCAATGGTAGTAATGATGGCATCAACCGATGCAGACACGGAAGTGGAAGGTATGGGGAAGAAATCTCAAGCATGGGGGCAGGAATAGTCAAAGTGGTAGGTGGAGTAGGAACGGTCTTGGCTTCCATGAACAATGTCTTTAAAGCTGCCAAAGAAGATTTGGCCACCAAAATTCCTTTTTCTATAGTTGCCAAGTCCCTTTCCAAGGTGATTCGTTGTTGAGCAAGAGGGGTGATCTCCTTATCGAGCACGGTGGACTGATGGTATAACTGGACTCTGGTTTTGGCACTCGAATGGAGCTTTTCTTCTATTGCTTTTAGTCGAGGCTAAGTATCGGGTATCTCTTTGTTAATTCTTACGCATTCAGACGTGAGAAAAGCAAGTCTGTCAACTAACCTTTTGTTCTCAGTCGTGTCAGTTTCTCTCTCGGACTGAATTGAACGGAACGTTGTCAATAATTGAAGTTTTCAAGCCTCCATCTCAGAAAGGTGACAAAGGTTGTTGAAGGCTTTCTCATGGCATTGGGAATGGTCAGAATACTCATAGTGAATGTCCCCAATCCTTGCAGATATATTGTGGAGAATGACATTCTGAGATTCTGGAAATTGTGGATTTTGGATGATCTTTGACAAATAAAGTCGCAGCTTGGTAATGATGGCTTCATCAGAACGGAATTCTTGCTCCAATTGTTCTTCAATTTTAGAAAGTTGTTCGTCTATTGGAGAGAAAGGGACAGAGGTGACCAATGAAGCATATGCTTCAAAGTATTGAAGGAGAATGTCGTCCGGGACCTCACATTCTGGTGAAGCAATTGGAGTTGAATGCTGAATGGTTGCCTCATCTTGATCTTCAGCAGGTTGAACAACTGGTGCTACTGGAGTGGTTGGGAAGTTGGTAGTCCTCTCGTGAATAGGTGATAGGGAAGTCGTGTCCGAAAAAACGGACTGGAAATAACAGAGTAAATGTTGGCCGAGTTAAGTCTAGAAGAAATATAAAACTGCAAGGGCGAGGAAAAGAACTTACTTCAACAACTTGCCGAGGTGTTCACTTTTTCGGCAGACGATTCACTGAAGGAGAAGCCTCAGAGGTTTGTTTCTTGTTTTTATGAGGAAGAAGAAAGGGATAAATATTCATGTTTCAGCCTGATGAAATTTCAGTCTAAGAAAAGAAATACCTTAGCCGATCCTCCCGTTCCTTTCTTGGCTTTCTTGGGAGCAACTTCTGTAGGCTCCCTAATGGTTATCCCTTGGGACCTTATTCTCTTCTTAACAGATGAAAGAGGAGTATTATCATCACCTAGGTCAATGATTCCCTCTTCTACATTAAAGCATTTGAGCAAAAAAGGAGTTATGAAAAAACAGCTAGAGAAAATGACAAAGTCATTAGAAGTCCTGAGAAAGGTGCTGAGTTACCTTGTACCTGCAAAGAGGAAGATGGTGGTCGAGAGGAAACAGGTAGCACAACAAGGGGTGTAGGAGACCTATCATCTGGCATGTCCTCAATTAAACGGTTGACCCAATTGGTGGTTGAGTTATTGAAAATCTTGTCGGTAACCGACGGCCACCAGTTGAGGAAAGCCGAGGTGGTGCCTGGTTGCCGATGAAATCTTTTTTATCGGAAGGCAGATAATCTCTCCACGATAGCAGAGAATTGATCTCCAACTTCATGCTCGTTGATCAGCCTCTGGCTCGACTAGTTTTTAACTAGTAAGACCACAGGTTTTATTCGAGTTTAATATCGATTTCACCCAAATTTGGATGTAATTGTCCTCAAGCAACATTTTGAGTCTCTTAAGTAGTTTTAGGGTATTTTAGTTGATTTTGAGACAAATAAAGCACTTACTTCTATTTCATGTTTTCAGGTTGATAAGAAAAGCAAGAAGGGAATAGCACCTGAAGCAGAGGTCATCACGCCCAGGCTGTGACACTGGTCACGGCCGTGATGAGCTACCCATGGAAGACAGAAAGGATCACGGCCCAGCCGTGACACATATCACGAGTGTGATGAGGAGATCATGAAAGTCATAAAGCATCGCGACCCAGGCGTGACACACATCACGGGCGTGATGAGAAGACCCAGAAAGTCAGAATTGATCACGGCCCTGCCGTGATGGAGGTCACGGCCGTGACAGATCAGCACCCAAAGTCAGAAGCCATCACGGCCTGGCCGTGATAGGAATCACGGCCGTGACGGACCAGAATTTGAATGCGCGCCCTTGATAGAAGCGGTCACGGCCTGGCTGTGACGGCCATCACGGCCGTGACGCACGGTCTCTTTATAAATAGGAACGCAGCAGACACAAAATTTCATCCAATTTTCACAGTTTTACATAATATTTCTAGGTTTTGTTATACCCTTGATGGAGAACTAATTCCCTTGGGTTAATCTGCTGTAATCGGGTTCCGCCGACACTTGAGATTCTGTAATTCCCGGATTAAATTGTTTCTTCCTTTCAATACTATCTTGTACGTTCTGTTTGCTTAATTCAGAATTATATAGAATAGGTATTGATTTGTTTCGATGATTTTATGTTCCTATATCTAATCGCGTTTGCTTAATTCGCGTGTGTTCAATCGTGTTTGCTTAATTCACGAGTGCTTCAACCCGTTTGCTTAATTTGGGAATTGGGAACATATATCATGTAGTGCCAATTTCTCTTGTTAATTGTTGCTACAATCGAAAAGGGATTAGAATCCGCTTAGGGCATGGGAATTATATGAATCAATGATAGTGGGAAACTGAGAACAGTAGATTAATCGTTTTGATCATTGATATTCACCTATTTCTCAATTGCATCGTTCTTTTAATTGAATCTCTCAATCTGAACCCCCTCCCCCCCCCCCCCCAACTGACTTTTATGCGAATAACAATCCAAGAGTCCTTGTGAGACGATACTCGAGTTGTCGCTCCCTGACTACAATTTTTACAAACCACTCGCTTTTTGACCCGTGTGCGACAACGTGTCAAAATTGGCGTCGTTGCCGGGGACTCTTGTTGTTATTTTCTCATTTTTCGTTTTTGATTTTCTGCTGAATTAGATCTGGCTACTAGGTCTGGTTGTCCTAATCAGTTTGAATTTGATCCTGAGATTGAAAGAACTTTGCACGCACGCCGTAGGGTAATTTAGGCTAGCACTAGTTCACCAACCAGTAGTAATTCTAACACTGCACCTGCACTTGATAACATGGCTGATCAAAGAATATTAAGACAGCTTGCTGCCCCTGATGTTAATTATAATGGTTTGTGTATTTAATATGCTGATGTTGTTGCTCCCTTTAAATTAAAATCTGGTTTGATACACTTGTTGCCAAGGTTTAGTGGTCTTGCAGGTGAGGATCCACATAAACATCTGAAGGAATTCCAGGTTGTCTGCTCTACACCTTTGAGACCGGAAGGAATAACTGAAGACCACATCAAGCTGAGAGCCTTCCCATTCTCACTTCAAGGTGCTGCGAAGGATTGGTTGTACTACCTTGAACCAAATTCTATTACAACCTGGAATGATTTGAAGAAGGTCTTCTTAGAGAGATACTTTCCTGCATCCAGAGTTCCATTGATCAAAAAGGAAATATGTGGCATTAGACAAGGCAATGAGTCATTGGCCGAGTACTGGGAGAGATTCAAGAAGTTGGTATCCAGTTGTCCTCAGCACCAGATTTCTGAGCAGCTACTTATTCAGTACTTTTATGAGGGATTACTGCCAATGGACAGAAATATTTTAGATGCTGCTAGTGGGGGAGCACTTGTTGATAAGACCCCATCTGCTGTCAAGCAATTGATTGAAAACATGTCACTTAACTCCCAGCAGTTCACAACTAGAAGCAATTCTGTCGAAGCAAGGGGTATGAACGAGATCCATGGTTCTTCTTCCAACAAGGCCCTTGAAACCAGAATTGATGACCTCACTTCTTTAGTGAAGCAGTTGGCAATGGATAAGATTCAGCCAGCAAGGTTGTATGGCATTTGCACCTCTCCTGAGCACCTGACCTTTGCACGCCCCATTCTGAAGGATGAGTCAGTCACCGATTTGCCTCAAGCCTATGCAGCCAATCTTTACAATCAAGGCAACAATCAGAACCGGTACGACATTCCTGACCTTTCCACAAATAAGTACCATCCCAACTGGAGGAATCATCCAAACCTTCGGTATGGGAACTCATCTGTACAACAGCAACAACCAATGTTACCGCTGGCACCACTACCGAATTCTCCCCAAGTGACCACCTCTGCACCTTCTGGACCTTCACTAGAGGACCTTGTCAAGCAAATGACTGAATAAAATCTCCAGTTTCAGCAGTAAACGAATGCTAGTATTCATGCCTTGCAGACATAGATTGGACAGTTTCAGCAGCGAACGGATGCTAGTATTCATACCCTGCAGACACAGATTGGACAGCTTGCCACTTCGATGAATGCCATGCAGCAAGCTCAAGGATCGAACCAACTACCTGCACAAACAATGGTGAATCCTAATGCTCCAAATCCTAATGTGAGTGCGATTTCTTTGAGATCCGGGAAAGTTGTAGAGGCAGCCCCTGAAAAGGATAAAGAAACTGTTGAGGTAACACCTGAACCTTCTGTTGTTGTTGAAGCTGAGAAAGAGTATGTGCCACCGATCCTCTTCCTGGAAAGAGTGCTGAAAAATAAGAAGATTGATGGGGAAGACAAGGAGAGGGAGATTCTAGACGTGTTCAGGAAAGTGGCGTTAAACATTCCGCTCCTTGATGTGATTAAGCATGTTCCAAAATATGCAAGGTTTCTGAAGGATTTGTGCACACACAAGAGGAGATTGAACGGTAATGAGAGAGTTAATTTGGGGCGAAATGTTTCAGCCCTCATTCAACCTAAGCCTGCACCTGAAAAGGTTACTGTTTCAGCCCTCACCTCGAACCGCCACGAAGTGCAAGGATCACGGCACTTTTGCTATTCCATGTACCATTGGGGATAGTAAATTCGACAATTGCATGTTGGATTTGGGAGCCTCTATTAATGTCATGCCTACTTCTGTTTTCAACAGTCTTGATCTTGGTCCTTTGGAGCATACAGGTCTCACTATCCAGTTGGCAAACAGGACCAATGCTCGCCCCATTGGAGTGGTAGAAGATGTGCTGGTGCAAGTCAATGACTTGATTTTCCCTGCTGATTTTTACATCCTAGACATGGCAGGGGAAACAGATTCTAGCAGATCACCAATCA